>CM060690.1:144880229-145315229 GCA_030686995.1 Artemisia argyi
AGGTTTAAAACAAATGTTATCACAATAATGCACTAAAGATGAGTGCATACAAGGTAGGCTAAGGCGATTTGGGTGTACATTTGGGGTGGATTGCAAACAAACGAAAAGATAGGCTCTAAGGGGTATACTAGGGGTATCATGTACTAAAAATGAGTACAACGCTAAGGGTGTGAGAAAATCACTTAACCAATGTAGCCAACGTAATTATATTACAAGTGTAAAACAAGGGTTATCCTAATGCCTCTTATCATGTAGTAAATCTAACTACATGAATGTAGTCTCACTAGCATATTTGGAATGGTCACTAACACAAGTTCTAGAATCTAAATACTACCGGTACATAAACAAGTATATTACATAAAATTAGTAGATCGCTAGCGTGAGTCTTTGACGCTTCAACTAACGGATGGTCACTAGTGCACTTCTTGGATCGCTGGCGCGTTATTTGCATAACGGATGGTCACCAAGTCATACACTAGATCGCTGGCACGTTAGTCAATTAATCTCATACTCGGATGGTCACTACCTTATTCATAAAATTTTTTGAGCGGTACGGTTTTTTAGGCTAGTAATACAACTTCCTATCCATGAGACGCTTATTATGCCTAAAGTTTTACTCCTATATGTTGCAAAAAAAAATTAAATTTGGCGCTTAAATTCCCTAACAAATATTTTTCTTAGTTTTATTACACATCTACCATTAAACAAACAAAAATCAAGCGTAATTGCATTTTATAAGGTGCCTTCATTTACCCCCCCTTACACTTAAACCGAACATTGTCCCCAATGTTCACATAAAAGTTGTAAAAGTTAAGAAAATGAAAGAATGAAACAAATACTCCCCTGATTCGCTTGATGTGGATCGTGTGGTAACATGGTTAGGCCTTCTTCCAAGATGATGTGATATCTTCAAGATTAAGGCGATGCCAAAAACTTGATGTCATGAACCAAATTCCATGTTCATCTTCTTGTCCAATGTAACTTGTTAAACCTGAGAAAACAATCTAGGCAAACCTTGCGTAAAATCGGCAGTAAAATCTATATAAGGATATAATGCTTGTGGAATGAAAGTTTGCAGATTCCTGGAGTTAAAGATGCAGTAAATTTCATAATCCCGGTAGAAAAACTAAATTTTAAAAAGTTTTCTGGAATTAGTATCTGACGCCATCAGGTTGTAAATCCTGACGCTGTCAGAACTGATCTGACAGAATTTTTATGTTTTAGTTTCCAGAAAATTTCTTGAAAAGCAAGTACCTTAATTCCTGGAATCCTGCAAAATTTCATTATGACTCGATACAAGCATTTGACTCAAACAAATACTAATATATATGTTCATTTTATATTGTTACGATTCATGTTCAATTCGTTCTTATAAACAAATTTAGATTTCCCTTACACTTATCTTTTGCAAAATACCTTTATATGTAGTTAAGACGAAGTTAAAAACAAAATAAAGCATTTTCACAATTTAATTTGAAACATGAATTGTTAGCAATAAAAATAAAACATACATACGGAAACAAATAAAATCAAATAAACAAACAAACAAAACAAATAAAGCTTGGGTTGCCTCCCAAGAAGCGCTTTTCTTTATTAACGAGTGTTGTAGCTAGACTCAAAGTGACTCCTATTACGTGACCCCATCGTTGGTCATGGTTTCTAGGTCATCATCGTTATCATTTTAATCATCACTTCCATAGTGGATGTATTTCGGGTCATCAAAGTCCAAGAAATCTGTCCTATACCTAGAGCTAAGTTTATGAGTATCCTGAAAGAATCCACTTGATAGGTCGAAGGTATTCTTACATTCTCTTCTAATATCATCATCGCATAAAACAAGTTGTGAACCCAGCGAGTCTAGCCCATCACAGTCCACTCCCTTGAAATCCCGCATCTTATATGGTGTTTGATATGAAACCCTCTTAATCCTATCAGTAAAGGTCATGATTCCATTATACTCATCCACCACTAAGTTAGTGATCTCACAAAAAGGTGTTCCGAAAACTACTTGTGATAACCTAGGGTCGATGTAATCCTCAATGTTATCGATGATCGTAAAGCTCATTGTGAAGGTCATATTGCCTACAAACACTTGCAAATCATGGTCTTTACCGACAATATCCTCTCCCTTATATATCAGCCCCCATCTACAAATACTGTTATAATGAAACAATGACATGACGTTCACGGGCAAACCCATATGTATGTATACATTATAAAAGTGTTTGTGACCAATCATGCAAGGTATCTTGAGATTTTCGGGATCTCTTCTCTCTATCCTCCTACATCTCTTAGTCAATAACTTCAGAGCATTACTACTCGACGGTGGGTGATATTCGTATACCTCCTCCTTACCATTGCGAAAGATCACCTTCCTTACTCCGTAAGTGGATGCGATGCTCCCTTCCTCCTTATCTAAGGTTGCCTTGGTATTTTCAATGAATGGTTTTCCCAAGATAAAGTTGGTCAATGTGGTATCAATGAGGGAGTCCATGTTATTAATCACAGTTAGGTCAACTTCATAAATGAATCCTCCAACCACAATTGGTACTTTTCCAATAATTCACTAGCAATGCGATCATTTATAACATTTAACAGGTTACCAACCTTGTTACTCATGTCGGCATGTTGTTGTCTGAATTTATTCTTGAGTTTCGAGAGCCGTGTTTCCTGGGAGAGGATGAATTTTCTTATTGTTTCCTCAGGGCTTTGTTCGGGCGTACTCAAAGGGGGATGATGTTCAGACCATGTAAGTGGGGGAGAGTCATTGAATGACACACTTCGAGTTCGGTTCCAACTGAAATTTGGTTTATCTTTCCATGCCTCATAGTCCTCGTTTAATCCCTTGGATTCCTGATTGACAATGGGCCATTTTTCCCTTACTTTGTTGATGCGTGAGGAAGCGAACTCTTTAAAGGCTTCTTTAGGGAGTTCCATGCAGTTATGAGTGTCGTGAGGACCATTACACAATTTGCATGAAGAAGTGATTTTATTCACTTTGCTTGAAGGTTTAGGAGCTTCTTAGGATTTCCTGAGAAACTTGACTTAGTCCTCAAGTTCCATAATCCTACGGTCGGAAGTGCTTGGATTATTCGAAGGCAAAGATATTGCCTTGACCGTTTTGTTCAAATCACGGGGATCATTCCAACTTTCGTTGTCATAGAGAGCAAGATCTTCTATGAGTTCCCATGATTGTTCCGCACTTAGATCATGTAGCTTGCCATCGACTGCTTAGTCAATGGTTTGCCTCGTAGGGATATTGATATGGTCATAGAAGATTTGGACTTGGAGCCAAAGTTCTATGCCATGGTGATTGAATTTTTGGAGTAAGTCCTTGAATCGAGTCCATGCCTCGTAGAGGGTTTCGCCTTGACGTTGTTGGTCCTTCCCGGTGGGAAAAACTGAGCAAGGATGCGAGTGGTGAGATCATCTGAAGAGGTGATGGATCCTGCAGGTAGACGTTCAAGCCATTGACTAGCTTGGTCCCGCAGAGAGAATTGGAAGAGACGCAATCGGGTCGTCTCTCGATTTTCAACATCAAGGTCTATGGAATCTATGATTTTGAGAAAGTCCTTAAGATGTTGATTTGGATCTTCGGAACAAAGTCCATGGAATGCACATCCATTTTGCACCAACCAGATGGTGTCGGATCGCAAGGGAGACACATTGGCTCCTTGTGAGCTCAATGGTGTTTTGATAGCCTTGGTGGCTAGGTCGGGAGTATTCTCCTAAAGTGCAGGCTCTAGGAGGTGGGTTGTTGGGATCAAGGATATTACCACCTTCCATGATGGCAAGTACCGGGGGATTGATCGTTCTCTCGGGGAATAGTGTCATTAGGATTGAAAACTACTCTAATTTAGGTCCAAGGGTTGAAGGATGATTCTTTCTGTATTTTTATATTTTATGAAAGCAAGTAAAATCTCGGGTATTTCGAAGAGTGGGCGGAATTAGTTGCTAGTCAACTAACCCAAACAACTACAAATGCAAATAAAATAAAATAACAAGAAAATTAAAGTGGTTGTGAAACTTATATGGAGAGAAGTGTGTTTACTTAGATTTCCTTACTCCCTAGCTATCTTTTACCAGTTGATTAGTTTGTTACAATTGTGTGGATGATGGGTTGTATTCCTTTAAACCATTCATAGGGCCGTGTACGATCATCCCTAACTCTATAAGCTCCTACTTCACTCCTATGTCGAGCCAACTACTAGCTCCGAACATGGGATCACTAGAATTCGCTTATGCATTAAACACAACCAATTAATCGTAGTACACATCCGATTCATGTTTCTTAAGACGTTCAAGCAAGTTACCATATAGGAGGTTATCCAGTTTTCTTAAGCCTAACATCGATATCACCCACCCACAATAATCAATAACAAACCATCAACAAGTAATCAATAGCTAGGTTTCATTAGATCTAAGAAACATAAGAGAAACCTAGCCCAGCATGTTAAAATAAAGACAAGCATAAGCTATAATCAAGCAACACCTAGACATATTGATTGATTTGAAGGAAGACTTATCTTTAATTAAGCATGGATGAATCAAGGGTGAAAAACCCTTGAAATACAGTAAAATACGACCTAGGGTTTATCCCTAAAGTTCTCCCAAAAGTTGCACACCTAATGAATGAAAATTAGAAAAGTATATATAGATTTTACATTCTGACGGCGTCAGGTTATAGATCCTGACGCCGTCAACTCGCCGCATCTAGGGTTCTCAGATCACCTAGATCTACTTCTGACGCCGTCACTCTCTAAAACCTTCTAGGCCGTCTCTCTTTAGCTTAACACCTGACGGCCTACATTTTGTAACGCATGACACCGTCAGTTGTAAATGTCATGAATCCTTCCTTGGTCGTCTAGTAGAGTCTGAATCCACTCCTTCATCATAAGGTGACGGCGTCAGTGTCCAAAGCCTGACGCCGTCAGGCAGGAATTCCAGCTTGATTTGAGACTTTGTCATTTTCTTCACTTTTATGCTCCAAAAACGTCCAAAATGCAATGTTTTTGAGAATTCCTCCTGAAAGTACCTAAAATGACAAAAGGAATGATTTAAGGCAATATTTGATCATAAGATAACGATTTAGGGGTTAAATGACCCCCTAAAAGCGGTACACTTTTCGCCTCATCTATATCCCTTAAGGTTCTGTCCAGAGCTTCAAAAGCATACTTCTGAGTCATAGGGGCTTCATCCCATATTATCAGTTCAACATTCTGTAACAGCTCTGCTAAGTGCGTATTTTGTTTAATCCCACATATGCTATTTTCCATTAGCTCAAGTGGTATACCAAATCTACTGTGAGCCGTTCTACATCCAGGAAGTAGCAATGACGCTATTCCTAATTAAATATTTTCAATTAGTTATACGTATAATAATGAAATTGTTAAATATTCAATCAATTGTTTAGGATTTTATGAAAGATATACCTGAAGATGCAACTGCTAACACAATCTTATTTTCTGATCTTAACCGTGAAATTATGGTTTTATATAAGAATGTCTTTCCTGTACCTCTGGGTCCGTAAACAAAGGAAAACTCTCCTTTTTTAGAATTGACTGATTCAATTACCTGCTCATATATTAATTTTTGCTCGGGGTTTAATAACGAATGCAGCTGATCATGTTCAATCTTACTTTCTTTTGAATCAAAGTCGAGTGCTTCTCTAATCAAACGATTATCCAAATTAATCAGGAGGCTTGGATTAGGTTGTGGAAGATCAGGAAAATCTTTTAAAGATCTCGCGTTTCTATTTAACAACTGCTGAATTTCTACCAAGCAGTAGTTTTTTATTTGTTCCTCCGTTAACTCTAACTCAGGGTAATTGAAAACTTTCCGCTTGTGGTGTAATATATCTTCTGACAAAACTTCCCATGTTTCTTCCCAAAGCTTTAATGGGTTACTAACATCGCAGAACAATAAAATTGTTACAAACAGGTCTCGTAGCTTAGGTCCCAATGCCCAAAAGCTTGCCTCAATTATAGCCTGTGTCCATTCTTTGTCGTCATTTAGAAGGCCATATGCAAAACACACTTCTTTAAAAGTTCCATACACCTTTTTGTTAACAGTCATTAACTTTTTAAAAGATGTAGGGCCTCTCACCACATTTAGCAACTTTCTGAGATAGTAACGGTCCCCTGAACCTGGGCTCGAGTACAAAATCCGTCCAATACTTTTTCTCGGTTTACGTAATTTCCATATCATCAGCTGTTCGTGCCACACAAAGTGTGTTGGTAATTCAGCATAGGTGAGTTTTCTGGCTTGTTTATCTCGTTTGTTTAGCTCAAACCACTCTATAAACATCATCCTCTCGATACCTTCCCTTTGAAGAAGTGCTGGTAAACTCTGCGAATCATGTAATGTGATTGAGTTTTGATTTGGTAAGTGGAAGTTTAGTTTCATGACTGTTGGATAGGAGTAATGGATATCGAAAGAGAAGAGGCGCCACACTGCCTCACGTGGTGCTAAGTAACGACAACTTAAATAGCTTGTGATCTCATCAACTTCATTGATTCTTTGACCCCCCTCATCGTTGGTTGTCACCACATTTTCTTGCACCACAATAGTTGCTCTATATGGCCCTTTGTTTAAGTACTTGAATAAGTACTTTATTGCTTTAGATCTGTTGCACCATTCAACGTTTATGTGTGCCTGATATTTTAACAATAGATATCGATTGTAAGGAACTACATTTTTGTTTTCATAAGTAAATTTGCCTTTCAAAGCAAATACTTTTGTGTCTCTTCGTCGATAAACAGGGTACCCATCTTCATCCACCATCGTTTCTGCGTAGAACAATTTCGGATAACGTTTTGTACATTTCCCTTCAATTGTGCATGGAGCATATTTCGCGTCTTTACCACATGGACCATGCAACATATACTTAGTGACAAGTTTGTAGCCTTCTGGATCCTTCGTTGGACATGGGATTTCTGCAGATATCATGTTAACTAACTGATTTGCAGTTTTGCATTTGTACTCTTCTTCCAGCAACAGGAGTATATGGGCGTGTGGGAGTCCTCGTTTTTGAAATTCAATTACATACACCACTGCAAATATATATTTTAACAAAATTCAGGGTTCTTTGCTAATTTATTATGACATTGTAAATAATTATTTTATAATATGTTGTTTGTTACCTGCACAGTTTGCTCCAAAAATATGGTTTTTTGTTAGATCGTCCAATAGCTGAGACAACTTCACTTCGAAAACACGTGTCCCTATTTCCGGCCGATTATGTGCTTTTTGTCCTGGTATAAAGGCCAACATTTCGTCAATTTCCGACCATTTTGGATTAGATGTGAATGTCATAAAAAGATCTGGATTCCCATAAGTACGACACAGAGCCATTGCATCTTGGTAGTTTTGCATCATATAACGTGGTCCGCCAGTAAAACTTGACGGTAAGACTATCCGTTTTCCAAGGCCTGCTGCATCCGTGTCTCCCCTTGTAACTGCGTCCTGCAAATTATGATACAAATCTACTCGTAAAGTGTCTTGGTTATGTCTGTTCCATTTTAGTCTTTGTTCCTCAACTGATACGTATGCGTGAACCAAAAATTGCTGGAATAACTTGCCTCCTTTAACCAAAGTGTTGGCTTGGTTGTTTCGAGTGTGAATCAAGTAAGCGTAATATTCCTTCATTGAAACGTACCCACGTAAATTCTTTCTCTTACCATTATTGGAATGATATGGTATCTTATCGTGATATCCATCTTCCCCATATGGAAATAACAAAGGATATTGCAATGCCATGTAAGATGGATGCAATTCTGATATTCGGGTTGCACCCGTTCTTTTGCAATTAACAATGATATCCTTTATAGGAATTCAATCTCCAAAATCATTTGTTATCAAATCTGTTACTTCTGATACATTTGGAGCTTTATACTGCCTTGTTGTTCTTCTCTCACTAAGTAGATGCAATTCAAAGTTTACAGATTGATTAGATTGACACCAATCTCTAGCCATTCGAAATGCTTTTGGAACTGCACTCGATTCATCCAACATGGCAATCAAACTTGAGACGATCGATTCATCCACTTGATCATTTATTTCATTATCTAGGAAAGCATTCATACGCTTCCTAGTTTCATTATGAGTGTCAAAAAAATATAAATGAGCGTACCTGGGTTGAACTCCTTGTACAGGTACGAGTGACCCAATTAGATGATAATTTTGCCCATTTATTCTAAAGGTATACACACCCCTTCCATCATTTATTGAATGATCTATTCTTGCTCCAAAGGATGTGAAAGTGAACATCCCGTTGTACACTCTAATTTTTTCTCTAAATTTTGTTGTTGTAGGATTTGTGAAATCAAGCAGAGTCTTTAATGGCAATGGTGGTTCTTTGAATTTCGGCAGTAACACTTTACCATCCTGGCAACATAGGGAAAAAGAAGCATTCACAGGTTTTTTATCTTTCTCAGTCCTCTCTTCATACCACATGGTTGCATTACAATTAGAGCATTGATAAGATGGTGGACCAAGCTTAGCATAAGAAACATAAACACCTATGAAAAAAAGATAATAAGTAGTAAAATTTTAAATAAGTTGGTTACTTTATAGATCCCCGTAATGTGAAATTCAATTTTTTTGTTTTGTTTTTTAGAAGTACCTGATGATGTGAGGGCTGCTTGTTTTGGTATTATCCTTGACTCACGTTTTCGTCGTCCGCCTCATAAAACACAGATGTTTAATTTTTTTTGCGTGTAAATTAAAATATTTGATAAATGCATAATATTTTTATATATATATGATTTAGAGACAATTTTATGTAATTAATACATGCACGCCTGCCGTTTGTCTGTGTAATAACCTGTTGTGATGGTTCGCCTGCAATAACATATTTTATTCATATTGTAAATCTTATTGTAAAAAAATTAATAAAATATGCAACAAAGGATTAGTGTGATTACCTATATCTGGAATGTTTATTAACTTCAGCCCATAGTAACTTTGGTAACTCCCATATTTGTTACCAATTGTATGTGATTGTATGATGAATCTATCGTTTAATATGTTCGACAAAGATGGAGCATTATTATCAATACCTAATTCACAATGTCTAATGTAAAGATTTTGGTAATTATGGTGATGCATAGATACTCACATACTGTATTTATAGTTAGTGTCATAATCATGTAACTGAAACCTACCATTAATATGAGTAGGAAAAGACAGGACTCTTCATATGCAAGCTGCTATTAATCTTCATTAAGGAGGTCTGTAACCCACATGTCTCTTCATATGCAGGTATGTAGGCAGCTATTAACCCCCATTAAGGAGGTTTGTAACCCAGTTTGTACTCTCTGCATCCTTGATGCCTCCACATTCAATTAAACGGAACAATCACTTGGTATTTTCTAACTTCTACACTATCTTTATGATTGTAATAAATTAGGATGCATTCATTGTGTGTAAATTTGTTTAATTAATAATTTGTAAATGGTTAAATATAAAAGAAATACTATTAAGCATCAGAACATGTGCATTTTGCTTTTAGCTAATTTTCAGAACATCTATCAGTCCCAAATCCATTTAGCATACTGTTTAAGATATAAAAGTCATAGATCAATTCTTCTTTAAAATTTCAACAATTTAGATTGTATTCTAGATTTGATTTCTATATATTCCAATATTATTTAAGTTCTCATTTGTGAACAATATAGATTACATATTCCTTCCTTAAAATGAAGTTTCAATTTCCTTTGTTATATAATCCAAGATTTTTTATTTACTAATCGTTGCTCATTCAATAATAAAATCAGTTACTTCTGTACACAATTCCAAACTTCATATAAGTGTAGCAGGATATTGGTTTTATTAGCATTGGGAAGCATTTATTAAAGCTAAAACCTTCCTTAAAAAGCATAGAATTGGATGCTATTTTCGTTACAACTTTTATAACTGGATCACATATATTAGAGTATGAATTTCAAGCATAACTGGATCACATAAATTGGAGTCTGAATTTCAAGCATAAGCGGAATTTTATAACTTAAGCTCCAAACAAAAGTAATATCAAATTTTCGCTCAATGGGTTTAAAACACCAAAATTATTTATTGAAAAGCAGAGTTAAACAAACTTCTTTTTCTAAATTACATACTCCCACAAATGATTGGGGTCATTTGCTCTTTATTTTCCTAAAAACTTAACGACTAAAATGTGTCTTCGTTGTTGATTGATGCTTCGTCATTAATTTCATTTTCTTTCACAGGTTTTGGTTTTGGTGACCTTTCTTCCACTTCTGATCAGAGTCAGTCATAACATACCTGAAAAAGTAAGATTTTCAGAGAACTTTAGTTTATATTTAGGTTTTATATTAGTTATCATATTACATATGTATGATGTAGGGTAAGGTGATATTCAAATCTGTATTGTTTATTTGTTGTAAAGGTTTTTGATAACCAACCTTTTTTTTTCTTAACCTCTGTAGACTTGGAAGGTGTCGCAATTGATGGGTCCTGATTTATTAGACTGATAAAGGCGCTAGAACACTCATCCTCAATGTCTGACTCATCTGCGTTCATAGTCCTACATGCGAAACCTTCAACACTGCTTATTGATTGATTATGATCCGATACCGTTAATGAGGTTTTGGAAGCGACATATCGACTTGTGGAAAACTAGAAGGGGGGTTGAATAGTTTACCGCTTTTTAGATTCTTTTTAACTTGAATATCTTTTACGTTTGCTTAAAGATATAAACACAAAGTTATATGTTTGATTCTTTGAAAAGCTTTTTATGTAAATATCAATTCTTACTTTACTAGTTTCATACATTGAAAAGCTTTGCTTGTAATAATCTTAACTTTGCTTGTTTAGTTATTTGGAAAGCCTTACTTTTGTTTGAAGATACAAACACATCTTTACTTGTTTAGTTATTTGAAAAGCTTTATATGTAACTAGCAATTATAACTAAAGAACAATATGTAATAAGCAAAGATAAAGAAAGAAACGATCAAACCACAACACGATTGTTTATCGTGGTTCGGCTACAAGGACTCTTTTTCCTTGCCCTACATCCACGCCCCGAGTTTCCAACTCGAGAGTTATAAGCACTAATCAACAAGCTCCTTTCACCGGCGGAGAACACCTTTACAACGTCGCTTACACTTTTACCGACACTAAGCTAGATGTCGAGTTCTTTTACAAGGGTACAACCACTCCCGTTCGTTGCTTATACTTTTACCGACACAAAGCTAGATGTCGAGTTCTTTACCAAGGGTACAACCACTCCCGTTAGTTCTTTTACAAGGGTACAACAACTCCCGACACACTACGTATTTTGAGGCCTAAAATACTAACCACTTACTTCTATATACATGACACACATGAAGTATAAACTACCAAAGCTTATACATGACCAAGCTACCAAGACTTGCAACTTTAGAGTTGAAGCTTGTAACTTCTTGAATGATCTTGTGAAGTCCCTTGCTACATAAGAGAATCACAAATCAAAAGGTTACTGAGTTAGTTGAGAGAGTATGTGAATATATGTCCTAAAAGAGTTACACAAAACAAACAAATGGTTTGGTATTTATAGCAAACTATTCTGCATGTCTGGCGGATCAGGCGGAACCCTCAGATGGGTTCCGCCCGTGTACCCCCAGGGTACCGCCGGGTCTGCAGTAGGTTTTTGCAATAACTTCTTCAAACCAAACAAGGTCTTGTCTCATAACTCCTAGCAACCAAACAATGTCACATCACTTAAATCAAGTCAAATACAAAGCTTGCAAGCAACAACAAAGTTAGTCAAACACATTTCTTTCCATAAATGCATAATGACAAAGCTTGCCCTAAATGTGATGTGACCTTACTATATTAAGAAATAAATATGATGTGACAAGACTCATTTTAGTTTAAGAAATAAAAACAATGTTTTGTTTAAAAGGAAATGTTAACCTTAGTTAAACAAGACTTAAACACTTAAAGTGATGATTTACTTATAGCTAAACTTCATACTTTTTCATTAACAAAACTTAGCAAAGATCGTAAAATATAAATAACGTTTTTAGGCGATATTTGTATTAACAATCTCCCCCTTTTTGTTGATGACAAAACATAAACTTTATTTATAAGTAAGTCACTAGTTTTAGTATTAAGTCTTATAAAGTAAGATATAAAAACTTGTTTTTGCTAGATGATGTGATATACAAAAAAAAAATTGAAACAAGTTTATATCTAAATTCTCCCCCTTTTTGTCGAAACAAAAAGAAGAGTAGCGAAGCGGAAGTAACCACTTGCTCCCCCTTGGACGATACTCCCCCTAAATAAAGTGCCAAGAGAGGAGACATGGATTTTGAACCTACAAGAAAAAAAGTTAGTTGTCGCACAAGACAAGTCATGAAAGCATTTTATGTCTAGAACACAACTAAGAGTTGTGAAGTGGAATAATGCAACACTCATGCTCCCCCTTGAATATTACTCCCCTAAATGGAGTATCAAGGAAGGAAAACATGGATAATGATCCTACAAAAAGAAAGGTTAGTTCCTAAAACACAAGATATATGTATGCTACCATAGCAAGGTATAGTTCCCTTATTATACCTAAATGGTCAACAAACAATGCAAACCTTGTAGTAGAATGAAATTCATTTCATGTAAAAGTTTGACTCTTAAAAAGACAAGAAATTTGGATGACAATATCCTACTTTTAAAAATAAAAACTAAAAATAAACTAAGAGCATAAAAAGCTACAAGGAAATCATCATTTTCCTTAATGAGAAACATTTTCCAAAAACAAGGCTAAGGTTGTTTAAGGATGAAAATGTGTGTTGAGGGTTGTAGCGGGCTTTATTTTGAAGGTTGAGAGGGTGACACGGGTTTTGGTTTGTTGGTTTAAATGGGAAACATTTTCCAAAAGAAACGGTTTTGTTTCATTTTGGAGACTTTAAACTTGAGGTGGTGTTGGTACTCTAAACTTGGTTTGTTGGTTTTAATGAGCAACATTTTCCAAAAGAAACGGTTTTGTTTCTTTTTGGAGACTCTAATCTTGAGACGTTCCACAATGTGGTTTAGGTTAAACCTCATTTTATTGGATAGGGTGAAACAACAATGGTTTTGGGTGGTGGTTGTTGTTGGTCTTGGTGGAAGATTATTGATATGCTTTTATTTTCTTATACGAAGAAAATAGAGATTCAAAGTGTTGGGAAGGTTCTTGTGGTGGTGGTAGTTATTGTTGTTGTGGTGGTTGTTGTTTGAACAAAATGGTGTGGGCTTGGTTATTTGCAAATGGTTACCATGAAGGTTTTTGTGAATGGGGTGAAACACAAATGATTGTAGGTGTGTATGACCTTGACCATTTGGAAAAATTGAGGATTTAGCATAAAGGTAAGCCAAACTATCAAGCAATGACGGTGGATGAGATGCATCATCCAATGACTCGTATGGTTGAAATATTGGTTGTTGATGGGTTTCCATTTCGGCAATGGTGTTAAAAGGTGACAATGATGGAGGGTTTGATGGTTTAGGTGATAGGTTTTCAAAAGTTTCCAATAGTGGATGTGGTGATGTTGGTGGTGTATGGAAAAGTTCCATTGGTGTAAGTATTGAAGTAGCAAGATTTAAGCAAATCTTGAATAGTGATCACACTGTATTGAAATGTGTTGAGGATGGTGTTGAGGTAGTGAGGTTAAGGAAATCTTGGATAGATGAAGAAATGTTAAGCGAAGCATCACTTGAAGATGATGAGCTTGACTTGACGGTTTTGTTGAAGCAACAAGGTTTGGCACTAATCCTAGTGGTTTTTGAGAAGGATTTTGATGGTTATGGTGTGATTTGAATTGTTGCAAAACTTTCAAATTTATAAGGTTGAAAAGGTGTTGAAATGGGTGTTTGGATTTGATGTTCTACCATTCAAAGAATGAGGTTTCAAATGATTTTCATGACCATGTCACATCATTTGATGTTAATTCAATGGAATAGGATGGAGTGAAAGATCAACGTATGCACTCAATGCTTGGTGATCATGGGATGTGATTTGGTTGAAAATGTTTTAATGGTTTGAAGGATCCTTTAAAAGGGTTCCTTGGGTTAGTTATGTTTGAATTTGAATTTTTGGAGGGAAGTGGCTTCCTAATTGTTTTAATGAGTGAGAGTTGTTCTAATATGGTTATTGGAGTTAATGGAAGATGTTTCTCACTTAGGATAATGGTTTTGACACATTACAAGTTTTGGACTTAAGAAAAATGGAAGAATTTTCTGCAGGTGTCTGGCGGAACCCTCAGAAGACACTGGCGGAACCCATTTGAGAGTACCGCCTAGTCCGTTGGGCCATTTATGGAATTCCCAGAAAATACACTGGCGGACCCCAATTTTGGGTACCGCCAGATCCGCCAGGGGTAAAAAATTAGGCAGTCCGCGTTTTTGACCCGCGAGACGATTTTCAAAATTTTCGAAAACTCCTAAAATCAAAGAGATAAGGTATTTCTGGTTAGGCAATGCACAAATTAGACATGTAAACATACATATCATGGGACTTTGACCTTGAGGTCGAGGATTTTACTATACTTAGTAAGAATTGCCATAAGCATAGAAAAAAAATGACAAACACCTTAAACATTGTCATTATGCATAAAAGTTCATACAAACATAATCCAACAGACATAATAGACCATGAAAGTGAAAAACACATAATTCACGTAGTTTTAACACAAAGATGATTCTAAAGCATTCTTAAGCCAAACACTCCTTAATCGTCTCATAACCGGTCTATCCTCTTATTGAGCTTGCTTAGGTACCTTCTAAAGCACTTGAAAATTCCTTTGGTTTGCTTGAACTCTTCAGATACATTTTCAATGATGGGGAGTTCTAGATGGTAGTCTAAAGGAGGTAAATTAGAGTTAGGAAGTTAATCATCCTTTCTCATGTCAGATGATGATGATGATGGTGTAGGTGAGCGAGTACGTATGTCCTTACCTTTGAAAACTTGTTTATCACTTAGAGGAACGAAGATGTGAGGAATGTGAGAATAGTCAAGGCACATTTCATTATCGTTAGGAGGAATGAGTGATATTGTTCTAAAGAGGCGGGTGAGAAGCATTCCATAAGGAAGAGCGGTTGTTCCTACCAAACGTATGTCGGCCATTCTTTTGGCGAGGTAATAGGCTAAGTAAAAAGGTTGACCGGTGGAAATGCTATAGAGCATGTAGCTAAGACAAACATTGATGTGATCCCGGTTTCCTATGGTGCTAATTTCATTGGTTCTAAGGAGTTCTTCCCATTCCTTTAATTTGGGCTTGAGTTCATTGAATTCCATACCATATGGGTCCTTAATGACCTCATTTCCTGTTCTAGTTCTTCTAGTGTTGGTGGTCCTAATGAAGAGGTGGTCACGAAGTTCATTTTTAGACACAAGAGGGGTATCATAGGAATAGATGCGGTCAAAGAGTGTGTCAAGAGTTGAGAGGGAGTGCAAGTCGGAGTAGATGCAAGTACCATGGTGTGGGACACCTAGGATTTGAGCAAACTCCTCGAGGGTGAAGGAGTATTGATGACTACTAGCCCTAAAGTTAATAGACATGCGACCATACTCATCCTTGGAGAGGGTGATGGATGCATAAAATTCTAAAATAAACCTAGAACAAATAGGCTCGTCGATTTCTAAGAGACACTCAAAGTTGATTGTGGCAAATTCCGTGTAGAGGTTTGTACCTTCTAAGAAGGATGGATCAATGGTTCTACCCTTATGGACATATTGTTTTTCTAAGGCTTTGAAGACAACGATTTGAGTTTGAGTAAGACCTTTGGTTTTGTGGTGTTTGGGTAGGTACTTGATGGTGTCCTTGTGGTCGTAGTGAGTTAGAGGAGGCATCATGATTCCTAGAAAATCAAAATTTCACATTTAAGTAAATGACTATTGTAATGGGTATGTTCTAGTGTGTGCCTATATGAAAACAATGTGGAGGTGCGGTTGACTTGACTCATTTTGATGCTTAAAAAATGTTTTGTAATGCAAGTGATGTTTCAATGACGTTTTTCATTTGTTTTAACAATGTGGTGAACGGTGGTTTAATCTTAATAGGTTAGGTTATAGTGGGGATGACATACTTGTTTGGTTACATTGTAGAATCTTCTTGTGAAGATGACTAGGTGGAGTTATTGGTGAAGATGATATTAACTCTTGGTTTCTTTGAGGGCATGGAAGTGGTGGATGACTCGATATTGATATGACAAAGGATAACTCGGTTTCTCATTTCACATTGGTTGTTTGAGGTTCGAGTGATGAAAGGTTATGAGGAATATGCTTGAAGTTTTGCTCATTTTGTGAATCTTATGGGCTGATGGTAAGTTGGAGTTGTGAGTAAAGAGGTGTTTGGTTTTGAACTTAAATAAAACATTCTGTTGCTTTGGCGGACCAGGCGGAACCAAAAAGTGGGTTCCGCCCATATGGTCTGAGGGTGCTGTGGGATCTGCAGGGAAAACTCAAAAGGAATTGTCTTGATTTTTGTGGTTTTATCCTAATGTTCAAAACTAAGGTTTTAGGTCTTATGAGTCCTTGACTAAGCCTAGGGATGATGAATGCTTCTCATTCAAGAGGTTTTGTGAAAACGTTGATAGAATGGTTAACGTATAAGACTTTCTTAGTTAAGATGTTCCTCAATGAACATTTTTACCAAGACAATGATGATGGATCACAATATTTCAATTAAGAACATAATGGATTGAATTGTCGCTGAAGTCGATGCTTCCTTTGTTGAGGGTATAACAATGTTGATAAGATGAATTCCGTTGTTGATGCGAGTTTGCTTGTTCAAGCGGAGCTTGTTGATGTGCTTCTCCATCCGATACTAATTTGAGAATCTTACGCGTTTTGGAGAATCATTGGGTAAGTAAGTATAAAAGTGCAAGTACCACTTGTGCTTTTCTTATCAACTTATTACCGACTTAATTCCATTTGTCAAACACTATGGTTTCTATTCCCATTCTTTTGGGATACCATAATCCTAGATGTGTAGTACCTTATGATGTATCCAACTAGGCTCAACTAACAAGTTGTTTTAGGATCTTCGTTAACACGAGCACATAGACAAAAGCTAAACATAATGTTGAATCTAAATGTTATGAGAACAAGTAGTTTTCCAAACATTTCTCTACGTTTAGTTTTACCTACGGATTTACTAATCTCATTCTTGATAAGTCATCAATAACTTAACCATTGAGAACAAGAGAGCAACTAGGAATGTCTTTAAGTTAAAATCCCTTGCTTTTGTGGCTTGCTTTTATTATCAAAAAGTCTTTCAAATATTGACATTATACTCACTTGATTATTTTGAAATATCAATTTTGTTTCACTAGTTGTTTTATTCTAAATTCCAGAAAAAATGTTTTTGTTGAATTTGTTTAGACACAACTATGACCTATAAATCAAGTTTTATAACTTATGTCAATTTTACTTGATTCAATGTTTGACTCAATGTGAGAAGATGTTATTTTGTACTTTTACTCCATGCTTGTCTTGCCATCATTGGACTTTCGACTAAGTTATCATCTACCAAAGATGATATCATAGAAGGAGGAGATCACTCGTTAAATGTCATATTCAACGACTCCTCGACTCTTTGGGTTTTCTTACTTAAGACACTATGAACTCTATTTGTTTTGAAAAAGTCCAAGAGGAACAACATCATGAGACTATGTGTCACATTTGATGTGTAAATCCTAGATGTTGAAAACTCATTTTCTTTCACACATCCTAATGTAAGCTAATGTAATTTATTTCACCTTGTGTGTTTTATGTGAGATTATCATGAAGAAGTGATTGAGGAAAAACACAATTTAAGACTCAAAGTATGGTGTTTGAGAATGTTATTTAACAAAGGTTTGTTTTGCAAGCATCACAAAAGTGTTAGACATTTTAACACTTAGGAAATTCTTAGTTAGCTCACTTGTAAGCAAGAGTTCAGTGAGACTCACATAAGAGTTTCTCGTGTTTATCTCTTGATGGTTAAAGAACCAAAGCACCTTATATCTCCTACTAGTACTAAAGACGAATTTCCTTGTTGCATAGAATCTAATCCTAGTTATTACTAATAGCAAGTAAACACTTTTAGAGTATTACTAATAACACATATTCTAACACATAATGCTAGAAGAAAGAGATTATTAAAGTCAAGTTGAAGTAATGTGTACCTTTTAAATTGCATAGAGATGCTATCAAGAGGATAAACACAACGCGTAGAGTCTTGGTTTGACGACACGCTTTGAAACTCAATTACTCATGTATCCAAGAAGGTTAGACAATCATATAAAAGCATAGAGCATAATAATCTTAATTCTTTTATCATGAGTTTCTATTAGAGATAGAATTATCTCTAAATCTCTCTTCTAGGTTAGACAAATTTTTACTTGCTTTGTTTTATTAGTTAATGGTGCTTTTGAGTTAAATCCTAATCCGGTTTTATCTTTAAACAACCTTTGACTCCTCAACAATCTTTCAAGAGATTTTGAGCTTTCATCAAATTTAACTAATAATTTTTCCTTTCTCATTTTGCATTTTAATCTCATGTTTGTAATCTAGACATAATTTACATTCTGGATTAATTTCAACATTACTCTTAATTCTAGACATTTTATCTTCCAATAAGATTTCCTTTTCAAAGATATTCTTAAGAGATTTTAAAGACTCATTCTTGAAGATAGCTTTTAGGTCCATGTTGCACAAATGTTTAGACTCATTTTCTAGTTTAGAAAACTCTAGGATAAATTAATCAAAGCAAAAGAGTTTGGTTTCAAAGTGTACCTTGCTTGATGTTTTATCTAGTTTAGAATCACAAACCGGATGATTGACTTCATCTTCATCCGAGTTATTCCATGAATCGCAAGCAAGACTACTACGAGCTTGACACAAGTAATCACCTTTACTTACACCTTGCTTGTTGTATCAATAAGTTGACAATAAACTACCGGATCATTGTCTTCGTCAACATCCATTACATTCCAAGATACGCAAGCAGGTTCAACAAAACACACGTACTCATCTTCACTTGTACCTTCATTTAAAACATTTAAACTAGTAGCACATGTATTAACTTCTACTAAGTGTCTATCAATTAGTTTTTCTAAAACTTCTAATTCATATGTAAGATCAAATTGATCATCTTTGACTTGACATATTCCTTGATGAAAGTTTACCATATTTTTCAAACATCATTAGCCTTTTGACAAAAATACATTCTTTCATATTTGGTACTAAAGCTTTGTAAAGCATTGTTTTAGCTGTAGTATTTTTATCAAGTTTAAGATAGTTATCTTGGTTTTCAAAAACTTGTTTTCTTTGGTTTGAAATTACCAAAAGAAATAATATGCCAAAGATCTTGATCAATTGATTTCACATAGTTTTCAAAATTACTTTTCCATTCAAGTAAGTTTTCTTTTTCAAATAGCGGTTGGTTTTTAATAGGTTGCCCTTCTTTGAGATTTTCAAAATCCATGGATCGATCCAAGTTTTAAAATACATTCTATTTTAAAGATCTTGAGTAACGTAGCTCCTGATGCCAATTGTGGAAAACTAGAAGGGGGGTTGAATAGTTTACCGCTCTTTAGAATCTTTTTAACTTGATTATCTTTTACGTTTGCTTAAAGATATAAACACAAAGTTATATGTTTGATTCTTTGAAAAGCTTTTTATGTAAATATCAATTCTTACTTTACTAGTTTCATACATTGAAAAGCTTTGCTTGTAATAATCTTAACTTTGCTTGTTTAGTTATTTGGAAAGCTTTACTTTTGTTTGAAGATACAAACACATCTTTACTTGTTTAGTTCTTTGAAAAGCTTTATATGTAACTAGCAATTATAACTAAAGAACAATATGTAATAAGCAAAGATAAAGAAAGAAACGATCAAACCACAACACGATTGTTTATCGTGGTTCGGCTACAAGGACTCTTTTTCCTTGCCCTACATCCACGCCCCGAGTTTCCAACTCGAGAGTTATAAGCACTAATCAACAAGCTCCTTTCACCGGCGGAGAAAACCTTTACAATGTCGCTTACACTTTTACCGACACTAAGCTAGATGTCGAGTTCTTTTACAAGGGTACAACCACTCCCGTTCGTCGCTTATACTTTTACCGATACAAAGCTAGATGTCGAGTTCTTTACCAAGGGTACAACCACTCCCGTTAGTTCTTTTACAAGGGTACAACAACTCCCGACACACTACGTATTTTGAGGCCTAAAATACTAACCACTTACTTCTATATACATGACACACATGAAGTATAAACTACCAAAGCTTATACATGACCAAGCTACCAAGACTTGCAACTTTAGAGTTGAAGCTTGTAACTTCTTGAATGATCTTGTGAAGTCCCTTGCTACATAAGAGAATCACAAATCAAAAGGTTACTGAGTTAGTTGAGAGAGTGTGTGAATATATGTCCTAAAAGAGTCACACATAACAAACAAATGGTTTGGTATTTATAGCAAACTATTCTGCATGTCTGGCGGATCAGGCGGAACCCTCAGATGGGTTCCGCCCGTGTACCCCCAGGGTACCGCCGGGTCTGCAGTAGGTTTTTGCAATAACTTCTTCAAACCAAACAAGGTCTTGTCTCATAACTCCTAGCAACCAAACAATGTCACATCACTTAAATCAAGTCAAATACAAAGCTTGCAAGCAACAACAAAGTTAGTCAAACACATTTCTTTCCATAAATGCATAATGACAAAGCTTGCCCTAAATGTGATGTGACCTTACTATATTAAGAAATAAATATGATGTGACAAGACTCATTTTAGTTTAAGAAATAAAAACAATGTTTTGTTTAAAAGGAAATGTTAACCTTAGTTAAACAAGACTTAAACACTTAAAGTGATGATTTACTTATAGCTAAACTTCATACTTTGTCATTAACAAAACTTAGCAAAGATCGTAAAATATAAATAACGTTTTTAGGCGATATTTTTATTAACGCGACTGTTAAATGGGATGGAACAATCTCCTTCCGCAGACAATTCATGTGGGTCTATAGCACAACATATGAAACTTTCAAAAATTCCATGATCATAGTAGGTGTGACTCTTGATTTCAAAGACGTGGGTTGTGCCAATGAGGTTGGCTAGTTGTGGTGGCAAGGTCCCACGCTCATCTGAAGGCTATAAAGGAAGGTTAGTAAAAGGGTAATGCATGAAAAATTAAATATGTTTCATACTCACATCGTACTCCATTCGCATGAGCGATGATGCCGGAAACTTTACCAACTGAATTGCAGGTTTATCGAAAATAAAAAACACAGCTTTATCAGTGTTGTCAAACACATCCAACGCGAGCCTATACATGTGATATGCATGTTTTAGAGGTACGTTAGCGATTAGATGTTTTTTGTAGTCCAAATAACATTACATAAGTATAAACTATAATATCACCTCATATCAGGGTTTGTAAATGGTTTTTCACATCCATCACACCAAAAACCCACTTTTCAGTTCTAATATTACCGATCGTTGCTTCTAAATGGAAGGTTGAAAACTGTAGATGCGCAAGCGATTAGCAAACGTGCAATGGTATGTTAATATAGTTATGGGAATATGAGATTATTACTCACATAATTTGTTTGATTGCGTGAGCACATCAAAAGGGTTTTGATCATTCCATCTTTAATCATACAATGTTTAACACCACTAACAGACAGAAAATTGGTAAAGAAAAATATATTATTGTTCTCGCTTTTGATACCATGCCAATAAATGTACAGTTTTCATTACTCTAACAACATAGCCCAAATCTCTATAAATGCTTACCCAGAGGATGAATTAAACTCGTTGATTGTAGGTATGTTAACTTCATCAATATCCATGGCTGATGGACTTTTGAAAAAAATACAAATTATCTGTAACGGGGTGTACAAATTCAGATTCACACGTTTGACATCATTTATATAAAAAAGTTTGAAAGTAATAGAAAAAAACATAATATAGTAATTTCATGCACTTGTAGAATTTATGACAATAGGACACATTATTTCGTGCTTCATTTTCTTGTCAATAAGCAAATCACCTAACCCTCCCCATAATGTTACCCGTACCGCCTGTCCCCTGTTGCATATAAATAAACCTCTTAAGCTGGAAAAAGCATCATGACATTTTAGACAATGTTTATTTTGATTATCCGCATAATAATTCTGCTAACCTATGATTTGATAGGTATAATTCAAGATTTTTGGAACCGGTCCTGGTGTGGTTCATCCTTGCTATGCCGGTGACATACCCAGCTACATCTGAAAGGTAATAGTTTGAGTCTCAAGCTATCAGACAATTTATCGGGAAAAATCATTAGTTACATAAAACCAATACAAAATTACCAATAAGAGATTTGTTCCTTGTAGGTTCTATATTGTCAATATCAACCAACTGCAAAGGATACCTAACATACCCATCAAAAATAACCGAAGACTTTCTCAAGCAAGTTTTACCGTCGAAGTCAAGCATAAAGGTATTGTTTTTTTTAACGCGATATTCTTCTTTGGTAGCCCGAACGACAAAATCTTCTATTGAGAATATAACACCTTTCTGTAATCCATGAAAATTGTGTGCTATAGCTGCTTTGGCAGTACAGTCGATTACATTGCCCTGCAATAATATTACATGAATATCAGATAAAAGTGAAACAAAGAGCAAACAACATATGTAATCATTACCTTTGGATTAGTTACAACAAAATCAGTATTCAATAGATGGCCTTTTGTAGCTTTGACATCCCACATCATGTAGAGTGTAACAACAATGCTCCCGGCTGAGTCAGCATCCAACTCATCAAGGAATACCTGGGGAGTTGAACTTCCATGTTTCTCAGCCATTGAATGGAGATATCAAAATGTATATATGCCCAGATAAAGTCATGCAGGTATAATTTATACACTCCTGGAATTCTCAACAGCATTTAAGCTCTTATAATGAGTGTTTAATTTTTCTATTCATGGCAGCATTTAAGGACATATAATGAGTGTTTAATTTTTCCATTCAAGGGTCTTTTGGTTCATATTCTTATAGATATAAAGATCTCAGCCATTTTCATAACAGCATTTAAGCTCATATAATGAGTGTTTAATGATTAATAATTTGTAAATGGTGAAATATAATATAAAACTTTATGGAAATAGTATGAAGTATTATATGACTGCGTATTCCATTTAGCATACGGTTTAAGATATAAAACTTATAGATCAATTATTCTTTAAAATTTCCACAATTTAGATTGCATTATTGATTTCATTTCTATATATTCCAACATTGTTAAAGTTCTCATTTGTGAAAAATATTGATTACATTTTGTTTTTTTAAATGAACTTCCAATTTTCTTTATTATACAATCAAAGATTTTCGACTTAGTAATTGTTGCTCAGACAATAATCATATGGTTTACTCCTGTACACAACTCCAAATTGCATGTAAGTTCACAGGATATTGATTTTTATCAGCATTGATATGAACTTATTGAAATTCAAACCTTCCATAAAATTATAAATTTTATAATGTAGTATTGATACTAAGAGTAATTGTTGCTTATACAATAATCATATGGTTTAATTCTGTACACAATTCCAAACTTCATGTAAGTTCACAGGATATTATTTTTTATTAGCATTGATATGAACTTATTGAAATTCAAACCTTCCATAAAAATTAAAAAATTTATAATGTAGTATTGATACTAAGTTTATTAGTATAGAGTTGGGAGTTGAGGCTTTCTATTTTGCAGATAAATTGTTTATGGATGTTAAATATAGAATTGACTTAGATGACACTGAAAAGTAAATTCAGTAAAAGTCAGTCGAATTTAGGTGCTGAATATTGGATGGTAAATATAGAGTGCACTTTGGCGACACTGAAAAGTAAATTTAGTAAAAGTTAGTGGAGTATGGTGTCTGAAATCCAAGCATAACTGGAGCACATATATTGGAGTCTGAATTTCAAGCATGAATGGATCACATATAGTGGAGTCTGAATTTCAAGAATAAGGGGAATTTTATAACTTAATCACCAACAAAAGTAATATCAAATATTTATTGCGTTTAAAACACCAAAATTATTATGACATACTCCCACCAACTGTTGGGGTCATTTGATATTTATTTTCTTAAAAGCCTAACATCTATGATGTGGTTTCATCGTTGATTGATGCTTTGTCATTGATTTCATTTTCTTTCATAGGTTCTGCTTTTGGTAAGCCTTCTTCCTCTCCTGAATCAGAGTCACTCATAACATACCTAAAAAAGTAAGAGTTTTAGAGAAAATATGTTAATTTGTGGGTTTTATATTAGTTATGTTTTTATCCAACTGCTACATCATTACCTTAATCATTTTTTATTTTCAGATGCAGATCCAGCAACGCTCCAATCCTGATCATCATGTGGTAACTCTATGTCTGAATCTTCATATTCCATCCTATAATAACGCCACAGTAAATAATGTATTTGTGGTCAACCATTTTCACATGTTACTTCCATAGTATTCAAACTTGCTAACACCGTTTCTTTTTTTTCCCCTCCGCAGATTTTATTAGAGTAGACAAACTTGGGTCTTTGGACAAAGTCTTTTTTGACAATTTTGTCATAAGAGGGCTTGCAGGCTTGCCTTCTCTTTGCGGAGTGCTTGAACATGTATGTTCTCCGTGTGCACGGGTAACATTCCAGCATCTGAAGCTCTCAAAAGTACCATGTTCAAAATATGAAGATGTCTTGAGCTCAAAAGTGTGAGATGTCCTTATTTGATTTGTTATCGCTTTGGGCAAATTGAAACCTTGTGTCTGTAGTTGAAGGTTAGGAGAAAACAATAATGTCGTTCAAATTTAATTTATAACTGTACATCAGTGTTTAATATATTTAAATTTTAATTTATTATTGGACCTCAATGTCACTTTCCAACAGGGATTCTGGAGAACACTTCAACAAATCACGGACGACTTCATCAAATAGAAAAACCACAGTTTGTGCGGTATGGTCCGACACATCCAGTTCAAGCCTGAATCTGTTAACATCGGGTAAGAGACATAAGGTAAACAATATTATGTAATTTAATTTAATTCATGAGATTTGCAAGGCTAAAAGCGGGTTATCTTAAAACTGGGTACTCAATGTGTTTTTTACACGTATAACACCAAAATCTACCATTCTTTCGGGTGGCACCTTTCTTGCACTTATTGTCACCACAGGACGGGTAGTTCCATCCTTTTCTACTTCTAACATTGTGGCTCATAACTTTACAGTTGTAGGTCATGGGCTACAAAATGCGTATATATTAAATAAAATATCAATTTACCAACATTAGTAAATAAGCAAGTGTAAAAATGAAAACTTACACTGTTTTTCTTATTGCGGCCCCAAATCAACAAATTCTCAAGTGTCCCATCTTTTGGCTCTGAGCAATCAACAAGCACTATTGCTTGACCCAATTCCACAGTACTGCAAACAAAATCCATCTTTAACATTAGTAAATGGTAATTGCATAAAATTACATAGAAACTATTTAGTTAGGCTGACCTCATTTCAGCTTTTAGATCTATCAATGCAGGGATGTCCTCATTGTCATATATCAAGGTGGAGGAGCTGCTCGAGAGGTAGACCTTATCTGCACGAAGTGGAAATTGTAATGGAAATTAGCAATAAGGTAACGTTTGCTACAACGCAATATTCTATTGATACTCACTGTTATAGAGTTTAGAATTAACAGAAGTTATAACAACCGGGCATAGGCCAACATGCTTTTTTTTCTTTTCAATCAGGATGTCACCTAATTCACCCCAAAGTGTGACTCTTATTGATTGCCCCCTATTTTAGGAAATTAAAAAAACAATTACTTTAATTTTGGTAATCATTAATGGAAGGAATAATAAGTTCTTAATTTGCAAGGACATCAAATATGGGAAACAAAACACCTCCTATTAGCCAGATAGAAATCGAGAATCCTTGAACCACTCTTTTGAATTGTTGTCCTCTCAACATTTGTAACATAGCCTGCGACATCTGGTAGCATCCAATAACATATAGAAAAAGTTTAAATATAACATGGCACACAAAACCATGTCAGGAAAAAATGTATAAACAAACAGCCTGACCTATCAAATATTTATTGTTTGTAGGTTCAATTTCATCAAAATCCGCAAGTTCAAAAGGATATCTGACAAAGCCGTTAGGGTTGACAGAAACTTTTCTAATGATTGTGGACCGATAAAATTCAAGAATGAATGGATCCTGCCTAATGATGCGATATTAATCCTTGTTTGGCTGCACAATGAAATTCTTAATAGAGTAAACACCGCCTTCTTTTAAACCTACAAAATTGTGCGCTATATTGCTCCTTGCATTGTAACACCCCCAAAATACCGCAGCGGAAGACTGTGTCACTTGGGGTGCTACTTCATAATACAAAGTACAAGTTATAGAAAACGAACTCTAAATGAGACGTTTTGAAAAGTTACCATTCGATTAATGAATTCAAAGTTACAAACATGAGATTCCAAAGTATGATACATAAATGTATACAAAGTTTTGAATGGTAAATGATAAAAGCGTAAGTCTTCAGAATATGCAGCTTGACTCTAAGTTCCACACACTAGCTATCGCTTTACTAACCTGAGATAAACATGCTAAAGTGTCAACACAATGGTTGGTGAGTTCATAGAGTTTGTCTTAAAATAGTTGAAAAGCCTTAAAGAATGTTCACACAGCAAAGGCATTGTGAATCCACTCAGTTGCAAGTCCTGCCCATAACAACACTTGCAACCTGTGTGTTCACAACCCACTGCTAAATATATCGTATGAATAAGACATGTATAAGTTCATCAAAACAATTAAGCAATTAGTCGTGAGTCTCTACTTCATCTCCGAAGACCTCACTTGGGAGCCAATTCCCAAAGACAACTGGGAGCCAATTCCCAAAGACAACTAGTAGCCACTAAATAGAATAACGCAATTAAGTATAACACAGTCATGTATGTATGCAATCAATTATAACACAGTCAAGTATAAACATTTTGAGTATTTGTACAAGTAAGCAAGTAGTTGAGCATGTGTCTCCCCCAAAGAGGTAAAACAAGTATGAAAAGAGTAGGGGCTATGACTCACCTTGTGTCATGTAATGAGAAATGAAAGTGGTAGTCGAATCGCGAAAGTCTCTAAGAGCAGCCTATAATAGAACGTTGCGACTTAGGTTTGGAGTAACGTCTAAGAATACGACGAATTGCCTATATATGTCTTGCACAATGTTCATGATGTAGTACTTAGTATATAGTGTAAGTCTTTAAATATAAATGGTTTCTGAAACATGTATAGGTTGTATATCTCTTACTACCGTTCGGGCCGACATAATTCAGAAGTCATGGAGTAAACGTTCGAGGAGCCAGGACACTTTAATTCGTAAATCCACAACTCATCTCGATGGCTTACTTAATGAACTCCTCACATGAGGTTCCCTACTATTGTAGTATTTGATAACATATATATAAGTTTTTGATCTTTAAAAGTTATATGGCCTTTAGCCATGGCTTTGCCGTGACCTTGGTCATTGTTACCATGGTCTTGAGACTCAACCTTGGATTCAGCCATGGTTGTGGTCTTGGCTTTAGGTCACTAGACCTCTTGGTCTTAGTAAAACATAACTATTATATAGTGACTTTAATATATATAAAATAGCTGTTAAGAAACTGAAGAAAATCTCATTCGTTATTGGTTTTCTGGATACGTGCTCCTGAGTTTTTGAAGAAAACATGATTCCGGACAACTTTCGTGCTTTAACTTTTTCATGAAACGGAGCAGAAGGGCCTCTTTTTGCGTGTTTAAGGTTCTGTCACAGAAAGTATTTAGGCAGTTTTGTGGCAAAGTTTTGGTAACTTCAAATGGTCATAACTTTTGACTCGGGTACTCGTTTTGGGTTATTCAAATTGCTATGTTTTCCTTGTTAAGTTCTCTTTAACAGTAAGTAAGTGTCAAATATCATAGTTATACTATTTTGGTCGTGGTTCTCCATAAAAGTCACTAGTTTACTTGTTTAAATAACATAAGTTAATATATAGTTTCCATAACTTGTTTTACTAGTTTTTATACATCATGAACATAATAGAAAGACCATATATAGCATGAATGAAACATAATAAGCATGAAAATGACATTGAGAAAGAAAGTGTAATAGGGTTTGCTTACAACTTTTGGCTTTCACTTAAGAAAGGGAATCAAGTATGGAACTAGGACAATAAACCTAAGCTTTCAACCAATCACCACAACCCTTGCTAACCATTGCTATAACCCTTTTGACAACCAATTAACTTCAGCCCCTAATCACCTTGTGTAGCTCCTAATTCAACCATGGAATCACCAAACAAACTTAAGAACTAGGTAGAGAATACTAAGACCTTGAACTTTGTAGTGTAACTTGTAGTTTGAAGATCAAAGGATCATGGTGCTAGGGATTTATGTGTGTGGCGTTTGGATTATGAAGAAAGGAAGGAATAAGCTTGTTTTTATAGCATGAATGAGGAGGTTAGGAAGGTGTGAGGATGGTGCATGAGGAGGTGCAAGTATTGGATATTTTTCTTAAACTTGGAGACCAAGTTCACACATGTAACCATCCTAAAGTTAGAATCATGAGATCAAGACACATGGGCTAATTCCCCCCCCCCCCCCCCTAGAGGCGGTTCACAAAGGGATAGGAAGGATGACTTGGTCTTGGTTGATATTATCCTACTTATGTGACTAGTTTTGACTCTGTAAATTGCTAACCATAAGTTGTTAAGCCACGAAACGTAAAACCGGGTATCCTAAAAATATGAAACTTATAAATATGCTAGAACTTATCAATATACTCCATAATAAAATATAAAATGAATGGTAGGTTCTATTGGGGTGCTCAAACCCTGCTAAAACTTGAAACACGGGTCTAAAACGCGTAATACGTAAAACGTACGAAAGTTGCGTAAAATTGAGAAAAGTAAAATGTAACTTTTCTAATAGGATACTAATGACTTAAAATGACTTATAATGTCTATGCTGGGCTCAGTCTAGTGTCGGTTGGTATTTAATGTCTTTAAACTTAAAACCGTAAGCCTAAAAATCAAGGAATGATTTATAAAATCTAGGAATGATTTTTGGTCAAAGGAGGAGGGAAAAATATGTTGACTTATTCCAAAAATGTGAAAACTCAAATCATCTTAGAAACACGGTGCAAGTATAGGCTAAGGTTACGGCTAAGTAAAAGTGCTTAAAAACGAGAATTCCTGTTTCTCATGGCCGAGGTTTATTTGGTCATATTTTTCTTAGTCATGGTTAATTCTCTAATTAATCATGAGAGTACTAAACATTTTTCTGATGCGGAGAAAATTAACGCGGTCGAGTTTCGTTGTGCGTAGGATTTTTAAATGACGTTTTACCCTAAAATGTGTAATTCCTTAATAACTTTCACGAAAATGATCTGATGAGTGTCAAACTTTTAATTTGCTATGGAAATGATTTATCACTCGAGGCCATGAAACAAAAATCAAATTTCGGGAAAATTTCGGGAAAATGAATATAAAAGTGAATAGTAAAAATGAATTGTAAATTTTTCAGGAATAGAAGTTAACCTGAAAATGTGAATTGTTACAGTCTCTACCCCTTAAGGAGAACTTCGTCCGAAGTTCAGTTGATGTTAACTACTTACGGTGTGTCTAAGAGAATTCGGGATCTCTAATATAGTGGTGTTTACTGATGCGTGGGAATTGCACCAGGCTTTACCTCTCAAGGGATCTTGAGAAGCTTACAACCCCCACCAGGCAGTGTACCTGATCGTTGTAGTATAGTATAGTGACAAGTACTGGGGGATTGATCGTTCAGTTAGGAATAGTGTCGTTAGGATTGAAGTTAAGCTAACTAGATCTAAAGGTGAAGGATGATTCTTTTTGTATTTTTAAATTTTACGAAAAGCAAGTAAAAATCTCGGGTATTGGGAGAGTGGGCGGAATTAGTTGCTAATCAACTAACCCAAAAGCTACTAATTAAACTAATTAACAAGAAAACTAAACTAAGGTTCTACAAGATAGGTGAAGCATGTCTACCCATGATATGTTACTCCTTGCTAGTTATCCAATCCTACCTATTGAATTGTAACCTTGTTTTAATTGACGGGTTGTATTCCTTAATACCATTCATGGGGTGGCATACATAACTCCCCAATTCTATGAGCTCTTATCTCCTCCTACACCATGCCCAGCACAACTATAGGGATTGTAAACAGTGGCTCATGCATTAAATACAACCAATAAAGACCTAGTACACCTCGGTTCATGTTTCTTAAGACGTTCAAGCATGTTACCATTTGGAGATCTGCCAGTTTTCTTAAGCCTAACATATAAATCATTCAATCAAAACAAGAATCAATAGGAAACAAGGATTATAAACTAAACTAACTAGATCTATTGAAGTTGTCACGCCTTAATTGATGGAGATAGACACAACATCAACAAGAAATCAATGAGATCTAATCAATTATATACAAGTTTCACATAATCATAAGTAGACACAAGGTGAATTAGCAGATCATAATCAAAGAAGGACAATCAACAAGAATAATGAAAGACATAGTTGAGATAGAATCATCAAACCAATACATGATGTTTATGGAGTGATTGAAACCCTCTAAGTTGCTGGAAAAACACCCACCTAAACCCAGGAATCGACCTTAGGGTTTAGGGCTTACAAAAAGTGAAGTTATGAAGTTATATTTATAGTCATGTTTTCTGTCGGCTCTTCTTGACGGCGTCACCTCGTTACTCTTGATGCTGTCAAGAACATTTTTTCACCAAATTGTAGATCTCTTCGTCTTCTTCGTTTCCCTTTTTGAATCGCTCAAATCCGAGTTCGTATGCAAAAGTTATGGCCAAAACGGTGTCAGCTACCACGCGCGCAAGTTTTGACCAGTTTACACGTGACGGCCTTGGTGACGCCGTCATCAACTACGGTATTTTATTCTTGGGACTTTGACGCCGTCAAGAGCAACTCTTGACGCCTTCATGCACTGTTCCCAGCATAGAAATTTGAGACTTTGCCGTTTTCTTCACTTTTATGCTCCAAAAACGTCCAAAATGGCTTCTTTTCCAGAATTCACTCTCCAAGTACCTAAAATCACAAAAGGAACGATTTAGGGCAATATTTGATCAAATAAAGTCGGATTCGGGCTTAAATGACCCCCTAAAACGGATCATTTTTCGCCTCATCATATACCCTTACACTTGAGATTTGCTTGTCCTCAAGCAAATGCGCTTTTATTCTACTCAAAAGACAAGTTAGGGGTCATTTAACACTAATATAAAAGTAATTACAACAAATAATCGTTCCACTAAAGACCAATAGACAAGCACGGAGGTCATACACAAGCACCTCACAAATAGTGTTTAGATACTCACATCTCTCGGGTGTAATAAAGTAATATAACATTATGGAAATGGAAGATATCTCTCACTACCGGTCATAGCAAAATAGATTACCATAGGCTTGGGAAAGGATCAAACCTCCACCACATGGTGTAAGCACCTAGGATAAACTATCAAAGAGGTCTTTTAAAGGGTTGTAACGTTAGGTATAGGGATATGAATTACACGGTTTTGTTGGATAAAGGAAGTTTTACTGGTGGCGAGTTAACAATCTTGGTTAATTACATGTACAAGATGGCGTTGCTAAGCCAAGACTAGACTCGACTTAAGCTAATAAATGAAAAATAACTAAAAACATAAAATGAACATAGAATGAAACGGGATGGTAGTCCGTATGTTTTTTCTCTTTTTCCTTTTTCTATTTTTTTTTTCTTTTTCTTGATTTTTTCGATTTTTTTTTTTTTTTTTTTTTTTTTTTTTTTTTTGGCATACACTCTTACCCTACCATCCAAAATAATACATCATAGGGAATGAACATTCCCCTTACACTTGAATCTTTACATACTTTACATTCGACTAATCTAATGACTCGAATTAAGAAAATCAAAACACTTGGAGCACTTTTAAGATTAACGCACATATGGGGGTAATAAATGATGTTCTTCCCCAATACTCCATAAAATAAGTACTTACCCATGAGTCCCAATCGTCCCAAAACAATATGTACAAGGATATGACTCGACTTAGCAACCATGTAATCAATTAGAAAGTTAACTTAGGGTTTAACAAATAACAATAATGCACTAAAGATGAGCGCATACACGGAAGGCTAAGGCGATTTGGTTGTACATTTAAGTGGGGTGTAACAAATTCTTCCTTTAAGTAAGATGTTTAAAGTTAGAAACGAAAAGATAGGCTCGGCAGGGTGTACTAGGGGTTTCGTGTACTAAAAAGAGTACAACGCTAAGAGTGTGGGAAAAATTAGTTGACTTAACTAGCCAAGTAATATGACTTAAATGGTCAAGTAATTATGATACGGGTTTAACACAAGGGTGATCCTAATGCCTCTTATCATGTAGTAAATCCTACCACACGAATGTAGTCTCACTAGCGGTCTCGGGATGCATCACTAACGCAAGTTCTAGAATCTAAATGCTACCGGTACACTCATAAGCACTAATAGTAAATGCTTTTCCTATCAAATCTAAAGGCGAACCTCACATTTTTGGGTGGAAAATTTTTCTGAATATACGGTTATGTGCTAGTCATACAACCTCCTATCCTTGAGACGCTTGCTATGGCTAAAGTTTCACTCTTAAATGTTGTAAAAAATTTTAAATTTGGCGCTAAAATTGCACTAACAAGTATTTCTCATAGTTTTATTACACATCTACTATCAAACAAAACAAACTCAAGCGAAAGTGCATATGTAAGGTATCATCTTTTTACCCTCCCCTTACACTTAAGATGAACATTGTCCCCAATGTTCAAGTAAAGAATGTAAAAGTGAAAAAGTAAAGAGAATGAAATCAAATACTCCCCTGATTCGCTCGGTATGGATAATAGGTTGGCCAGGTTAAATCTTCCTATAAGAAAATGAACAATCAAAGCTTCCCTTCCAGAATATAAATCATCTTCTTGTCATACATAACCTGTAAATCCTGAGAAAACAGACAAAAACCCAAAGCATCAACCCGAACAAAGATAACTCACAACTAGATGTAATTCCAGACTTAGGAATAAAAACAAAACAATTAAAGATATAATGCTTGTGGAATGAATGTTTGCGGATTTCCTGGAGTTTATAAAACTTAATAATTCAACAAAAACCTTAAGACTCCGTTAGAAAAACAAAACCGGTAAAATTTCCAGATTTTAACTCCTGACGCCGTCAAGAGTAAAACTCTGACGCCGTCAGAATGGACCTGCAGAAATTCTTATGTTAAGTTTCCGGAAAATTTCTGGAAAAACTTCGTCCTACTTCCTGGAAAATCCTGCAAAACATCATTACGACTCGATACAAGCATTTGACTCTAACAAGTACTAATACACATGTCCATTTAATATTGTTGTGGTTCATGCTCAATTTCGTTCTTATAAATAAATTTGGATCTCCCTTACACTTATCTTTTGCAAAATACCTTTATATGCAATTAAGACGAAGTTAAAAACAAAATAAACATTTTCACAATTTACTTTGAAACATGAGCCACAAACAATAAAAATAAAACATGCATACGGAAACAAATAAAATCAAACAAACAAACAAACAAACAAACAAACAAACAAATAAAAACACACAAAACATGGGTTGCCTTCTAAGAAGCGCTTGTTTTTGTTCGAGTCACGAGCCTGACTCTACCCTTATTTAATGGAAATAGGGGAGGTTCTCCCTACACTTAGGATTAAGTGTGGGTGAAAGTAGCGATACACACCCTTAGGGTGTGAATATGCCACGTGAGGTGAAGGGGGTGAGTGAATGGCTTCCATCATCCTAAAACTACCCGGATAATATTGGTTGATGGGTGGGTCGGTTCCTCTTTTGTCTCCTAGAAATATATCTTAGGATGGAAAGGTGTGTAAAGATTGAGGTTCCGGTTCATCAACACTAGGAAATTCCCTAGAACTAGGAGTAAGGTTATCACTACAAGTGTTCAAACCTATATCCTTAAGTGGTGTCTGGTCCAAGGGTTCTACCTCCATAGGAATTCCTAAAATTTCTTCTACTTCTTCCAGGTAAGTCACGGGCGGTGTGTGTGCCTCAAATGATGGTTGTGTATTTTGTGGGCTTATGTTATTTACCTCATCATTCCACGTGTCACGATCACCTATATCCTTAGGTAGTGATAATAACAAACCTAGTGCTTCATCCAACTTATGGTTTATTGATACGGCTCTATCCATAATTCCTTGGCAAACTTGATCGCTTTTTCTATTAGCTTCACTAAAACGAGATCCTAAACATGGAGGTTGTCCATAAGAATCTATCCTAGGTGAAGGCTCATATAATTCATAGGTGTCTCTAAATGAGGTATTTTGCACTTCTTGGTGTTCTAGCCACTCAACCATATATTGCAATCTTAGAAGTCTAAGTGAAGTGTCCATTTGAAGCAAATTACAAACAAAATCACAAAGAAAAGATAGACTACGAGAAAGCTACAAAATAAAAAGAAAAAATCTCACTTGATAGGAATCTAATGAGTAGACCTAATAAAAATCAAATTCAACCTAAACAATAACTATTCCCCGGGCTGCGGCGCCAAAAACTTGATGCGTGGGAATTGCACCAGGCTTTACCTCTCAAGGGATCTTGAGAAGCTTACAACCCCCACCAGGCAGTGTACCTGATCGTTGTAGTATAGTATAGTGACAAGTACCAGGGGATTGATCGTTCAGCTAGGAATAGTGTCGTTATGATTGAAATTAATCTAACTAGATCTAATGTGAAGGATGATTCTTTTTGTATTTTTAAATTTTACGAAAAGCAAGTAAAAATCTCGGGTATTGGGAGAGTGGGCGGAATTAGTTGCTAATCAACTAACCCAAAAGCTACTAATTAAACTAATTAACAAGAAAACTAAACTAAGGTTCTACAAGATAGGTGAAGCATGTCTACCCATGATATGTTACTCTTTGCTAGTTATCCAATCCTACCTATTGAATTGTAACCTTGTTTTAATTGACTGGTTGTATTCCTTAATACCATTCATGGGGTGGCATACATAACTCCCCAATTCTATGAGCTCTTATCTCCTCCTACACCATGCCCAGCACAACTATAGGGATTGTAAACAGTGGCTCATGCATTAAATACAACCAATAAAGACCTAGTACGCCTCGGTTCATGTTTCTTAAGACGTTCAAGCATGTTACCATTTGGAGATCTGCCAGTTTTCTTAAGCCTAACATATAAATCATTCAATCAAAACAAGAATCAATAGGAAACAAGGATTATAAACTAAACCAACTAGATCTATTGAAGTTGTCACGCCTTAATTGATGGAGATAGACACAACATCAACAAGAAATCAATGAGATCTAATCAATTATATACAAGTTTCACATAATCATAAGTAGACACAAGGTGAATTAGCAGATCATAATCAAAGAAGGGCAATCAACACGAATAATGAAAGACATAGTTGAGATAGAATCATCAAACCAATACATGATGTTTATGGAGTGATTGAAACCCTATAAGTTGCTGGAAAAACACCCACCTAAACCCAGGAATTGACCTTAGGGTTTAGGGCTTACAAAAAGTGAAGTTATGAAGTTATATTTATAGGCATGTTTTCTGTCGGCCCTTCTTGATGGCGTCACCTCGTTACTCTTGACGCCATCAAGACTATTTTTTCACCAAATTGTAGATCTCTTCGTCCTCTTCGTTTCCTTTTTTGAATCGCTCAAATCCGAGTTCGTATGCAAAAGTTATGGCCAAAACGGTGTCAGCTACTACGCGCGCAAGTTTTGACAAGTTTACACGTGACGACCTTGGTGACGGCCTTGGTGACGTCGTCATCAACTACGGTATTTTATTCTTGGGACTTTGACGCCGTCAAGAGCAACTCTTGACGCCTTCATGCACTGTTCCCAGCATAGAAATTTGAGACTTTGCCATTTTCTTCACTTTTATGCTCCAAAAACGTCCAAAATGGCTTCTTTTCCAGAATTCACTCTCCAAGTACCTAAAATCACAAAAGGAACGATTTAGGGCAATATTTGATCAAATAAAGTCGGATTCGGGCTTAAATGACCCCCTAAAAATGGATCATTTTTCGCCTCATCATTTACTCTGATTCGTCTAAGGTTCTGGTTAAGGAGTCGTATCGGATGCAAATAAGCCCACTTATTTATAACTCTTTACTTACATAAAGAAGCGTCCAAATTTATGTAAGTAAGGGATCATAAACTCATGGTTTGGTGATTTACAATTTCTTTATTTAAATAAAGAGGCGTCCCAATCCATTTAAATAAGGAGATTCTAAATCATCCTACTTAAGAATTTCTGACACAAACTTGATTTCTCAGGTAGATAATAAACTAATCAAGTCATCAAATCCCTAAAGCTAAGCAATAATATTATTTAACTCAAATCTTATGTCTCATCAAACAAGAACTGTCACAAGATCAAGTTAAATAATTAGTTATTATTGAGCTCCATGTTTTTAATGACTCGACTAAATTCTGGGGTTCCTTATAATACTAAAGTCACATCATCTAACAGCGTGGAACTAAACCAACAACTAACAAAAGTATATGCGTATATAGTGTGCGTAAGGCAAATAAAGAGGAGAGTCTTAACGTATATAGTAGTTATAGTCTAGGCACTAAATGCAACATAGTTCTCTATAACCAAGGCTCTGATACCAATCTGTAACACCCCCAAAATACTGCAGCGGAAGACTGTGTCACTTGGGGTGCTACTTCATAATACAAAGTACAAGTTATAGAAAACGAACTATAAATGAGACGTTTTGAAAAGTAACCATTCGATTAATGAATTCAAAGTTACAAACATGATATTCCAAAGTATGATACATAAATGTATACAAAGTTTTGAATGGTAAATGATAAAAGCGTAAGTCTTCAGAATATGCAGCTTGACTCTAAGTTCCACGCACTAGCTATCGCCTTACTAACCTGAGATAAACATGCTAAAGTGTCAACACAATGGTTGGTGAGTTCATAGAGTTTGTCCTAAAATAGTTGAAAAGCCTTAAAGAATGTTCACACAGCAAAGGCATTGTGAATCCACTCAGTTGCAAGTCCCGCCCATAACAACACTTGCAACCTTTGTGTTCACAACCCACTGCTAAATATATAGTATGAATAAGACATGTATAAGTTCATCAAAACAATTAACCAATTAGTCGTGAGTCTCTACTTCATCTTCGAAGACCTCACTTGGGGGCCAATTCCCAAAGACAACTGGGAGCCAATTCCCAAAGACAACTGGGAGCCAATTCCCAAAGACAACTAGTAGCCACTAAATAGAATAACGCAATTAAGTATAACACAGTCATGTATGTATGCAATCAAGTATAACACAGTCAAGTATAAACATTTTGAGTATTTGTACAAGTAAGCAAGTAGTTGAGAATGTGTCTCCCCCAAAGAGTTAAAACAAGTATGAAAAGAGTAGCGGCTATGAACACCTTAAGTCTATGTAATGAGAAATGAAAGTGGTAGTCGAATCGCGAAAGTCTCTAAGAGCAGCCTATAATAGAAGGTTGCGACTTAGGTTTGGAGTAACGTCTAAGAATACGACGAATTGCCTATATATGTCTTGCATAATGCTCATGATGTAGTACTTAGTATATAGTGTAAGTCTTTAAATATAAATGGTTTATGAAACATGTATAGGTTGTATATCTCTTACTACCGTTCGGGCCGACATAATTCAGAAGTCATGGAGTAAACGTTCGAGGAGCCAGGACACTTTAATTCGTAAATCCACAACTCATCTCGACGGCTTACTTAATGAACTCCTCACATGAGGCTCCCTACTATTGTAGTATTTGATAACATATATATAAGTTTTTTATCTTTAAAAGTTATATGGTCTTTAGCCGTGGCTTTGCCGTGACCTTGGTCATTGTTACCATGGTCTTGAGACTCAACCTTGGCTTTAGCCATGGTTGTGGTCTTGGCTTTAGGTCATTAGACCTCTTGGTCTTAGTAAAACATAACTATTATATAGTGGCTTTAATATATATAAAATAGCTGTTAAGAAACTGAAGAAAATCTCATTCGTTATTGGTTTTCTGGATACGTGCTCCTGAGTTTTTGAAGAAAACATGATTCCGGACAACTTTTGTGCTTTAACTTTTTCATGAAACGGAGCAGAAGGGCCTCTTTTTGCGTCTTTAAGGTTCTGTCACATAAAGTATTTAGGCAGTTTTGCCGCAAAGTTTTGGTAACTTCAAATGGTCATAACTTTTGACTCGGGTACTCGTTTTGGGTTATTCAAATTGCTATGTTTTCCTTGTTAAGTCCTCTTTAACAGTAAGTAAGTGTCAAATATCATAGTTATACTATTTTGGTCGTGGTTCTCCATAAATGTCACTAGTTTACTTGTTTAAATAACATAAGTTAATATATAGTTTCCATAACTTGTTTTACTAGTTTTTATACAGCATGAACATTATACAAAGACCATATATAGCATGAATGAAACATAATAAGCATAAAAATGACATTGAGAAAGAAAGTGTAATAGGGTTTGCATACAACTTTTGGCTTTCACTTAAGAAAGGGAATCAAGTATGGAACTAGGACAATAAACCTAAGCTTTCAACCAATCACCACAACCCTTGCTAACCATTGCTATAACCCTTTTGACAACCAATTAACTTCAGCCCCTAATCACCTTGTGTAGCTCCTAATTCAACCATGGAATCACCAAACAAACTTAAGAACTAGGTAGAGAATACTAAGACCTTGAACTTTGTAGTGTAACTTGTAGTTTGAATATCAAAGGATCATGGTGCTAGGGATTTATGTGTGTGGCGTTTGGATTATGAATAAAGGAAGGAATAAGCTTGTTTTTATAGCATGAATGAGGAGGTTAGGAAGGTGTGAGGATGGTGCATGAGGAGGTGCAAGTATTGGATATTTTTCTTAAACTTGGAGACCAAGTTCACACATGTAACCATCCTAGAGTTAGAAGCATGAGATCAAGACACATGGGCTGATTCCCCCCCCCCCCCCTAGAGGCGGTTCACAAAGGGATAGGAAGGATGACTTGGTCTTGGTTGATATTATCCTACTTATGTGACTAGTTTTGACTCTGTAAATTGCTAACCGTAAGTTGTTAAGCCACGAAACGTAAAACCGGGTATCCTAAAAATATGAAACTTATAAATATGCTAGAACTTATCAATATACTCCATAATAAAATATAAAATGAGTGGTAGGTTCTATTGGGATGCTCAAACCCTGCTAAAACTTGAAACACGGGTCTAAAACGCGTAATACGTAAAACGTACGAAAGTTGCGTAAAATTGAGAAAAGTAAAATGTAAATTTTCTAATAGGATACTAATGACTTAAAATGACTTATAATGTCTAGGCTGGGCTCAGTCTAGTGTCGGTTTGTATTTAATGTCTTTAAACTTAAAACCGTAAGCCTAAAAATCAAGGAATGATTTATAAAATCAAGGAATGATTTTTGGTCAAAGGAGGAGGGAAAAATATGTTGACTTATTCCAAAAATGTGAAAACTCAAATCGTCTTAGAAACACGGTGCAGGTATAGGCTAAGGTTAAGGCTAAGTAAAAGTGCTTAAAAACGAGAATTCCTGTTTCTCACGGTCGAGGTTTATTTGGTCATATTTTTCTTAGTCATGATTAATTCTCTAATTAATCATGAGAGTACTAAACATTTTTCTGATGCGGGGAAAATTAACGCGGTCGAGTTTCGTTGTGCGTAGGATTTCTAAATGACGTTTTACCCTAAAACGTGTAATTCCTTAATAACTTTCACGAAAATGATCTGATGAGTGTCAAACTTTTAATTTGCTATGGAAATGATTTATCACTCGAGGCCATGAAACAAAAATCAAATTTCGGGAAAATTTTGGGAAATGAATAGTAAAAATGAATAGTAAATTTTTCGGAATAGAACTTAACCTGAAAATGTGAATTGTTACAGTCTCTACCCCTTAAGAAGAACTTCGTCCCGAAGTTCAGTTGATGTTAACTACTTACGGTGTATCTAAGAGAATTCGGGATCTCTAATATAGTGGTGTTTACTCTGATTCGTCTAAGGTTCTGGTTAAGGAGTCGTATCGGATGCAAATAAGCCCACTTATTTATAACTCTTTACTTACATAAAGAAGCGTCCAAATTTATGTAAGTAAGGGATCATAAACTCATGGTTCGGTGATTTACAATTTCTTTATTTAAATAAAGAGGCGTCCCAATCCATTTAAATAAGGAGATTCTAAATCATCCTACTTAAGAATTTCCGACACAAACTTGATTTCTTAGGTAGATAATAAAATAATCAAGTCATCAAATCCCTAAAGCTAAGCAATAATATTATTTAACTCAAATCTTGTGTCTCATCAAACAAGAACTGTCACAAGATCAAGTTAAATAATTAGTTATTACTGAGCTCCATGTTTTTAATGACTCGACTAAATTCTGGGGTTCCGTATAATACTAAAGTCACATCATCTAACAGCGTGGAACTAAACCAACAACTAACAAAAGTATATGCGTATGTAGTGTACGTAAGGCAAATAAAGAGGAGAGTCTTAACGTATATAGTAGTTATAGTCTAGGCACTAAATGCAACCTAGTTCTCTATAACCAAGGCTCTGATACCAATCTGTAACACCCCCAAAATACCGCAGCGGAAGACTGTGTCACTTGGGGTGCTACTTCATAATACAAAGTACAAGTTATAGAAAACGAACTCTAAATGAGACGTTTTGAAAAGTTACCATTCGATTAATGAATTCAAAGTTACAAACATGAGATTCCAAAGTATGATACATAAATGTATACAAAGTTTTGAATGGTAAATGATAAAAGCGTAAGTCTTCAGAATATGCAGCTTGACTCTAAGTTCAACGCACTAGCTATCGCTTTACTAACCTGAGATAAACATGCTAAAGTGTCAACACAATGGTTGGTGAGTTCATAGAGTTTGTCCTAAAATAGTTGAAAAGCCTTAAAGAATGTTCACACAGCAAAGGCATTGTGAATCCACTCAGTTGCAAGTCCTGCCCATAACAACACTTGCAACCTGTGTGTTCACAACCCACTGCTAAATATATAGTATGAATAAGACATGTATAAGTTCATCAAAACAATTAAGCAATTAGTCGTGAGTCTCTACTTCATCTCCGAAGACCTCACTTGGGAGCCAATTCCCAAAGACAACTGGGAGCCAATTCCCAAAGACAACTAGTAGCCACTAAATAGAATAACGCAATTAAGTATAACACAGTCATGTATGTATGCAATCAAGTATAACACAGTCAAGTATAAACATTTTTAGTATTTGTACAAGTAAGCAAGTAGTTGAGCATGTGTCTCCCCCAAAGAGGTAAAACAAGTATGAAAAGAGTAGGGGCTATGACTCACCTTGTGTCATGTAATGAGAAATGAAAGTGGTAGTCGAATCGCGAAAGTCTCTAAGAGCAGCCTATAATAGAACGTTGCGATTTAGGTTTGGAGTAACGTCTAAGAATACGATGAATTGCCTATATATGTCTTGCATAATGTTCATGATGTAGTACTTAGTATATAGTGTAAGTCTTTAAATATAAATGGTTCATGAAACATGTATAGGTTGTATATATCTCTTACTACCGTTCGGGCCGACATAATTCAGAAGTTATGGAGTAAACGTTCGAAGAGCCAGGACACTTTAATTCTTAAATCCACAACTCATCTCGACGGCTTACTTAATAAACTCCTCACATGAGGCTCCCTACTATTGTAGTATTTGATAACATATATATAAGTTTTTGATCTTTAAAAGTTATATGGTCTTTAGCCATGGCTTTGCCGTGACCTTGGTCATTGTTACCATGGTCTTGAGACTCAACCTTGGCTTTAGCCATGGTTGTGGTCTTGGCTTTAGGTCATTAGACCTCTTGGTCTTAGTAAAACATAACTATTATATAGTGACTTTAATATATATAAAATAGCTGTTAAGAAACTGAAGCAAATCTCATTCGTTATTGGTTTCTGGATACGTGCTCCTGAGTTTTTGAAGAAAACGTGATTCCGGACAAGTTTCGTGCTTTAACTTTTTCATGAAACGGACCAGAAGGGCCTCTTTTTGCGTGTCTAAGGTTCTGTCACAGAAAGTATTTAGGCAGTTTTGCCGCAAAGTTTTTGTAACTTCATATGGTCATAACTTTTGACTCGGGTACTCATTTTGGGTGATTTAAATTGCTATGTTTTCCTTGTTAAGTCCTATTTAACAGTAAGTAAGTGTCAAATATCATAGTTATACTATTTTGGTCGTGGTTCTCCATAAAAGTCACTAGTTTACTTGTATAAATAACATAAGTTAATATATAGTTTCCATAACTTGTTTTACTAGTTTTTATACATCATGAACATAATACAAAGACCATATATAGCATGAATGAAACATAATAAGCATGAAAATGACATTGAGAAAGAAAGTGTAATAGGGTTTGCTTACAACTTTTGGTTTTCACTTAAGAAAGGGAATCAAGTATAGAACTAGGACAATAAACCTAAACTTTAAACCAATCACCACAACCCTTGCTAACCATTGCTATAACCCTTTTGAAAACCAATTAACTTCAGCCCCTAATCACCTTGTGTAGCTCCTAATTTAACCATGGAATCACCAAACAAACTTAAGAACTAGGTAGAGAATACTAAGACCTTGAACTTTGTAGTGTAACTTGTAGTTTGAAGATCAAAGGATCATGGTGCTAGGGATTTATGTGTGTGGTGTTTGGATTATAAAGAAAGGAAGGAATAAGCTTGTTTTTATAGCATGAATGAGGAGGTTAAGAAGGTGTGAGGATGGTGCATGAGGAGGTGCAAGTATTGGATATTTTTGTTAAACTTGGAGACCAAGTTCTCACATGTAACCATCCTAGAGTTAGAAGCATGAGATCAAGACACATGGGCTGATTCCCCCCCCCCCCTAGAAGCGGTTCACAAAGGGATAGGAAGGATGACTTGGTCTTGGTTGATATTATCCTACTTATGTGACTAGTTTTGACTCTGTAAATTGCTAACCGTAAGTTGTTAAGCCACGAAACGTAAAACCGGGTATCCTAAAAATATGAAACTTATAAATATTCTAGAACTTATCAATATACTCCATAATAAGATATAAAATTAGTGGTAGGTTCTATTGGGGTGCTCAAACCCTGCTAAAACTTGAAACACGGGTCTAAAACGCGTAATACGTAAAACGTACGAAAGTTGCGTAAAATTGAGAAAAGTAAAATGTAACTTTTCTAATAGGATACTAATGACTTAAAATGACTTATAATTTCTAGGCTGGGCTCAGTCTAGTGTCGGTTGGTATTTAATGTCTTTAAACTTAAAACCATAAGCCTAAAAATCAAGGAATGATTTATAAAATCAAGGAATGATTTTTGGTCAAAGGAGGAGGGAAAAATATGTTGAATTATTCCAAAAATGTGAAAACTCAAATCGTCTTAGAAACACGGTGCAGGTATAGGCTAAGGTTACGGCTAAGTAAAAGTGCTTAAAAACGAGAATTCCTGTTTCTCACGGCCGAGGTTTATTTGGTCATATTTTTCTTAGTCATGATTAATTCTCTAATTAATCATGAGAGTACTAAACATTTTTTTGATGCGGGGAAAATTAACGCGGTCGAGTTTCGTTGTGCGTAGGATTTTTAAATGACGTTTTACCCTAAAACGTGTAATTCCTTAATAACTTTCACGAAAATGATCTGATGAGTGTCAAACTTTTAATTTGCTATGGAAATGATTTATCACTCGAGGCCATGAAACAAAAATCAAATTTCGGGAAAATTTCGGGAAAATGAATAGTAAAAGTGAATAGTAAATTTTTCGGGAATAGAAGTTAACCTGAAAATGTGAATTGTTACATGCATAGCAATGCATTACCTTACCCTCAGAAACATTGCATCAATATTCAAAGAATTCAATATTCCCATTTTTATGCATGTTTGTAAATGTAATATTTACTTACCCTGGCATGACTGACAACAAAATCTGTGCTCAAATACCTCCCACTTACTGCATTCACATCCCACATCCTACAGATCATAACAACAATCGTGACACTAACACCCAGATCTAGCTATTCCAAAAATAAGGCACCATTATGGTCGGCAACATGGATGGATTTGCTACCCGAAGACTGGATGGACTTGGAGCTGCTACCTGAAGCTTTGTTGGACATGGTAAATTTTGCTGCAATTTTGTTCAAGAAGCCAAAGATTTTAATGATTATGGTGATACATAGACAGTAATTATAGTTAGCTTAATCATGTAACTAAAAACCACCATTAATATGAATAAGAAAACACAAGTCTCTTCATATGCAGTCATCTATTAACCTTCATTAAGGAGGTTTGTAACCAACATGTCTCTTCATATGCAGGTACGAATGCAGCTATTAACCCCCATTAAGGAAGTTTGTAACCCAAGGGTCTTTTCGTATGATGCTACTAATTATTAGGAAAAAATAAACCCAAAAAACACTCAAAATTATATCATGAAGAACATTAGGTTGTTGTACTCTATGCAATCTTGACGCCTCCACATTAAATTAGTGGGGTGTATCTTATAATATAATAGATGACATTTGCATTTATCTCTTATGTGCATTTTAGATGATTTGCCTATGCACCCACACTACGTTGTTTTAACACATTAGGAATTAGGTATGCCTATCACTATGAACCCTTAGAAGTCATATTGTCATACACTAGTGTCAAAACCTATAAGTTAAAGTTGTCCTAATTCCCTGGTCATAATTTCGCCTTCTTCCAAGTAATACACCCTTTTGTCATGGGAAGGTTAGATACAAACCCAGTAGAACTCGGAGTAGGTTTGACAACTTAAATATTTCATCTGAAATATTCAAGTAAGTTTAACTTGCAATCACAATTGTTAAATGTCATATCCGAAACATCATATTCAAGCCATTTAACAGGATATGTTAAAACGCTCATCCAAATGCCCAAAGCTAACATCAACCTTTGGATGACAAAGGACTCACAAGTTACTACATAAGTGATTAGTAGTTCCTTTCATCCTTGTGTGAATATATACTCCTTAATACCAAGTATATTCATTTCCATTAGTTCCTCCTATCCCTAGAGGTTTGTCATCGTGTTTTGTCTTCAAGCTCACCTCATAGATAATGAGGATTGAACTTATCCATTAGCTTTAGGATAGAAAACAAACCATCACCCTATCTTGCCAAGAGTATGTTGATACTCTCCTTCCTTCGAATCTCGTGTTATGACCATCTAAATATTTCATTGGAAATATTAAAGTCATCTCGAATTGTCAATAATCTCGTGTCAAATCCTGTTGGATTTATCCCTCTATCTCATCAAGAGTATGTTGATACTCTCTCTCTCTTCCAAAACTTGTCTTATGGCTATCTAAATATTTCATTGGAAATATTAAATCCATCTCGAATTATCAAATAATCTCGTGTCAAATCTCGTTGGATTTATCCCTCTATCTCGCCAAGAGTATGTTGATACTCTCTTTCTTCCGAATCGTGTCTTATGACTATTTAAATATTTCATTGAAAATATTGAGGTCATCCTTTATGTTTCGTCTAATGATTATTTAAATATTTGACTGGAAATATTATAGTCATCTCTTGTGTCTCATCTCATGACTATCTAAATATTTCACTAGAAATATTAAAGTCATCTCAGCTCGTCTAGAATCGTCCGTCTAATCTTAAGAGACTTCTTAGGTATAAGTTCTTTTATCATGTCAAAAAGTCTCACTAAATTAGTGAGATTTATTCGTTAGACACTCTCGAATTGTTGATTTGCGCGTGTCTAAAACATCTCTAGTTTTGACTGAAATACTCTCAAGCTTCCAATGACAAATAAAATATTTCATCCGAAATATTTAAAGTATATTTAATTTGTGAAATGCAATTAAATGTCATCTCTCATTCTCGATAAACATTCATCGAATCCCGTTGGATTCATTCATAAAAGAATTTATTTTGTATAAATTCCTTTAATCTAATGTCCAGAAAATCACAACATATGTGAAATTTCTTTGTCTAAAATCCAATTGTGAGTCAAAAGCACTATCGAAACCCACTAGATATAGTCTTGAATCAGAACCGTCTCCTATCAGAATAGATTCTATCTTCTGATTCCTCAGCCTTTTCCCTTTCACTTCCGCATGGTGCTAAACACATCATACGTTTGGTTACTTCTGTATCCATTATCTTCTCAACTTATCTACACTTTTCAACCTTCGTTCTACACTACCAACGCTTCCACATCCCACTCATCTTTCTCACACTTCAAGCGAAGTATCGCTAGAATAAGTGGAGATAACCCTTCTTCATCAACATAGATAACCCCACTAGAACCTTAGCACTAACCTCACAACCTTGAAGATTTTATCTTCTTAACCCTTAAGATATCTCCACATAATCACATGCCTCATCATATGAGTGTTCTATGAATATTCACAATGATTGAGAAGAGCTACATGTCTTCAAAGGTGAGTTTATTGTGTGCTATCCACCACTTGTCATAACATTACTAAGCTGATCGCTTCCGTCAACGTTTGTTTTCCTCTTTAATTTTGATTTGTTTTTCAACACATCTTGTCCGGATGGTCATCAATTAAAGGGGAGCGAAAACACAATCATACACATTTAGTCTTCACCTAACACTCACGAGAACACACTAATGTGGTTCTTATTCCCTAGAAAACTTCCCTTTAGCTGCCCAGAACTAGGTTGTACAGGAAAATTCATGACTTCCAGGTTATGGTACCGTTAAATAGGCCATGGTACCATTAAATTCAACGGTACCGTGCCCCTATGTGACGAATTTTCACTAGATCCCTGCATCCTTAACCTCAAACCTGCAAAATATTGCAAACTCACATACATCCTAATATTCCCACACTACAACATAGGACACTACCACCAACTTTGATTTGAATCCCACAACTCTTGCCTATATAAGGCCTCACCATTGCAATCTTATTTTGCATCTCATCTTCAAACCTCACATTAACATCACTCATCATCACACTTAACCCTTATATCTAAAATTCACTTTTAATAGTGTTATTTAGTTTCAAAACCTTCAACCCTTATATCAATCCCACTTAAACATTTTAGCTACAATTCACTCTTGATAGTGATAGTTAGTCTAAAAACCTTCAACCCATTGATCATTACACTCAAACCATACAACTATTCCTCACTTTGAATAAGTGTTAGTTAGTTCAACAACATTTAATCCTTACAATTACACGAAACCCTTCATGCACCAAAATTATCTCTAACACACAACTAGGATCATCCAAACTAGAAATCTAGAACTTAGTTACCTCAACCCTGTTAGAGATATCCACCAACAATCCTGTTAGGATCACATTCACATTTTCCTTTTCTCCTTCGAAATATATCATGCATCCCATTGTTAGTGCAAACAATATTAATCTAAACCATCTTTCCCCACCTTTCCTCAAAGGTCAAAACCAACACTTTCCCATCTAGGTGCATATCATTCTCATTTTTTTTGTATATCTTCTATCGAGTCTACTTTATGGCATGAATTGTCATAATAGTAATCTTTTAGAGTATATCTTATCAACAAACTATCCTTAACATCAATCATCTTAGGTAGATGATTATATCGTTCAAAAGGTTTGTTAGAACTTGCCTTCCCAATGAATACTTGGAAGAATTCATTGTGTGTGTTAGTCAATGAAAGGATTTCATTCTTGTTAGCGTAATTGATTGATAAATTACACCTTAGGTTGTTGGTCGAGTTGTGACACGCAAGTGTCTTTGAATTGCAATATGCATTCATCTTTTTGTGTCGCTCAACTTTCTTGGGCTTTCTTTTTGGTCTTTATCATTTTGGCACACTTTTAGGTTGTGTTACTCACATATTTTAACCATTACATGTCTTGCTATGTGTATTTTATCCTAATATTTTGCTCCTATACTTTTATATATTATGTTGCACGAAGCTAACCCTTAATGTAGGAAAAGCCTTTGTAAGAATTTGATCCATGGATCCGCTAGATACTAAGGTTAATAAACAAGGGGATTAAATCAACATAGGGGAGCATTGACCTAGGGGGAGTTCGGGAGTGTTTGATTACTAGAACGGAGTCTTTCTAATAGTGGTGATAGAAGACATCACTAGGATGATGAAAGCTCGCCTTTGTGGGAAGGATGGATAGTAGTGTAATAGGGGGAGTAAGGGAGTGAATTCAAGAGAGAGCTCGAGGCAACTACCTTTTTGCTTTGACAAAAGGGGGAGAAGAGAGTGTAAACAAGTAACTTTTACATTTTACTGTGTGTTACGGTTTACATATTTGTCATCATCAAAAAGGGGGAGATTGTTAGTGCAAATATTACGATATTTAAACTAAACGGTTTCTTCGGTTTTAATGATGACAAGCATAAAACTAGTAATGCATAACGTAAAATGCACAAATTACTTGTAAACACTAATCGTTGATGCATACTTACATCAACTCCTCTCGACGTCTCAAGTACGCTTCAACAAAGTCGTAGATTTCCATCCTGGCGTAAATCACTCAAGGTATGTACAAACAAATCTACGACTTGACTAATGATCAAAGGATTATAGTTTCTCTAAACTTCACATTTTTAATGTGACAAAACATTTTTTTCAAAAATATATTTTACAAGTTATTTTTGAATTATAAAGAAATGTTTTATTAAGGAAAAATCATTTCAAAATTCCCCAACAACTATTTTTTACCTAGACCAGCTCCAAACTCCCCCAAATAAGATTCCACCACTAAATAAAAAAAATGGATCGTTTTTGTCTGGCACGGTACCATGGTACCACTAATTTAGTGGTATCGTGTGACAATTAGTGGTACCATCCCCCTGTAACGGCCAAATTTTCTTTGCCTATAAATAGTGGACCATTTTACACTTCCAACTTGATTTTTCCAGCCACTTTTCTCTGGTCTAATCCCTTCTTGTTTAGATCACTTTCTTTGATCATTTAGAGAGTCTTAGTTTGTTTTAGAGTGATCCAATCATCCATTCAAGTGATCACCTTCATTCCTATCCTAGTCCAAGAGAAAAACACAAAGTATCAAGAAGATACAAAGTGTTAGAGTCATTGAGTAGTGCACTTGCATTACTTGTTGTATCTTGATATACATCAAGTAGTCATTATCTTTTGTTTAGTATTGTGAGTGTGGATCATTGTGATCTTGTTGAGATCTTGGAGATCTCTTGTAGCTAGTGAGCTTGTGTGTTGATCAAGTGGATCAAGGGTAGATTGGGTAGATCGTGTATGGTGTGTTGATTGAGTGATTAGTAAGGATCGGGTAGATCATGGTAGATTGGTACTAGCTAATATTAGTACTCGACATTTAGCTTAGTGTCGGAAAATAATGTAAGCGATGTTGTAGCTTGTGAGGATCGGGTAGATCGTGGTAGATTGGTACTAGCTAAGATTAGTACTCGACATTTAGCTTAGTGTCGGAAAATAATGTAAGCGACGTTGTATGGTTTTCTCCACCGATAATGGAGCTTGTCGATTAGTGAAGTAACTCTCGAGTTGGGTACTCGGGGAGTGGAGTAGGGCGAGGAGGAGCTTCGTGACCGAACCACTATAAATCGCCGTGTCTGGGTTTGCGCTTTCTTTACTTATCTCTTTACGTTTATTTTCGCATTTACCGCTTTACATTTATATCTTGCGTTGCATTTATTCTTGTGTGGTTTGTTGCTTATGTTGTGTTAGTTCTGTCTTGTGTCATGGCATGGTGTTTACAATATGTCAAAGTTTGTGATGTTTTGACATGCCTTACTTGATGCTTTATAGTATGTCTAGTTCTTGTAAGAGTAGTGTTGACACTCCTCATATTATGTCACACTTGAACGGGTGTTTGATACAAAAGTTTTTAAGTTTTAAATGAAAACGTATTCACCCCCCCCCCTCTACGGTTTTCACAGCTGGGATAGCAAGCTATCGCATGACACTTAGGATAGCTGTTATCTCAGAGAGATCAACTGCGATGCGAGGAAAATTTCACCATCGTAGCCAAAGTCTTGGAAAATTTAAATTAGTATTAAATGCTGATTTTTTGCTCTATCCTAAAGTCTCGTATCACACCATTATTGGTCGCAGCGCTAACTGTTCATCTTCTTCCTCAAAATCGACCCTTTTTGCACCAAATCAAACCGTTGAAGTTCCCGTTTTCTTTCAAAAACATGATCTAAACATTCTATCTCAATCATCTAACCATATAAAAACATGCAAAACACTCTACAAGGAAACTCAATAGTGATCTAATGTCGACACAATAACTCAACCCTAATTGATCAATTACACATCAAATACTTTAAAATAAAGATTGATATTGAAGACAAAGACATAAAACCATTTATTAACAAGATTTGTAAGGTTACTTTTTGCACGAAATCGACTTAATGGGCAATAAAATCTTGAAAATGGTACGAGTTTTGCGATGCAATATATTTGGGGGGTTTTAGAGAGAGAAAGTAAAATGTGGTGTTCTCGCATCCCCTAAAAGGGTTTATTGACCGTTTTGGACTTTTTGACCATTTTAATTTGAACCGGTCTACGAGAGTTTTTGGACTGGGGGAGGGTTCAAATCAGTTTTATTACTTTTCGCAAAACTCCCCCTTTATTTTAGCTCTCTTTACACACACACTTTTAAAGTTTTCATTTTATTTTTAAGAAAGTTTTGAAAACATGTTAGTTCTAATAAATGAACGTTTGTGTTATATCAAAATTGTTTAAAGTAAAATCTATCACTCCCCCTCGACGTGATGGTATTTTCCCAACTTTTTAACAACATTTTTTTCAATTTTCTTTTACAACAACATATTCATTTTTGTTTTATTATCAACAATTTAACGCGACCATTTAATTAATTTCAAAAACAAACTTCTCAATTCCCCCCCCCCCCCCCCCCTCAAAAATAGCTTAGTATTTTAAACTGTTTTTGACCTATTATTGAGCAGGGTAGCATTGTTCTTGAAATTTTATTCAAACCTGAGATAAAAAAGATCATTTTAATAATCATAAAAACATGCTCAAGTTGTGGTTATCATGAGCAAAATATTTTATAAAAAGGTTTTTGGAAAAAGCTTTTTGTAAAATCTTGTATACATTTTGCTCACAATAAATAAGAAGAATTTTCTTCTTTTCTGAAGGATTGACGCACTGAATCATACGTTCAGGGTCCTTTCTATGAAAAACAGGTGTTGATCTATGATTTAATCAACTGCCATAAGAATAAATAATTACCGTTTTGAATTACTAGATGTACTTGTGATTGCTGATTCTTTGGTGACTTCTTTGACCTTTTGTTTTTCACTGTCATGTTCATCACGAATGCTTGCCATTCCTAGACGTTGTCTTAGGTATTCAAATCTTTCTGGTGGCAAAGCTTTTGTGATGAAGTCTGCAATTTGGTAATCAGTCTTCACGAAGTACAATTCCATGGTCCGTCTTTCCATATGTTCCTTGATGAAATGATATCTGACTGCAATATTCTTAGTCCGGGAATGTTATACTGTGTTACAAGAGATGGCAATGGAACTTTGCGAATCACAATAAATTGGGACTTTGTCGTAAAAGAAGCCATAGTCCGTCAATTGTGTTTTCATCCATAGTACTTGTGCATAGCATCCGTAGAGGGATATGTATTCAACTTCTGCAGTTGATAATGCAGTGTGATTTTGTTTCTTTGAAGACCAACTGATTAACTTCTCCCCTAATGAATTGAGCAAATCCAGAAGTATTTTTGCAATCAATTTGACAACCTGCATAATATGCATCTGAATAGGCAATTAATCCAAAACTGACGTCTTTCAGATACACAAGGCCCATGAAAGTGGTTCCTTTAAGGTATCGAAAGATCCGTTTTACAGCAGTTAGGCACTCTTCCATTGGCCTTGATTGGTAACAGGCACACATGGAGACAACAAAATGAATATCATGCCTACTAGCTGTAAGATACATAAGTGAACCAATCATACTATGGTATTTTGTAGCATCAACCGGTTTACCACTTCGATCTTCATCTAGTTTAGGCTTATGTTTAAAAGGTGTACCCATGGAGTCATATTTATCCATTCCAAACTTTTTCAAAATTTCCATCGTGTGTTTGTATTGATGTATAAATATACCACGAGGAGTTTGATTATTTTGTTGACCCAAAAAGAATTTTAACTCATGCATCATGCTGATCTCAAATTTCTGTCGCATGATTATTTTAAACTTTTGCAATATTTAGGATTTGTTGATCCAAAAATAATATCATCGACATAAACTTGAATTAGCATGATGTCATCACCTTTACGTCTAATAAATAAAGTTAGATCGATTGAACCTTTGATGAATTTGTGTTTGAGAAGATATTCTGACAACACTTTGTACGCTGCATGAGGTGCTTGCTTGAGTCCGTAGATGGCTTTGTCAAGAACATAGACAGCATCCGGGTGATCTGGATCAACAAATCCTTCTGGTTGACTTACATACACCTCCTCCTCCAACCCCCCATACAAAAAGGCCGTTTTTACGTCCATTTGGTATACGGTGAAAGATTCGTGAGCTGCATAAGCCAAAAATAAGCATATTGCTTCGATCCTAGAAACTGGTGCAAATGGTTCATCAAAGTCAATTCCTTCTTCTTGATTGTATCCTTTGGCAACAAAATGAGCCTTGTTTCGGAGTACATTGATGAGGCGAAAAATTAACCACTTTTAGGGGGTCATTTAAGCCGAAATTCGAATTTATTTGATCAAATATTGCCCTAAATCGTTCCTTTTGTGATTTTAGGTACTTTGGGAGTGAAATCTGGAAAAGGAAGCAATTCAGATGTTTTTGGAGCATAAAAGTGAAGAAAATGTCAAAGTCTTAATTTTCCTTGCTGGGAACAGTATGTGACGGCGTCAAGAGTAACATCCTGACGGCGTCAAGAGCAATTTCCATGACGATCTAGAATAGATTTGACGGCGTCACAAGGAAGGGCGTCAAGAGGAAAATGCATGACGGCCTGGAAATGAATAACACGTGACGGCGTCAGAAGTAGATCAAGGCAGTCCAAGAATTATTTTGGCGGCGAGGTGACGGCGTCACCTATTTGGTCTTGACGCCGTCAGACCCTATTTCCTATATATAGTTTTCTAATTTTTACACAAAAAAGAGAAGTTTTGGAGAAACCCTAAGTACAATTTTGGTGCGAATTTTACAGGTTTTTCAAGGGTTCCAACCCCTTGATACCTTTCATGTGTAATTAAGATAAGTGTTCTTTTAATTCAATCAATATGTCTATGTGTTGGTTGTCTATATCTTGTTCTTGTCTTAATTCCATCATGTTAGGCTAGATCTATCTTGTATTTGCTTGGATCTAATGAAACCTAGATGTTAATTATATGTTGATTACTTGTTTATAGTTTGTTTTGGATGAATGAATTTATATGTTAGGCTTAAGAAAACTGGCAGATCTCCAAATGGTAACATGCTTGAACGTCTTAGGAAACATGAACCGATTGCACTAAGGTCTTTATTGGTTGTATTTAATGCATGAGCCACTGTTTATAATCCCTATGGTTGTGCTGGGCATGGTATAGGAGGAGATAAGAGCTCATAGAATTGGGGAGTTATGTGCGATACCCCATGAATGGTATTAAGGAATACAATCCGTCATCCATGCAACTATAACAAGTAATTAACGTGTAAAAGATGTCTAGGGAGTAGTGAACTCTAAGTAAACACATTTTCTCCACTTATTGCTCACAACCTTAGATAATTTAGTTTATTTTCATTTCTAGTATTTTATTTTGATTGCATCTTAGTATTGGGTTAGTTGACTAGCAACTAATTCCGCCCAAATCCTTCAAACCCGAGATATTTACTTGCTTTCTAAAAAAATATAAAAATACAAAAATAATCATCCCTCACCTTTAGAACTAGTATTTAGGTTTTCTAATCCTAGCGACACTATTCCTAGCTGAACGATCAATCCCCCGGTACTTGTCACTATACTATACTACAACGATCAGGTACACTGCCTGGTGGGGGTTGTAAGCTTCTCAAGATCCCTTGAGAGGTAAAGCCTGGTGCGATTCCCACGTATCATACATCACCGTATTCATCATGTTTGTTCTTCAGAATCCCTTTCAGAGCAATCGTTAATTTCCCTAGAGGACGTGGAACCCTTCGCCATATGCCATGGCGTGTGAATTGATTAATTTCTTCTTGCATCGCAACAATCCAGTCGGGATCTGCAAGTGCAGCTTTGACATTGGCAGGTTCCATCCTACTTAGGAATGTATTGTAGAAACAGAAATATGGTGTAGAGCTTCTTATTTGAATGGGTTGAGAAGGATTTCCAATTATTTGTTTTAGTGGGTGATCGTGAGTCCATCTTCTTTGGTGCGGCTGTGGTTGCTAAATTGGTTGCATGTCTTGTAACAATTCGCATTTTCAGGTTAATTACTTTTCCCAGCAGGTCACCCAAGCCTGTACTACTCTCGCATGAGCACGCTTAACCGTATGGGCGATTAACCGTTAGACCACAAAACGCGTTTCTAAGACGATTTGAGTTTTCAACTTATTAGAAAAAGTCAACATATTTTTCCCTCCTCCATTGACCAAAAATCATCCCTTGATGTTATAAGTCATTTCGTGATTTTTAGGCTTACGGTTTGATGTCTAAAAGACATTTAATACCAACCGACACTAGACTGAGCCCAGTCTAGACATTATAAGTCATTTTAAATCATTTTTATCACATTAGAAAAGTAACATTTTACTTTTCTCAATTTTACGCAATATTCGTACGTTTTACGTATTACGCGTTTTAGACCCGTGTTTCCAGTTTTTAGCAGGGTTTTACCACCCAAATGGAACCTACCACTCATTTTATATTTTATTATGGAACATATGGATATGTTTATCAATACTTTCAAGTTCCATAATTTTACGACACCCGGTTTTACGTTTTGAGGCTTAATCATTTACGATTGGTATTTCCCGGAGTAAAAACTCATCCAATACTTGGATAATATCATCCAAGACCAACTTATCTCTTTGTTCTCTCATCATAAGCAACGACCAAACACACCTTTTCTTTACCATTTTGATCTTGTATTTGCTAATTTCATCCATCATAAATTAAACCTTAAGTTCCTTGTTGATTCCAAGTTCCATTTATACTATAAATCATCATAAACAACACCATAATCTCATCATCAATCCTAGGGTTTTCTTGAAGATGATCAAGGTGATTAGGGGCTGAGTATATAAGATTCTTACAAGGAATAGATCAAGTCTAACAAATATTAGCAAGGGTGGTTAAATATTGGAAGCTAAGGATATTGTTGAAGGGTATAGTTCTTGTCCTAGTTCATGTTTCCCTTTTTGAAAGCCAAAAGTTGTAAGCAAAACCCTAACATACTACTTGTTAAATATCATATTCATGCTATTTACATATCATTCATGCTATATATTGTCTTGTTGTCATGTCCATGATGTATAAAAATGAGTAAAACAAGTTATTACAAATGATTGTTAACTTATGTTATTTAAACAAGTAAACTAGTGACTTTTATGGAGAACCACGACCAAAATAGTATAAATATGATATTTGAAACTTACTTACTGTTAAAGAGGACTTAATAAGGAAAACATAGCAATTTGAATCACCCAAAACGAGTATACGAGTCAAAAGTTACGCCCATTTGAAGTTACCAAAGATTTCCGGCAAAACTGCCTAAATAGCATTCTGATCAAATTTTGATTTTGAAAGTCCCACTTCCGGTCCGATTCATCAAAAAGTTAAAACACTAAAGTTGTCCGGAACGACGTTTTCGTTCAGGCATAAAGAAGCTCGAGCCCTGAAAACGCTTTCCGAGTGATAAAATTCTTTAAATTCTAAACAGCCCATTTTTAGGCCAAAGTCATTATATATAGGTTATGGTTTAAAAGGAACAAGAGGTCTTATGACCTATAATCAAGACCACAACCATGGCTAGAGCCAAGGTTGAGTCTCATGACCTTGGAACAAGGACCAAAGGTCATGGCTAGGCCATGACGAAATGACCATGTAAGATTACTTAGGCGAAAACATGAAACAAAGTATTGGCGATAACTTGAACAAGCAATTTGGATCTACTTCACTTAAAAAGGAACCATGAGATATTACAAAGAGAAAATGGTCATACAAAACTTATGAAACTACCCCTAATAACAATCTTCATGTACTAATAAACTTTCCTAAGTTTATTCAAGTATCGGACATGTAACTTTTCGGATCAAAACTTATATCTATATATTTCATCAACTGCTACAATAGTAGGGAGCCTCATGTGAGGAGTTCATTATGTAAGCCGTCGAGTTGAGTTGTGGATTTACGAGTTAAAGTGTCCTGGCTCCTCGAACGCTTACTAACATGACTTCTGAATTATGTCGGCCCGAACGGTAGCAAACGATATACCAAAACATACATATTTCATGAATTTTTCTTTCAAAGACTTATACTATACATCATACCACATCATGGACTAAATGCAAGATATATATATATATAGGCACTACTTCATATTCTTTACTCCGATCCTAAGTCGCGACATTCTATTATAGGTTGCTCGTAGAAACCTTCGCGATTCGACCATCACATTCACTACTCACTACATAACTTAAGGTGAGTTCGTAGCCCCACTTTCTATTGTTTAACTATTTTACAAACCCATGGGGGAAATACATGCTATTATTTTTCTACTCGAACACAATGCTTTCTAGTGTATGCTACCCGACGATGTTTTATTGTCACTAAGTAACGATTGCCATGTTCGAAGTCCCTATATCATGAACCATTAGTCACTACCTATAGTGAGCGCGAATATTGTGAATAGATCTATTGGGATTGACGGATCCCATTTGTGTTGAACATCTACGAGTTCACACAAATGCACTATATTTGAGATTTAGAGGTATAATGGCAAAAGTACCTGGATAGGGCTTCTATAATGCCAATTTGTGGTTCGATGTTAATGCTTTGGTTGCATGAGCTTAGTGCAATAAATAACGATTTTGTTTTCTAACTATGAATGTGTGATTAATTACCTCACATTACGATTATTGTGTTCAAATGATTTAACTAAACTCTACGAATTCCACTCAACCTTTGTGTTGACCTCTCAAGCATGTATTTCAGGTTCATGACGATCAAGGATGGCACGGAAGGACACGGATACTCAAGAGGGCTATAAATTTTATTATCATTCAAAACTCATTTAATTTGTAAACATGGAACCATCTGGGACCTCATTTTGTAATCTCTGATATTTATACAATTTGAATGATAAATCTTTTAAAACGACTCAATTGGAGTTCGTTTTCTATTATTGTGACTATTGTGCCGTCAAGTAACACCCAGTTTGAATTCCACTGCATCCATGAATTGGGGGTGTTACATGTCTGAAGGTTCAAAATTCAGCATCTCAGAAGATCCAAAGACCTCAGCTTCGGGAGTCGCGAATGGATTTATGAATGGTTTCGCTTCAAACTTTGCATTAGTAAATATGGGATCATCAACACTTAAAGTGGAGGTTGGAGTGGTATTGTTTGAGGAAGGTTCTTGTTGAATATGTATAATTGGAAGGGTATCTGGTACTGGGTCAGCAACTTCGTAAGTAGTTGTTGAGGAACCGGATAGAGGAGAAGGTATGTCTTCTTGTTGATTAACTTCGTTTATCGGAGCTGCAGTGGATATTGTTGACATCTTCATCCTATTTCCTCCACATGATTTATCATAAAATTTCTCAAACAAACCATCTAACTCGTCCTTTTGATTGCTTGTAAGTTTTGGTGTTGATGATGTTGGTTTTGGTACGAGTCTTGAACTGATTTGTTCATCATTCTTTGCACGGGTTGTTAGAAACTAATAATGTCATAATAAAGTAGTTTCTAGGACCGTTTTGGCTCAAGACTGATTCGGTCTTAATCTAGGAATAATAATGTTCACATGATAAAACATAGCGGAATAAGAACAATATTATAAACAAGGTTTCTCGTCATCATCTCTACTCTAACATACACCAAAGCCCCAATGCTACGTGATCAAGTGTAGCACGGTTACACTCTAACAGCAATCTAAGATCGTTGAGGCTTAACACTAATCACCCTAGACGTTTTCCCATAAAACGTCTCTACACACACACACCTTTCTAGGTTTACATTGTGACACCCATAATAAAACCTATTCTCTGTATTCTCTTTATATAATAGAGAATTAGGGCTACAAAATACTACGAAGGACTATATTGAAATATCTTCTTTGTAAAGCAAGTCCCTTGTCTTTTGCATTCTTCACTTTATCTTCATAAGTTCTTCATCTTTCATATTTTGTCAATATCAACTCAAGTTTAAATCCCAACAATCTTCCCCTAGTTGATATGACAAAACCAAGTAATCACGAACTTCTCCTGAAGCTAATATATATGAAAGATAAACGAACTTCCCCTTAAACCATGCTATATCACCAAGGATCTTCAAGTTGCAGCTTCAATGTAAATATTCTTCCCCTTTTTGTCATCATCAAATAGGGGACAAATGTAAGCAACCTTGATCTTCACAACCACGAATCAATATTACACGTCCAATCCATCTTTCCAATGTTTCAAAGTCGCCCACCATTAAATTTTCCGCATCTATAGATGTACTTGAAACAGTAGAAATCAAAACCATCAGTAGTAATAACAACTAGCAGTAGCAAAAACCTTCACCTCGATGTAGCATATAAATGGTTAATCATTTGAACACGTAAGCTTCCCATTAAACCCATATGTTAACCATTTGTTGAATGTAGGCTCCATGTAATGATTACTGATGAAGAAAACTAAGTATAACCAACTTGATGCTGAAATAGAACCACCTAAATTTGTGCCTTATATCTTGTACTAAAATTGACTTCGAACGTATACTTAACGTATAGGGAGATTGCAATCTCTTGACAATAAACACTGAGCACAATAACATAACTCCTTCAAGTGTTTGTCAATTCGTAGTCACCTGAACGAACGAACAAGTTACCTCCAACTGAAAAGGTATGATAAAACACAAACCTGTGAAACACCTCTTCATCATCAAATAGGTGATAAAAACCTTTCTTCGTAATCAATTAAACAATAAAAATGAGCCTTTTGAATCTGTTAAGAACCAAAACTAAATCAAAAATATTTCTTGTGTGTGTATCTTCCCCTTGTGTGTGTGTCGGGACCAACTTGTTCCAAGTCTAATAAATACTTCCCCTCACTTTGTGTAACACATGCTCCTTAAGAAATATGAACAGCAGTGGTAACAATTAAGGCAGCAGTGGAAACAAAATAGTCTAGCAGGGGTAACGTGAAGTGAGCAGTGGAAATATTTTAACTGGCAGTGGGAACGATTGAGTCCAGTAGTGGAAATATTTTAATCGTAGTAGTGGAAATATAGAATGAGTAGTGGGAACTTTAAGCTATCAGTGGAAACTTGTAAGAGCAGTGCAAACTGAAAATAGACCAGTACCCAATATTCATCATACGTCTTCATTACCAGTCACCTTACTTGAACCTTTTAACGTTTCAGTAAGCTTAATGGAACCTGTTTCCACAAATCGTGACCTTACATGTTCACCAGTAATCTCATTCTCTGCTCCAGTAACTTCAAACATCAAAGTCATTAACCCATTATCACACCCATCGTAACTGAACCATGATCACAGTATAATTAATCGCGTTCTACACCACTCTTTGTGTCACACCCCCAATAGACTGACCTGCAGCGGAATGGAATGCCTAAGGGTGTAACTGTCCATAGCATCACATCTGTCACAAGGTTATATAGAACGACCTAAAGTGTCGTTTTGAAAACATATCGTTTGACATTTTTTGAACTTGTTTCTGTAAACGTTTCAACCTTTGGGACCTATGTAATATCACTCTGAATGTTTCAATAAATCAAACGATATGTTTTCAAAATGACACTTTAGGTCGTTCTATATAACCTTGTGACAGATGTGATGCTATGGACAGTTACACCCTCAGGCATTCCATTCCGCTGCAGGTCAGTCTATTGGGGGTGTGACAGATTGGCATCAGAGCTAAGGTTATAGAGAACTAGGATGTATCATTGACCCTAGACTATAACCACACCATCATAGCATTTCATCATTTCATCATAAGTGCATATGTGTGCATATGCATTATTTTTTAGTGATTTCATTACATGGATTACTCATTTCATTTCATTTCATTTTGTTGTCTCAGAATCATGTCTTCGAGTTCCCATCTTATTATAATTTCTTCGGATACCGATTTAGATGATGCCATGTCGACTAATGTAGTGGCACCACCTGTTCCCCTAGTACCTGTATTACCACCCTTAGCAGTAGATGATGAAACTGAACCATTTGAGTCGAATGAGACTGCTCCTACACCACAGATATTCCCCTTTGCACCACCACATGTGACACGTGCATCTACTGTTACACCATCTCTCAGTACTTCCACTATTCCTGAGCCTTTACCCATGTTTCCCCGTAGGAAATCAATTGTAGGTGCGAGAATCAGTGTGCGTCCTGTTACTTCTACCTTTAGGGTTCCCACTATGCCTGCACCACCTACACCACCAGTCATATGTACTACTACTACCACTCCTATATCACCTCTGCCGCTCAAGAAGCTGCTAGGTTCACCTTACCATCTTTACCTAGTAACGATACTTTAGACCTTCCACCACCACCAGTATACCACGTAGGTGAGAGCTCGAGGGCTGCGACTACTAGAGTGCCGACTACAGTTACCATAGATACCCGGGATAGATTGACCATGATGGAGGGCAGAGATGCTTCTATTCAGCTCCGAGTTCAGCATCTAGAGGAGATTGTTGTTGCGATGGATCATGAGATTCGCCGCCTTAGGGGAGAACCTGGAGCACCTGGATCATCTAGAGCACCTGGAGGAGCCTAGACATAGACTTGTATTTTATTAGCTTTTACTATTTCATAGTCCCGAGGTGTGGGACATAGTTCAAGAACTTGTAGTCTTTTGGTTGTTGTACAAACAAATGCATCAAGTATGACTCTACTATGTTGGAATGGTTGTGCTATATATATATATATCGGTCCATGTAGGCCGAAATTTTCATGTATATTATTCATGTGTTGTGAGTATATTTATGATATTTCGTGGTTGCTCCTTATTATTATTATTGTATTTATACAGGTTGTGGTTGTATTTATACAGGTTATGGTTGTATATAAATACATGTAGTGGATATGTACATTTTGGTACGAAGATTATTTCTATGATGATAAATTCCTCATGATTATTTTCTGTTATGATTTATCAGAAATATGGCACCAAAGAAGGATAAGGCTGCACCAGAATCATCAACAATGACACCAGCCGCTATTCGCAAGCTGGTCAGGGAGAGCATAGCAGAAGCTCTAGAGACTGAAAGAGCAGAGGTTGCTGCTAGAACTGCGGAGGCTGCATCTAATACAGGGACGAATGAGCCGCCCAACCATAGGCGTGAGTGCACATGGAAGGATTTCAAAATCAGTGATCCCATCAAGTATAAAGGCACTGAAGGAGCTGTTGCTTTGGTTCGTTGGTTTGAAAAGACCGAGAATGTGTTCCTTATGTGCACCTGTCCGGATGTCAGCAAGGTGAAATTTGCTACAGGTATGCTGCTGGATGAAGCCATGTCATGGTGGAATTCATATGCTCAGCCCATTGGTATGTAGAATGCCTACAAGCTCACTTGGGATCAATTCAAGAAGCTTATGACAAAGAAGTTTTTCCCTCACACTGAGGTGCAGAAATTGGAAACAGAATTCTACCAGCTAGTAACCAAAGGAGATGACATTAAGACCTACATCAGGAGGTTTCAAGAATTGGTTGCACTGTGTCCAACAATGGTTCCTGACACTGAGAAAATGATGGAGAATTTTACTGGAGGTCTGCCAGAAAGCATCCGAGGGGATGTAATGTCTTTTGATCCACAGTCAATGGAGGAAGCTATCAGAATCACACAGAAACTTATGGGTCAGATAGTTAAGGGAAAGTCTGCTGTTACCAACACCAATCGTTCAAACAACCCCAATTACAACAACACACGGAACAACAACAACTATAACAATAACAGAAACCGCAACTACCCCAATAACCAAAACAACAACAATAACAACAAGAGGAGGTTTGACAATAACCAAAGTGGAAATGCTATTCAGCCCCCACCTAAGAGACAGGAGTTAGCAAGGGCCTATGCTGCAGGGCCAACAGAGGGAAAAGGATATGCGGGTAAACTACCCAAGTGTAACAAGTGCCAAGCTCATCATAATCCTGGAAACTGTCCAAGAGCTTGTGAAAATTGTGGAAAAGTTGGTCATCCAACTAGCGAATGTAAAGCACCACGTGTGGGGAATAATCAGAACCAACCAGGAGCATGTTATGGTTGTGAAGAGTTGGGTCATTTCAAGAACGAGTGCCCAAAGAGGAAGAATCAAGGAACTGGAAATCAGGGTGGAGTAGCTCGAGGAAGGGCTTATGTTATGGGAGGAGAAGATGTCAGGGAAGACCCGAATGTTGTCGCGGGTACGTTCCTCGTTAATAATCGTTATGCATCCATTTTATTTGATTCAGGAGCAGATAGAAGTTTTGTTTCTATTGCATTTGCACCTTTACTTAACATAGAACCAGCTACCTTAGACATTCCCTATATTGTTGAATTAGCCGATGGGTCTTTAGTTAACACCAACACCGTTGTCCGTGGTTGCACTATCAATTTCCTAAATCACCCATTCAATATAGATCTCATGCCCGTAGAACTTGGAAGTTTCGACGTAGTTATAGGTATGGATTGGTTGTCTTGACATCATGCAAGGATCATTTGTGATGAAAAAGTTGTTCATCTTTCTTATGGCGGTGAAACATTAGTTGTTCGCGGAGAGCGAAGTGGAACTAGACTCAGTATAATATCATGCATCAAAACAGAGAAGTACATAAAGAAGGGTTGTTATGCATTCTTGGCTCATATTACAGAAAAGAAGTCGGATGAGAAACGACTTGAGGATATGCCAATTGTTAAGGAATTTCCAGAAGTTTTTCCAGAAGAGTTGCCAGGACTTCCACCTACACGCCAAGTTGAAATTTAGATTGAATTAGTGCCAGGAGCTGCACCAATTGCACGAGCACCGTATCGACTTGCACCTTCTGAGATGCAAGAATTGTCTAACCAATTACAAGAACTTCTAGAAAAAGGATTCATTAGACCGAGTTCCTCGCCTTGGGGAGCACCAGTCTTGTTAGTCAAGAAGAAAGATGGATCTTTCAGAATGTGCATCGACTACCGTGAGCTGAACAAGTTAACAGTGAAGAATCGTTATCCACTACCAAGGACTGATGACTTGTTCGATCAGCTACAAGGTTCTTGTTATTATTCCAAGATCGATTTAAGATCAGGTTACCATCAACTTAGAGTTCGGGAAGAAGATATCCCGAAGACGGCATTCAGAACACGTTATGGTCATTCTGAGTTTCAAGTGATGCCTTTTGGATTAACGAATGCACCTTCGGTATTCATGGATCTCATGAACAGAGTGTGTAAACCATATCTTGATAAGTATGTAATTGTATTCATTGACGATATCCTGATTTATTCCAAGAGTAAGAAAGAGCATGAAGCACACCTCAGAACAATATTGGAACTCCTCAAGAAGGAGCAATTGTATGCCAAATTTTCAAAGTGTGATTTTTGGATACAAAGAGTTCAATTTCTTGGCCATGTTATTGATAGTCAAGGATTACAAGTCGACCCAGCAAAGATCGAGGTAGTAAAGGATTGGGCTACGCCCAAGTCTCCTACTGAAATTCGTCAATTCCTAGGACTTGCAAGATATTACAGAAGGTTCATAGAAGGGTTTTCTAAGATAGCGAAGTCATTGACTAAGCTGACACAAAAGAACCAAAAGTATGAATGGGGAGAGAAGCAAGAAGCTGCATTTCAGTTACTGAAGCAGAAGCTTTGTAGTGCACCAATTTTATCACTACCAGAAGGGATTGAGAACTTTGTGGTATATTGTGATGCTTCACATAAAGGACTTGGAGATGTGCTAATGCAAAACGAGAAGGTGATAGCCTATGCATCTAGACAGCTTAAGAAACATGAAAAGAATTACACTACACATGACTTGGAATTAGGTGCAGTAGTGTTTGCACTCAAGATTTGGAGACACTATCTTTATGGTACAAGGTGCGTAGTATTTACCGACCACAAGAGCTTACAACATATACTTGATCAGAAGGAGCTCAACATGAGGCAACGTCGTTGGCTAGAATTGTTGAGTGATTATGATTGTGAAATTAGATATCACCCAGGGAAAGCAAACGTTGTAGCAGATGCACTTAGCAGAAAAGAACGAATTAAACCTTTGAGAGTCAGGTCATTGGGAATGACTATTATCTCACCATTACCATCAAAAATTCTAGAAGCTCAGATTGAGGCTCTCAAGGAGGAAAATAGACCGCAGGAGAAACTTTATGGTATGCCAGAAAACAAGAATGGCTTTGTTAAGAGAGCAGATGGAGTGTTATGCTTCAAGGATCGAAGTTGGATACCACTCTATGGTGGAGTACGAGATTTGATTATGCATGAATCACATAAGTCAAAGTATTCTATTCATCCAGGTTCTGAAAAGATGTATCAGGATCTCAAAAAGCTTTATTGGTGGCCGAACATGAAAGCAGAAATAGCTACGTATGTCAGCAAATGCCTTACTTGTGCTAAAGTGAAAGCCGAGTGCCAGAAACCGTCAGGATTACTTCAGCAACCAGAGATTCAACAATGGAAATGGGAACGCATTACAATGGACTTTGTCACTAAACTTCCTAAGACGTCAGGAGGTTACGATGCTATTTGGGTAATTGTTGATCGTCTTACCAAATCGGCACATTTCATCCCAATCAGAGAGACTTATTCCATGGAACAACTTGCCAGACTTTATGTCAAGGAAATAGTCTCGAGACATGGAGCACCAGTTTCTATCATTTCCGACAGGGATAGTCGCTTTACTTCAAACTTTTGGAGGTCATTACAAGATTCCTTTGGATCTCAGTTAGACATGAGCACTGCTTACCATCCACAGACCGATGGTCAGAGTGAGAGAACTATACAGACACTGGAGGACATGCTGCGGGCATGTGTGATTGACTTTGGAAATGGTTGGGCTAACCATTTGCCATTGATCGAGTTCTCTTATAACAACAGTTACCATTCAAGCATTAAAGCAGCACCATTCGAGGCACTTTATGGTCGTAAGTGTCGTTCCCCAGTTTATTGGGCAGAAGTTGGTGATGTACAATGCACAGGTCCAGAGATGGTTAGAGAAACAACAGAAAAGATAGTACAGATTCGAGATAGGCTTGAAACAGCTAGAAGCCGACAGAAGAGTTATGCAGATGTTAGATGCAAACCATTGGAATTCCAGGTTGGAGACAAGGTCATGTTGAAAGTCTCGCCTTGGAAGGGCGTGATACGATTTGGAAAACGCGAAAAGTTGAATTCGAGGTACATTGGTCCATTTAAGATACTGGAAAGGATTGGTCCAGTAGCTTACAAGCTTGAACTTCCATCAGAACTTAGCAACGTACATAACACATTTCATGTCTCAAACCTCAAGAAATGCCTTTCAGATGAGTCATCCGTTATACCATTAGAAGAGATCCAGCTAGATGACAAACTTAACTTTGTGGAAGAACCAGTGGAAATCATGGACCGAGAGGTCAAACAGTTGAAGCAGAGTCGAATTCCGATCGTTAAGGTTCGCTGGAATTCTCGAAGAGGTCCTGAGTTTACCTGGGAACGAGAGGACCAGATGCGACTCAAATACCCACATCTTTTCACTAAACCAGTTTCAGAGACCAACACTAGCTGAATTCAGGGACTGAATTCCTTTTTGGGTGGGCGACTGTCACAACTCACCATTTCAGGTCATTTCCTAAACATTTGAAAATTTTCACTATTCACTTGCATTACTCATTTCATCGTAAATTTAGTTTACGGGTATTCAAATTCGCAAAACCGGATTGGTTTAGGTGCGAATTCATTTCATTAGTACTAAGGACATTGCATACGGACTAGAGATGGTCTGCATATCATCAGTAGGTCATTTACATGTTATACCACTCTTAGGATTTTAAAATTTATATATTCGATACATTTAACGTTTTCATTATGATTATTTATAATAAACGTTAACACACGGTTAATATATATATACGACGAATATATCTAAATATTCCCACAATGGTCCCGACATATTTCTATATCCGTTATAACATCATAAAAGTTATAAAATCCATTTACCCAGTATTTTGGAAATTTATTTTATTTATATCGTAAGTTTAGTAATATTACGACGGTTTTCGTGAAAACTAAACGATAATTATCCAAATACTCAATACTTGTACCCAACATATTTTTATCATTCTTATAACTTTATTTTGACCCGGATAACTTCGTTAACATTTATTTCTAGCAAACCCGGTACCCGATTATAACTAAACTACAACTAAAACAATAACTAAAATCTACATTTTTGCTACACAAATCTTACACCAATATCCTAATTAAATCAAAAACTAACTTTGCTATTTGGTCCCTATGTAAACCGACCAAGCAACCCCCCTTAACCTATCCTAATTCACTAGATATTATCTAAACCAAAAACACAGTACACTATATAATTTTTAGATCAAAGCAAGTATCTTCTCTTCTTCCTCTCTAAAACCCACGACCCAACACAAGGATCAAGCTCAAGTGGTTATTTTTCAAAGGTTAAAGCATAAAAGTTGTTCATTTTACCTTCCTTATCAAGAATCTTACAACAAAAACACAAGTAACACAAGATTTCTCACCATCTAATCACCTAATATTTCAAAGTAAGTTATCAACTTTATTTTCATGATTTCATCTAATATATACTTGTATCTTATGGTTTTCATGCTTAATTTCATGCACAAGCTAGCTATACCACATGATTCTTATTAACTTTTTGAACATACAAACCCTAGATTTTTTTTTAGGTATTCCCTTGTTAAATTAACATGATTAGTGGTGTTTGCAAGAGATTTGGTGATGTTAGAAACTAGTTTAGAGCATGGAAAATGGATTTGTAACAAGTATATAAGCCTACTGTCCCATTTTTGTAAACACAGGAAAATCAGTAAATATAAAGTAAACTTTGGCAAAAATTTTAGAAAATACTTTCAGAAACAAAGTCGTAGGCGAAAGATTGGATTAAAAAGAGTTTATAACGAAGAAGTTATGATTTTTACAAAGTTTAACGCCGAAAAGTATTTTCCTGAAAAAGCATGCTGTTGGACGTTTTTCGTCGGACATATAGAGGCTTTAGACGTAACCCGGAGGAGCCAAGCTTTCCAAAATATATTACTACATACTAAGACGTAACCATGGATATAAAGAACGAGTAAAACGGACTTATAACGACAAAGATATTCACGTTTCAATATCGGCCAAAACATATATTATTTGGCAGCTTTTGACATAATAATATTACTACTACGTAGTAACTCTAGATTTCTAGAATTATTAACCAAGTACCCAATATCATAACTAATGAAGTATTAGTGAATACAAGTATATTTTTATTATTACAAGACGTTATTTCAAGGATTTCAAATCAAGGATTTCAACACTAACACATATATATGCGATATATATATACATTTCGACTAGTTTTATTGTCTAGTTGCCATATTCTCCTAAGTTTTGGAAAGTGAATTATTTTGATAACAACAAGTATTTTTCAAAGAGTAGAGTGGTATAGGAAACATGTGCATGGACATTCATAATATCATTTCATGATCTAAATTAGATCGTTCATCATTCATATTAGGTTGAGGCTGCTAACCGTTCATTGTTGTTTATTTCACTTCATCACAGTATCATCAGTTTAAGGTGAGTTTTCATAGCCCCGTATACATTTTATTATTGTTTCCAAATCCCACGGGGGAGAGTACATTGCACCATTTTAGTACGAGCCCAAGTATCAAAACATATGTACATTGCTTAAGTTGCCTAACTGCCTTGTGATAGTCCCCTATCATCATCATGAACCGTTAATTTGCCTATTTAGCGAGAGTGAGTGGATAGATCTATTGAGGGTGACGCCTCCATCCGTGGTAGTATTTACCAACAGTAAGCGGATGCATTTCATGTCTGTCACATTTGAGTGTTTTGGCAGAACATTCAGGAGGGGCATTTATTTCATCAGTCTAGCTTCGGTGTCATGAGCTTAAGGTCTATTGTACTATTTTACGTGACATTTGTCATGCATTTATACTTGTGGTGGCTGTACAACATTACATTTCATAAACTTATGATTATTCACCAACTTTATGTTGACCGTTTTCGCAATGTATTTTCAGGTAACTAAAGGCATTATCATATTACATGCATGGAGTCACATTAGGGTGTGCCAGGGATGACGCACTACATTTTGGATTTTTCATGCACTTGTGTAAATTATCGTTTGACATTTTCTGAACTTGTTTCTGTAAACGTTTCAACCTTTGGGACCTATGTAATATCACTCTGAATGTTTCAATAAATCAAACGATATGTTTTCAAAACGACACTTTAAACTGATGATACTGTGATGAAGTGAAATAAACAACAATGAACGGTTAGCAGCCTCAACCTAATATGAATGATGAACGATCTAATTTAGATCATGAAATGATATTATGAATGTCCATGCACATGTTTCCTATACCACTCTACTCTTTGAAAAATACTTGTTGTTATCAAAATAATTCACTTTCCAAAATTTAGGAGAATATGGCAACAAGACAATAAAACTAGTCGAAATGTATATATATATCGCATATATATGTGTTAGTGTTGAAATCCTTGATTTGAAATCCTTGAAATAACGTCTTGTAATAATAAAAATATACTTGTATTCACTAATACTTCATTAATATGATATTGGGTACTTGGTTAATAATTCTAGAAATCTAGAGTTACTACGTAGTAGTAATATTATTATGTCAAAAGCTGCCAAATAATATATGTTTTGGCCGATATTGAAACGTGAATATCTTTGTCGTTATAAGTCCGTTTTACTCGTTCTTTATATCCATGGTTACGTCTTAGTATGTAGTAATATATTTTGGAAAGCTTGGCTCCTCCGGGTTACGTCTAAAGCCTCTATATGTCCGACGAAAAACGTCCAACAGCATGCTTTTTCAGGAAAATACTTTTCGGCGTTAAACTTTGTAAAAATCATAACTTCTTCGTTATAAACTCTTTTTAATCCGTTCTTTCGCCTACGGCTTTGTTTCTGAAAGTATTTTCTAAAATTTTTGCCAAAGTTTACTTTATATTTACTGATTTTCCTGGGTTTACAAAAATGGGACAGTAGGCTTATATACTTGTTACAAATCCATTTTCCATGCTCTAAACTAGTTTCTAACATCACCAAATCTCTTGCAAACACCACTAATCATGTTAATTTAACAAGGGAATACCTAAAACAAATTCTAGGGTTTGTATGTTCAAAAAGTTAATAAGAATCATGTGGTATAGCTAGCTTGTGCATGAAATTAAGCATGAAAACCATAAGATACAAGTATATATTAGATGAAATCATGAAAATAAAGTTGATAACTTACTTTGAAATATTAGGTGATTAGATGGTGAGAAATCTTGTGTTACTTGTGTTTTTGTTGTAAGATTCTTGATAAGGAAGGTAAAATGAACAACTTCTATGCTTTAACCTTTGAAAAATAACCACTTGAGCTTGATCCTTGTGTTGGGTCGTGGGTTTTAGAGAGGAAGAAGAGAAGATACTTGCTTTGATCTAAAAATTATATAGTGTACTGTGTTTTTGGTTTAGGTAATATCTAGTGAATTAGGATAGGTTAAGGGGGGTTGCTTGGTCGGTTTACATAGGGACCAAATAGCAAAGTTAGTTTTTGATTTAATTAGGATATTGGTGTAAGATTTGTGTAGCAAAAATGTAGATTTTAGTTATTGTTTTAGTTGTAGTTTAGTTATAATCGGGTACCGGGTTTGCTAGAAATAAATGTTAACGAAGTTATCCGGGTCAAAATAAAGTTATAAGAATGATAAAAATATGTTGGGTACAAGTATTGAGTATTTGGATAATTATCGTTTAGTTTTCACGAAAACCGTCGTAATATTACTAAACTTACGATATAAATAAAATAAATTTCCAAAATACTGGGTAAATGGATTTTATAACTTTTATGATGTTATAAGGGATATAGAAATATGTCAGGACCATTGTGGGAATATTTAGATATATTCGTCATATATATATATATTAACCGTGTGTTAACGTTTATTATAAATAATCATAATGAAAACGTTAAATGTATCGAATATATAAATTTTAAAATCCTAAGAGTGGTATAACATGTAAATGACCTACTGATGATATGCAGACCATCTCTAGTCCGTATGCAATGTCCTTAGTACTAATGAAATGAATTCGCACCTAAACCAATCCGGTTTTGCGAATTTGAATACCCGTAAACTAAATTTACGATGAAATGAGTAATGCAAGTGAATAGTGAAAATTTTCAAATGTTTAGGAAATGACCTGAAATGGTGAGTTGTGACACTTTGCATAGGGTTTAACTAATCAGCACCACCAATAAAAAATTAATGTAAAGCCTAATTAAGTAAAAAACTTGAATCAAGCAATAATATGAACCACAACAAGCAGACTTAGGATTTGCTTTGGGTTGTAGAGTATTTACTTTGAACGCAGACTTATTGTATTCAAAAGCAACATGTTGAATCATACCATGAGTGACTCTCAGCATTTATACCATTTAAATGATCATGACTGGTAGAATCGTCACATAAGAGGTGGAGGACCAGTAACCTCAGTCCATATCGTTATATCAGTAGCCTCAAACAAAGATAAGAATTTTAGAAGTAGAGGCACTCGTTCCAATCAGTACAACCTCCAATTGATTCACAAATTATAATCATGCAATCAGTAACATTAATGATTAGGGTTTACTCACTTTGTTGTCTCCATTCTTCTCCTTTACCAAACCAGTAACGACACAGCAGCAGCACGACTGATCAAATAACGCATCAAACCATGAACTTTTTCTGCAGCAGACTTTGAGACCGTATATCTTTTTACTGAGAACTTGGTTTGAAGATCCCTCTGGTGGAACTCTTCTTTGATATGTAGAGAACTTCCAGTAAAAATTTCAGCCCGATCCAACAGTTAACGAAGGAAATATCGTCGTTTGAAAACTGACCTGCAGTGAGTTACGAAAATTGAACCAAATTCGAATTTTTCTTGTTTTCTTCGTTCTTATACAAACCAAACCTTGTAAATCCCAGATATCAAGAACCCCCGCTCTGATACCACATGTTAGAAACTAATAATGTCATAATAAAGTAGTTTCTAGGACCATTTTGGCTCAAGACTAATTAGGTCTTAATCTAGGAATAATAATGTTCACATGATAAAACATAGCAGAATAAGAACAATATTATAAACAAGATTTCTCGTCATCATCTCTACTCAAACATACTCCAAAGCCCCAATGCTACGTGATCAAGTGTAGCACGGTTACACTCTAACAGCGATCTAAGATCGTTGAGGCTTAACACTAATCACCCTAGACGTTTTCCCATAAAACGTCTCTACACACACACACCTTTCTAGGTTTACATTGTGATACCCATAATAAAACCTATTCCATGTATTCTCTTTATATAATAGAGAATTAGGGCTACAAAATACTACGAAGGACTATATTGAAATATCTTCTTTGTAAAGCAAGTCCCTTGTCTTTTGCATTCTTCACTTTATCTTCATAAGTTCTAATCTTTCATATTTTGTCAATATCAACTCAAGTTTAAATCCCAACACGGGTTCTGAACGAGCTTGATCTGAAGCCATTTCTTCTACTTCATCGAAATGAACATGGATTGTCTCTTGTATCAGATTTGTTCTCTGATTGTAAATACAATAAGCACTTGATTGTGTGGAATATCTAAGTAAATATGATCATTAAGGGGATAACATCGACAACCAAAAGTGTGTAAGTATTTTACATTGGGTTTTCTCTTGTGAAGGATGTGATATGGAGTTTTGTTAAATCGTTTGTTGATTACAGATCGATTTTATGTAAAGCAAGCAGTTGATACAGCTTCAGACCATAACAGACTTGAGCTTGTAATCCTACTTGTACTCTTTTAATGAACTTGATAATTACTTCTGGAGTCTCAGCCTTTGAAGCAAGGAAGTGAACCCAAGTGTAGCGTGAGTAGTCATCCACAATAACCAAAATATATTTCTTTCCATTTCAGCTGACCACGTGCATTGGACCACACAAATTCATATGCAATAAATGCAAAGGAGCGACAGTACTAAGTTCAGGTGTCGCACGTGTCATCTTCCCTAATTCACAAGCTGAACAAAGATGGTCTTTCTTGAAAGATTGTTTTGGTAATCCCCTGACTAAGTTGTTTCTGGCAAGGTCGTTGATCGTTTCGAAGTTTAAATGAGAGAATCGACGATATCATAGCCAGGCTTGTGATGATGTAGCTTTTGCAAGCAAACAAATCGGTTTTGGTGACGTTATTTCTTTAAGTGCAATTTGGTATAGATTTGAATCCCTGGATCCTTTGAGAATATCAACGCCTTCAAGAGTACGAAAAATACATGAATGTTTTCTGAAAGCCACCTCCAAACCGCTATCATAGAATTGACCAATACTAAACAAGTTGTGACCTAGTCCTTCGACAAAGTAGACTCTTTGAATTGTACCATTATCATGCATGAGATCCCCATAACCGGTGATTCTGGCTATGTGATCATTCCTAAAATGCACTATACCCAAGAATTTAGTTACAAAGTTCTTGAGCAGTGCCTTGTTCCCGGTCATGTGCCGGGTGCACCCCAAATCGAGGTACCAAAGGCACACTTGGACATGCTGCACATCAAAGTAAAAAATAGAAAATTAGGATTCCATTGATAATGTGGTTCCACGTAGTTAGACAGTATAGAATGCAAACCTAGTGGATTGAATTTTTTAGTTGGTTTTGTACTAGGTTCATATTGCTTTTTAACTGGTAACCATTTATAACCTACGCTTTTGAACACTCTTCCAGTTGGGATCCACTTAAGGCAAGATCTAGGGGGTTCTTCTCTATTTTTGTATTTTCTACCCTTTGGAATCCATGCCCATTTTTCTCTATCCTTAGTGTTTCTTAAGTTCGATGTAGCAGTCTTAGTGGTTTTGGCATTCATATTGTTACAATCCAAATTATCATGCACACGATTAGACGAAATAGAATTATAAGCAATAGAATTTAAACAAGCATTCATGCTATTAGAAGCAACAGATCCATGCATATTAAAGTCACTACAGTCATCCAATCACTTAGAGTGTTTTTTATTGAAAGCTTTAAAATATCTAGGTTTTTCTACAACTTGAGGCTGAGAGGCTCTAGTCTTCAAAGCATTTGTATTAAGTGGTCTCTCCATGCTACAAGAAGTTTTTAAACCAGGATCAAAAAGCAAATCCGTGTTAGGAGATTTTGTAGCTTGATCATGCTGAACTAACCCTGTTTCTTACGATTCTTATTCTTTTAATTCTTTGACCCGTTGGGTTTCTTCTCTATAGGGGGTGGAATCAAAGAACACATCGGTGCTTCTAAAGGCATGTCTTTACTAAGTAATGCTTGCTTCCTAGCTATTTCTAACTCTTTGTTATGGATCATGTCATTTGACCCATAAGGTTCTCTAGAAGAAGTAGATCCAATTTTATATATACCAAGAGCAATTACTTTAGTATTAGAAAAAATCTCTTTATGTTTTGGATCAAGAATATGAGTTGTTCGTTTTTGTTTTTCCATAGATGTTGGTTTGTTTGAAAAATATGAAAAAATTGGATTTTCTAACTGCCTTTATTAACAACCTCATCATTCTTGTTTTTCGTCAAATCAAGATCTTCAGATTTGAGTTCCTCGTCATCTTTTATGATTATATTCAAAGAATTTTTGTAGGAAATCTTGTCGTATTTGTTTTCTTCAATTCTTCTATACCAATTTGCTTCAAACGTTAAAGATTGTTTTTCAAGTTTAGCAAAAGAGTTTTCAAATCTGGCAGTACGACAAGACAATTCCTCGTTCAACTCAATATTCTTTTGAAAACATTCTTTTAGACTCTCTTTGAGTAAAAGGTTTTCCAATTCTAAAGATGTTTTGTTTTCTTAATCCTCAATTTCCTCCTCATTTACAACTAATTGTGGTTTGATTGATTCCATTTGACTTATAAAATATTCTTTCTGAATGACAGAGTTTAACCTGAGAAGGTCATATTCATCTTCAAGAGATGTGATGTATTTTAAATCAGTTTGCATTTCAGACATCAACGCCTTTTCAAAAATTTTAAATTTATTGCTAATATCAATCACAGTAGGCTCGATGAATGTTTTCATCTATTTCTTAACTTCCCTTAAGACATTCATTTCATAAGAATTGGATCTCAAAAGTTCATCAGTTTGAAATCTTGCTTCTTGCGAATAATAGATAATGATGAATTTATTTGATGTCTGAAAAAAAAATGTTTTGCACGCTAAACTCACATATTTGCTAGAATCATATGGTTTATCAGTTACCTGATCCACAAGTTTTTTTTTACCATATGTTGGTTTTCTTGAAAGAGCATTTTGTTTGTTAATCAAACCATAATCGGCACTCAAGTAGGAGAAATTGGTTTTCTTTTGTTTAACTTTTAAACGTTTTTGATTTCCTCTTTAGAGATGTCATTTGGAACAAACATGTAATCTTTGAAGGTGTTACGTCTCATATAATTATTATTATAAAAACTTGGTGCTTGGTGTTTAACCATATCTAGATAAGACGGTTTAGTGAAACCAAGACCCTGTTTCAGATCCATAAGGGCATCTGGTTTGGGGAGTAACATGTACATAGTCTGTGTAGTCTGAAGATCCGTGCGAAGTTTAGTTTTAGCTTTAGTTAATCGTGAAATACAATTATCTTATCTTTTTTAAGTTTTGAAACTTCGATTTCAAGATTCTTTTTGGATTTTTCAATGCCCGAAATATTTCTTTTGAAATGAAAATTTTCATCTTGTAAATCTTGAATTTTACATTTTAGCAATAATGGTCTTTCAGACTGCTCTTCATATAACATGTCCTTGATTTTCTTCTTGAGAGAAGCACTTTTGTATTTCTCAAGTTTTATCAAGTTAACATAACTTTGAATTTGACATTGAATAGTGGCATAGCTGATGAACTCAAATAAGTACATTTTACTATCATCATTTATCCTATTTGTTTGACTTGTTTTATTATATTATTTGTAAGAATCGATATTTAATTATTTACTTTAGTGATTCTCAGGTAAAAACAAGCAATTGGTGAAACTTAGCAATTTTGGACGTAATATGGAGCAAAACTAGCAAGATGTCAAAAGTCTACTGGAACTCAGAAGATGCGCCGTATCTCTCTTAACAGAAACGCCGCAATATTATACTTAGATGAATTCGAAGACCATTGCCTGATTTTGAAGAATGCACCGCATGCAATTCTAGCATGCGCCGCATATGTAACTTTGGTCAACGAAGAAGATCAAGCTTGTTCTACTTCAGAAACGCCGCATCACATGACATACGGAATATCACTATTAAGACTTCACCAAATACAATCCAAGACGCTGAAGGACATGCGCCGCATATAAGAATCAAGTTACGCCGCATCTGAAGACGGTGTACGAATATTCCAGAATATATTAATCTTGGACCCCACGCGAAGTTAAGTCAATGCGCCGCATCTGCTTACTTAATGCGTCGCATCGAACCCTCAGACAGAAACTATAAATACCCCAAGACTGTTACGAATTTTGTGTGCAACATAACCCTAAGGAGACGAATTCCGTCGAAGAAGCCTCACAAGACACACTCCAAACGAAGATCTTAGAGCCGTAAGAAGGTCCTGCACGTATTTAATTCATTAAGTAGTTTTGTTTTATTGTATTAGTACACTTTAATTCATCAGGATTGATGGGCTTGTGACTATGTGACTACGGAACATCATACACTCCCCTTAATATTGCTTTCCCATCAATTAAAGTTTATATGAAGTTGTTTTTGGTGACTTATATTTGTGCTTTGATAACCTCTGTGTCTAGCTGAGCCCGTGGGCTGCCATACCTGCCCTTCGCCTATTTAATCTAGCGTCTCTAGATAAGTAGGATAGGCATAAGTGATCATTAAGTGTTTACTCGCCGATATAATGCGATCCAACGAGATAAGTTTAATTAATATACACTTCATATAAAACTAGCAATAAAACAAGTGACAAGCTACGTAATTATCAGGACAGGTCTTCTTGCAGTCTCTATTATCTATTTGTGTACGTATTGCTATTCACTGATTCGTGCTCATTAGTTTAATTTACTCTTTAATAAAATCACATATGTGCTAGTCTCTCAGACTAAACCCCATTTGCGTTAAATTACATTGTAAAACTAACTTAGGCTATTAAAATACTGATAGACAAATTAAGCTTTACGTTCCACTCTTAGTGTTTGACACTCTACTTACCACTATATGCATATCGATCGGATACACTGTCCGTTAGTGTGTGTTATAGGATAAGTTGGCTAAATATAAATGTAAAACTTGAAATAGGTAATCAACCCTATACTGCAATTGACGCAACACCACACACATCAAGTTTTTGCCGCTTGATGAGTGTGTAAATACTCATCATTTTTGGTTAATCTGAACTGCAAAACATTTAAAAACACTCAAAAATGCATCAAAATACTGAAAATATCCCAAGATTGTGTTTTATATGTTTCAGATGCAAAATAATTGAAAACAGATGAAAAACAAACAAAGTTTGCATAATTCGCAGTTTCAGTCCCCGAACTTTCAAAAATTAATAGAATTGGTCCCTGAGCATATATTTTTGGTTGAAAAGTCAAAATGGTCCTTGTTGCTACAAATAGGTTAGTGTAGTTGCTAGGTAGATGGTAGTTATAGGTTGTTAGTAAACTTTCTCATTTAGCTCATCTTTTTACCCATTTGGCCAACTGTCAACTGTCACCAAATCAGCCTTTCATGGCCCTTTGATTTCATTTTTTTTTTCATTATGTTACAGTAGACTTTAGGTCCCCATGTTAGTGTTAGAAGTAACTTGTAGGTAGATATACTTAAGTTCTAGTTCTTTTTAGAATGTTGAGTTTGTTTGGTTGCATATTTCTTTGCTTAACATACCCTTATCTAATTGTTTTACCCGTGCATACCTGTCCAAACCAGCCCATGTTGACCCCAAATTTAGATAGTCTAGAATAGGATGTAGTGCTTGGATTTGGTTCTATAGAAATTCAGTAGTGTAGGTTTCAGAAATCTCCGCTTAGTTTAGGTGTTAGTGCTTATTTCCTTGCAAAACTTGTGCCTGCAATCCACCATTTTTACCCATTTAGTTTTTGGCATCAGTTAGCATCAGTCATTCTCCCCAACCCTTGTTTTTGTGTTTCCATTGTTTTTTTTTTTTTTTTTTTTGTTCCATTTAGATTAGTGAGTTATATTTTTACTTGGTAGTTCAGTATTGTAGGTGTCTTTCACTGTTTACCTATTTTTACCCATTTAACCCAGTCACTGTTCATCGTTTAACCACCTCTCCACAACCTCTTAGTTGGGCAATTTTAATTTCTTTGTTCCAAGTTCTTAGGTCCTCAAAATTGGTTCTTAGCTCCTTTGCCATCTTGTGTACAAGCGCATATTTTTAAATTATTTTTAGTAATTTTTCATAAAAGCCGTCATAGTCCCTAAAGTTGCCCCTCAGGCTGTTTCTGCATCAGTTCATACTTTGTCCCTTTGATTTCAGATTCAGTTAGGTAGAATAGGATTTGGTGCATGATCTTCTGTTTACAAGTAGTTTACAATATATGTTTATCTTATTTGAGCTTGTTTCATGATTATAAGCATATATAGTGAATTATTTTTGGGCTGCAATTCACCCTTTATGGCCTGTACATCAGCAGCCTACTGTCCCAAACAGTGGGTTACACAAGCTCATTTTGAGCTTGTGTCTTGAGCTTATGACTTAATATCTGTTTCTATGATAAGCCTGGTGTACAAGCTCAATGTATTTGAACTGTAAGCTCACTTATCAGCTTATTATACAAGCTTATTTTGCCTCATTAGTTGCCCTTGTAAGGACTGTTTGGAGTTACTTTTTGATTTGGATTGTCTCAGCTTATTTGTTGTTTGTTGCTTGCTTATTTGTTTGATTCAGATTATTTGCACTCATTTCAGACCAGCTTTAGCTTATCTTACCTAGGGATAGCTTATTTAGATAGCTCGTGAAGTTCTAAACATCCAATTTTAACCATAATAGTTAACTGTTGGGATTTTGAGATCCCACACAGCTTATTTTAGCTTTTTAAATAAGTTGTTTTCACAAAAGTTTCTCATTTACAGTAGGATAATAGATTTGTAAAAGAAAAACAAGAAAAATCCAAAAATAAGAAAGTGATTGCTTCTATTTAATCCCTCTTGGCTTATTTTTCTGCTTATTTATAAGCATTTGCTGATTTTAAATTTTTCTTAGGTTCCTGACATCCTGTAGTATTTTAAGGAATTTTTTCATATTTTTCTCATTTGATTTAGTATTTTTTATAATTTAATTTAGTTTAAATTAATTAATAATTAGTTTTTAATTAGTAATCATTAATTAAAAATTAAGAAAAATACATTTTCTATTTTAAAAATAGTTTTAGGTTATTTTAAAATTTTCTAAATTTAATTTTCATTTTTCTAGATAAAATTTATAATTAATGGTAATTTAGTATATTTTAAATAATTAAAAAGTAATTAATAATTAGTAATTAATTAATAGTAATTAATTAAATAGTGTAAGAAAAATTATTTTCTTTTTCCTAAAATTTTCTTTTATCATTAGGATTATAAAAATATAATTTTTATATCCGTAGGACTTCAATTGCTCCCGTTTCACTTTTTATTTTGCGCGTTAACGTTTATTTTAAATTCAAACGCGCGTTTTTCGGTTTAGGTTACATTTTTAGGTTATCTGATTTGCAGTAATTGTTCATATAGTGTTTCTAGGTTATTCTCATTCCTCATGTCGTAGTGTAATCATAATAATCAAATTCCCAACTTTTCTGTCCAAATTCATCCGATCACAAACCCGTTCAAATACAATTCACACCTCGTCGGGACATAACGAACCGGGGAAACACTGTATTCCGCGGAGATTGAGCCTAAGGAGTTTGACTATATTGACCACATCCGTGGTTGACTTTAGTTGACTACTTTTGCCTCAGTCAAATTTTGGCGCCACTGCCGGGGAGGTTTTGCGTGTATTCTAAACGGTTTTTCAGATTAGTGATTTTGGAATTCATTCCTTTTTATATTTACCATCCCTGTTCATATTTTCTTATTATTATCATATAAAAACAAAACAGTTCCTAAAAATATTTTAAAATTAGTTTTCAACGAACACAAAAACCTAAAAAGATTTTCTTTCTTATTTTTATAAAATGTTTATCAAAAATCTCAAAAATATCCATCTTTACCCTCCTACCTTTTTGATTCTCCATTCCTTACCCTCCAAAACCATTTGATTCTTTCTATGTCTTATCCTCACCTTCTTGTTTGTCGATGGTGTGGTAGTCCTTATAATGGTGGTAATTGCCCTAGTTGTGGCATGGTAGAGTCAGGAAACGGGTCTGTCTATAACCAGAATCCTTATTCCTACCATGACACGACTAATTCATTCCATCAGCTTCCACACCATGAGACCCAATAGTTTTACTGTTGTGAGTATTGTGGAGGCCCTCACTACAACTCTGATTGTCAAACTAGGAACCAGTTTGTCTATGAACAGGTTCCTTGTAACAATCATGAATTTGGTTTTAACTAGCCTTCACAATACACAACCCCTCAACCACTGCCTCAGGACGAGTTAGCTAGAGTTTAATTGATTACTAAAATGATTATGGCTCAAAGCCAAGTCAACAAGAACATTCAAGATGGAATAAACTGTCTTAAGGAACTGATTTTTAGGAAACAAAATCCTCCTGTTAACTCATTTTATCTTGAGGATGAAAGTGATGAGGATGAACCATTTGAGGAAGAAAACTCAAAGGAACCTTCAGATATCTTGATAATGGGGGACAAGGAAGTCAAAGTCAATCCTCTTGAGGAAATAGATGACCTTGTTCCAATCCCAAAGGTATTTGAGAAACCTTGTGGTTCAACTTCAGTTGAAACTGCATCTGTGGAAACACAGGGAGAAAAGAATGGGACAGATTTATTAATAAAAGAACAAATGGAAACTGAAAAATCCATGTGTGCTAGTCCTTCTCAACTCCCTCAGCTCACACCCGAATATTCCACAGACTCTCCCATAATGGAGGATGAGCATCTTGACACTATTCCTGAAAAGGAATCGGACGAATTCATAAAGTCTAGTGTTGAGAACCTTATCCCAATCCCAAGTGAGTCCGAGGATATTCTTGATCATGTGTGTGATATACCTCCTCCTCTTGTCTTTCCAAATGATCTTGCTAAGACTTTCTCTGATTCTGACAGTGATTATAGTGATGCCGATTCTTTATATTCTAAAGACATCGAATTTATTGATGCATCACTTCCCCATTCCGAGATCAACAACCTAGAAGAGGATGCTGACCACTTTGTTTCCACAACATTCAATACGACTATCACAAATCCCTTGTTTGAATTCGATTCTGAATTTACTCTAAATTCAGTTAATCCAATCTTTGATAGTGATGAGTCTGAAACGGAGACTATAATGGACAAGGTGCATGTTCATAGCCCACAAAGTACAGCACATGTCCCACCTCCGTATATCCTTCATGAGTTCTCCAGTGAACTCACTCATATCATGACTCCTCCGGAGTGTGATTACTTGGATGACAAGAAAAACCATGATCGGGGGGATAGAGTCTCAATCATGAGAGTTTGTATTTCTACGACAAATTTTTCCACCCTCCCTCCCGATATGTTGTCCAAACCAAATAGCTTAACCGATAAAATCCAAACTCAGGAAACTGAGCCTGATCTTGAGGAAGAAGATTTCATCTTGATTGTTATCATGATTTTCTTTCTTTTCTTCACCTACCTGGTGACTTCATCTCTTCTTCACTCATTCGGGAGTGAAGATACCATCTTTGACCCCGGCATTTTCATGTATCATTCTTTTGAGCCGGGTACTTATCTCATCGGTGTGGAACTTTCACGTGCTTCAAATGTTTGTCCAAACATCTTGAATGAAAGTCCGGTGGAGATTGTCTCTTCCACATGATACTTCCCCATGAACAAATGAATTCGGGGTCGAGTCAAGCTAGCGACTCGGTAAACAAAAACAGTAGCATGCATATGGGGTTTTCACCCTAAGTGTGGAGGACTTACCCCTGCTGTTGTTACCATGTATATATATCTAAAAAAAATGGTGTAAAAAAATGTATGTATGTATCTATATAAATAAAGTGAAAAATGGTGTTTCCACATTTAGCTTGTAATATGTCCTTTTTACGTTCAAAGAGTCGGCATAATAGCCGGGACTTTGAATATTGAGGACAATATTCAATTCTAAGTATGGGGGGAAATTCTAGCGAATTTAATCACATTTTACCTTCTAGTACCCCCGTTTTTGGCCAAAATTTTAAAAAAAATTCACTTTATTTCAAAAATTTTATGGTTATCAGTCCACCATGTCTAACCCACAAAAGTACTGGCTAATCTAGGAGCAAACGGCTCTTGGTAAAGATATCTCAAATCCGTTTATGGCTGACAATTTGCCTAAAATTGTATGGTATTCAACTCACCATATCTTAAAAAGTAAAGAGTTGGCTAGTCCGCAAGGTTATGGCTTGTAGTAAAGGCAGTGGAAAACCATAAATGGTAATCAGCTCACCAAGATGATGATTGTATTCCATCAAAGAGTTGGCTAGTCCAGAAGCAAACGGCTACTGGTAAAAACAAATCAAATCCGTTGACAGCTTATGATTTGCTCAAAATCATATGGTTATCAGTGTACCATAGTTCTTACTTGAACTGAAATATTTGGCTACTCCAGAAGTAATGGCTTTTGATAAAGAGACTTCAAATCCATTAAGTTTTCATAAAAGATTGCTAGGGACTAACAATAGTTTAGTGTGGGGGATTGATGAGTGTGTAAAATACTCATCATTTTTGATCAATCTGAACTGCAAAACATTTAAAAACACTAAAAAATGCATCAAAATACTAAAAATATCCCAAGATTGTGTTTTATATGTTTCAGATGCAAAATGATTGAAAACAGATGAAAAACGAACAAAGTTTGCATAATTGGCAGTTTCAGTCCCCGAACTTTCAAAAATTAACAGAATTGGTCCCTGAGCATATATTTTTGGTTGAAAAGTCAAAAATGGTCCTAGGAGTTCAAAAATTATCAAATTTGGTCCTTGGATAAAAAGTTTGAAGAAATTACAATTTTGGTCCCTCAAGTTTGGATTTTGGCAAAAAAGGTCCCTGGGAATTCAAATTTTGAAAATAATCAATAACTACCCTTGGATTAACTTTGAACAGTTGGCAAGACAAGTCCCTAAACTTTCAGTCTTTGACAAATTTGGTCATTGTATTAACTAAACTACCAAAAGGACCCTTGTTGTTATTTTAGCCCAAAGCATAAACAAACCCAAACCACTACCCTTTTCTTATTTCCCCTAGCCCAATCCACCATACAAAGCCCAAACCCAAAAATTAAAACACAAACCGTTTAATATACTCACCCAGGGTCAAAGTTCCTTTGACCATCATCCTCCCACAATAACCCGTGACTCCCTGCTATCCCTGCAACACCATCATCACACTTCCAACCTCCTCCATCATCACCACTACACTCCTCCAAACACTCCCCTCCAAATACCATAAGACAAAAATGTTTACAAGCTACCCCCTCCACCTGGCAGTCCATGTGATACAAAGCTTAAAATTCCATCAAGCGGCTGTAAATTATTTGATGTGGGACCCAGTTCAATCCAACGGCTGGAGGATGCAAACACAAGACGACAAAGAAAAAAAAAGAGGAAGCCCTCCTACCTCAGTTCCATTATAAATATCAATTGTAGCTCATATTGATAAGGGCATTAGGAGTAGGATTTAATTTAATATAGTTTTAAATTAGGTTAATTACAGCTTTAGATTGTATTCAGCTTTTAATTCTCAAGTATTTGTAAACTCACTTTTAGTTTAAATAAAATTCCAGTTTAACTTTTAAATTTATGTTAATCCTGTTTACTATTTTAAATCTCCTTATTTATTGTTTTAAAAGTTCTTATAAGTTCAGTTATAGCTTATTAAGAATTTATGTTTGTTAAATCCTGTTTATCATCTCAGAAATCTACATAGCCCTTGTAAAAAGGGTATTTGGCACAACTGTTTCTTTTTAGCTCATAAACTTGTCTTCACCACTTTTTCCTAATTAGATTAGCTTAAGTTAGTTGTTAGCAGTATGTTTGAAGTTAAATTTAGAAGATCCAAATAGTCTTCTAGAGTTCAGGTTTGTCTTCTACTTATTATTATTGTTAAACTTTTCTCAGTTAGAAGCTAGGCTAGATTTAGGTACATAGTTGTTATTGTTGGTTCACTATAGCTACAAATAGGTTAGTGTAGTTGCTAGGTAGATGGTAGTTATAGGTTGTTAGTAAACTTTCTCATTTAGCTCATCTTTTTACCCATTTGGCCAACTGTCAACTGTCACCAAATCACCCTTTCATGGCCCTTTGATTTCATTTTTTTTTCATTATGTTACAGTAGACTTTAGGTCCCCATGTTAGTGTTAGAAGTAACTTGTAGGTAGATATACTTAAGTTCCAGTTCTTATTAGAATGTTGAGTTTGTTTGGTTGCTTATTTCTTTGCTTAAGATACCCTTATCTAACTGTTTTACCCCTGCATACCTGTCCAAACCAGCCCATGTTGACCCCAAATTTAGAGAGTCTAGAATAGGATGTAGTGCTTGGATTTGGTTCTATAGAAATTCAGTAGTGTAGGTTTCAGAAATCTCAGCTTAGTTTAGGTGTTAGTGCTTATTTCCTTGCAAAACTTATGCCTGCAATCCACCATTTTTACCCATTTAGTTTTTGGCATCAGTTAGCATCATCTCCCCAGCCCTTGTTTTTGTGTTTCCATTGTTTTTTTTTTTTTTTTTTTTTGTTCCATTTAGATTAGTGAGTTATATTTTTACTTGGTAGTTCAGTATTGTAGGTGTCTTTCACTGTTTACCTATTTTGAGCCATTTACCCGGTCACTTTTCATCGTTTAACCACCTCTCCACAACCTCTTAGTTGGGCAATTTTAATTTCTTTGTTCCAAGTTCTTAGGTCCTCAAAATTGGTTCTTAGCTTTTTTGCCATCTTGTGTACAAGCGCATATTTTTATTTTATTTTTAGTAATTTTTCATACAAGCCGTCTTAGTCCCTAAAGTTGCCCCTCAGGCTGTTTCTGCATCAGTTCATACTTTGTCCCTTTGATTTCAGATTCAATTAGGTAGAATAGGATTTGGTGCATGATCTTCTGTTTACAAGTAGTTTACAATATATGTTTATCTTATTTGAGCTTGTCTCATGATTATAAGCATATTTAGTGGCTTATTTTTGGGCTGCAATTCACCCCTTATGGCCTGCACATCAGCAGCCTACTGTCCTAAATAGTGGGTTACACAAGCTCATTTTGAGCTTGTGTCTTGAGCTTATGACTCAATATCTGTTTCTATGATAAGCCTGGTGTACAAGCTCAATGTATTTGAATTGTAAGCTCACTTATCAGCTTATTATACAAGCTTATTTTGCCCCATTAGTTGCCCTTGTAACGACTGTTTGGAGTTGCTTTTTGATTTGGATTGTCTCAACTTATTTGTTGTTTGTTGCTTGCTTATTTGTTTGATTCAGATTATTTGCACTCATTTCAGACCAGCTTTAGCTTATCTTACCTAGGGATAGCTTGTTAGCTTATTTAGATAGCTTGTGAAGTTCTAAAAATCCAATTTTAGCCATAATAGTTAACTATTGGGATTTTGAGATCCCACACAGCTTATTTTAGCTTTTTAAATAAGTTGTTTTCACAAAAGTTTCTCATTTACAGTAGGATAATAGATTTGTAAAAGAAAAACAAGAAAAATCCAAAAATAAGAAAGTGATAGCTTCTATTTAAGCCCTCTTGGCTTATTTTTCTGCTTATTTATAAGCATTTGCTGATTTTAAATTTTTCTTAGGTTCCTGACATCCTGTAGTATTTTAAGGAATTTTTTCAGATTTTTCTCATTTGATTTAGTATTTTTTATAATTTAATTTAGTTTAAATTAATTAATAATTAGTTTTTAATTAGTAATCATTAATTAAAAATTAAGAAAAATACATTTTCTGTTTTAAAAATAGTTTTAGGTTATTTTAAAACTTTCTAAATTTAATTTTCATTTTTCTAGATAAAATTTATAATTAATGGTAATTTAGTATAATTTAAATAATTAAAAAGTAATTAATAATTAGTAATTAATTAATAGTAATTAATTAAATAGTGTAAAAATTATTTTTCTTTTTCCTAAAATTTTCTTTTATCATTAGGATTGTAAAAATATAATTTTTATATCCGTAGGACTTCAATTGCTCCCGTTTCACTTTTTATTTTGCGCGTTAGCGTTTATTTTAAATTCAAACGCTCGTTTTTAGGTTTAGGTTACGTTTTTAGGTTATCTGATTTGCAGTAATTGTTCATATAGTGTTTCTAGGTTATTCTCATTTCTCATCTCGTAGTGTAATCATAATAATCAAATTCCCAACTTTTCTGTCCAAATTCATCCGACATAAACCCGTTCAAATACAATTCACACCTTGTCGGGACATAACGACCCGGGGAAACACTGTATTCGGTGGAGATTGAGCCTAAGGAGTTTGACTAAATTGACCACATCCGTGGTTGACTTTAGTTGACTGCTTTTGCCTCAGTCACCGTTGCTGCCGGGGAGTGAATTGTTAAAACTTTTTTATCTATTAGTATTTTAATTAGGTTTTCTAACATTTTTGTTTGTTTTTAGATATTTTTTAGGTTTTATTTTTACTAACCCTTTTTGTTTTGTTTTTGTTTATTTGCATTCATTGTATATTTTGCATATTTTCTGTTTTTGTGTGTTTATTTGTTTGTTTTGTGTGTTTTATTTGTTTTCTTTGATTTTCTACATTACTGCTATCGTTGTATTTTGCTGATACAAATGATACGGCGCATCTGTTTTCCAGATACGACGTATGGCGTTTTAAATTTTTATATACAACACATTTAATAATTCGAGTACGGCGCATCTATCTTTTTAGATACGACGTATTTTGTTTTTAGTCAGAAATTTTTTAAAACCCTAACCGACATACGACGCATTTGTTTTCCAGATACGGCGTATTTAAACTTTTTATTAAAAACAATTTTCGAATTAATCAAAAAGAAGCGACGCATCGATTTCTGTCGATACGGTGCATTTATCTGAATAAAAGTCTGATTTATTTTTAACGATTAAGATACGGCGCATCCTATTCTTAGGATACGGCGCATCGTCAGCAGATATCAACAACTTTTATTTTACTTTGATTGTTTCACTCTTCTTTGGCACTAGTAGATTTTATTTTCAGAATAACGGATGACTCAAGCATCACTATGGAAGATTACATTCTGAACCTAACTGGAGAAGCTTGTTGGAATGATCAAATCTTCGATAACTGGAAACTCGCAGTAAAAGGTAAGACTATAAGAAAACTCAATGCAGGTAACATTGAGCGTCTTCAATTCTTTGAAATTAAATTTCCAGCTATCATATACAATGATTCACTCTGCTACGAGGAGAGTTTTCTACAAAAATTTTCCCAAATATTTGATGATCAAAGTGAATTATATTTACCTAATACTGATTACTGCATGTACATGTTTGAAAAGAAAATTTTTAAGAAACGGTTTGCTAAAAAGGAGAAGTTTGATATATTAAAAATTGATACAAACCTCTTTTCTTATGAATTACCTAAATTTGAAAACACCAAAATCCACAACGAAAGTCGTAATTTCAGTAAAAATTACTCAGACATTGTTCTATGCAATACATCATCTCTTGATTATAATCTCAATTTTAATAAGCTTATAATGTTATTTGTTTCTAGCTATGGAATAAATTATTATTCACTAAACAATGAGATTATTATTTATATTAAAATGGTTATACCCATTATTCCTATATTTAACTTATATGTACCATATGGTATACCGTTTGACCCCAAGTTGGTGTATAAGGAAAAGTGTTGCGGAGGCCAAGGTACGTTCCCTATTTAAATTTTGTTCACTGGTACAACGATACGGCGCATCTCAGTATTCTAAGCGCCGTATCTCTGACTTATTAAAACTTATTGACCAGTCAACGAATTTAGATAAATACGGCGCATAACAATTATGTAATGCGACGCATCGAATTTACCCTATATAAACAAAGAAGATGCACCAGATTTCGATTTATTACCAAATATTTACACACAGTAAAACGCGCATCCCTCGATTGATTTTCCAAATCATTGAATCATTTTCCAAGGTCAATTACTTGCTAAATCGAGGTACCAATCGCATCTGTAAGTGGTTCATATGGCCACATAAGTTTTCCCTATGCGGCAAATTGAACATTTTTACCTAAAAATTATTCTTGCCCTTGTTACACCGTATCTCTTTAGATACGGCGTAAAGTCATTTATCAATACGGCGCATTATCAATAATTGTTGTGTCCTTCGCATTTTCATTAAAAGATACGGCGTATTGCTAATAAGCCGCATCAGTCTATGAGATATTCCGTATCACACAACTTTTAGAGAGATTACTAATATTCTTTGTTTTTCAGAATTTCTTTGTTTTTCAAAATGGAATTACCCATTGCAGCACTAAGGCATGCGTGGCTACGATTTGAGTTAACAGGGTTGACTCAAGGTGCTGAGGATTATTACCTCATGAGATTAAGGAGATTTTACCAAAGGAAGGTATTTAGTATGCCCGTTCTGGACTTTGCGAGTTTAGGGCAGGTAGATGGAGGAAATGCTTCAGTAAGATTACGTGATAGGGTATAAACAAATGACAATGATGCGAAGAAGGATTCTACAAAGGTGTACTCAATTTGGGACCAGCATACGTCCGTGATGAGATAATTTGCAACTATATCACACGCGGACATGTGGGAATCAATGATACAAAATTGAAGCAGAACGTGAGTCTAACTTGAAGACTCTGAAATAAAGAAAAGTGCTCACCGGGAGACAACCCGGATCTATCCTTTACTGTTTTTCTGTGTCGAGTCTGTTAGATCGACAGTAGATGCGGCGCATCTCATCCTATAGATGCGGCGTATCAACTGAACATATCATATATTTTATTTTTCCTGCATTTATTTTATTTTTAGACCTTGAAACATTCTGTCAGTTTATTTAATGCGGCGCATCCCTGGTTAAGGATACGACGTATCTTATTTTCTGCTTCGTACTTATTCCAGGCTCGATACACATCCAATCTAATGGATGCGGCGTATCGACTTACTTGATGATTTCCAGATTTTTAATTTTCAATTTTTAGGTTTTGTTTTCGCTAACTACTAATGAATTACGTGCAAGTAGTTACTTTCTTAACTCAGGTGTATTATTTGAACAAGGGTATATATATGTTTATGTACTTTCTATGGAGACGTCATTCATGGAGGCATGAACGCCTTTTGCCCGCAAGAAAGTAGATATTGTTTACAAACGCATAATGGAGGATCAAACCGAGCAAATCTCAGGGGAGTTTTCCTTTATAATTCTTTTTATTTCCTGTTTTTAACTTTTATTAGAAACAACGAGGACGTTGTTTAACTTAAAGTGGGGGTATGGAGAATTAGAACGCTTACTTGTCCTAAATTTTCAAAAATATGCTTAATCTATACTTAATATATCAAAATTAAAAAAAAAAAAAAAAAAAAAAAAAAAAAAAAAAAAAAAAAATAGCATGTTTTTGTTAAATCTAAGTTGCATAACCGCACACATAACTTCATTTGCTAAAATATTTTTATGCTTGTTACTAGTAAACTTTAGAACTTGGCTTGCATGCTATTTGATTCCACCATACTGAGCATAATTTTTATAATAGGAATGACCTTTCTAACTCGGTAAATTTCTAGGATTACACCAAAATAGCCTTTAAATGTTATGTTTATTAAATAACTACATTGGTTAGTTAACCCCCATGTAAAACCCTTTGTTACTCTCATTTTTAGAGTAAGATACCCCTAGAAATAACCCTCAGAGCCATTCCTTTCGTTTCATACACCATTTGTTAATTGTTTCGTTACACCTTAAACCTTAGCCTACCCTATAGATTAATATTCGTGGTTAGTTACTTTAAGGAAAAGTGTGTTTCCTTGCATTACCTGTTTTCGTGTGCGTAAATTTATTATATTTGGTTAGGTCGGGAAATTGCATAATGCAATGGAGTGAAAGTACATATTGTATAATTTTTAGAGTCATGTTATTTTTCGTGTGTTTACTACTTTCACTATTACCGTTATTTCTGAAGTTATGAAAAGTATGGAAAAATTATCCAAAGTTATCGTTATAAGTGATGTGGTGAAATTTTACACATCCTAGTTTATTTTTATGTTTATAAAAAAATCTTAAAAAATAAGAAAAGAAAAAGAAATAAGGAAGTTGGAAGTTTTTTAAACCAACTATTGTAAAGTTATGTAAAGTTATTTGTTGTTGTACTATATTTATGGATTGATTGGGAGTTGGCCGTTATGGGAACGCCAACTAAGGTTTATTCTTTGATTAAGAGTTTATTGAGTATAATTAGTGTTTACCTAAAGCGTGAGTTACAAGTGTCAAAAGTGTGAGTTATTCAATGATATGAGTCTTATTCATGGGATGGTTGGGAAAGTGATTAACCACAATTAGGACTTAATCTATTTGTTTGTTTATTTTTTATTTTACACCCATTTTTTATATCCTAAATGTTATCCCTACCCAACCGTATTGTTATGTTCGTTGTTAGCTTTCGAGCATCCGGGTATAATGATGGCCAAGTGAGAATATTAAATGTGTGAATAAGGTAGTGACCATCCGAGTATTAGATTAATCAACTAACGCGCCAGCGATATAGTGTGTGACTTTGTGACCATCCGTTATGCAAATAACGCGCCAGCGATCCAAGAAGTGCACTAGTGACCATCCGTTAGTTGAAGCGTCGAGGACTCGCGCTAGCGATCTACTAAGTTTATGCAGGAGATATTTGAACAAAACTAGGTTCAACCCTTAAGCCTCAAAACCCTTTTTACCGCTTTAGCCTTGTCATTCCTTAGCTTTAGTGGAGGAGATGTGTATGATTGCCAAGCCTATGATAGAATATTCATCACAGCTAAACGATGAGACGATTAGATTGGTCTTAATTGAAATTTTTAATTTTGTTTCTAACTCGTTAAGTGTTTTGTCACAACTCACCATTTCAGGTCATTTCCCGAACTTTGGAAAAACACTATTCATCAACACTATTCATCAAAACACTATTCATCAGTTTACTATTCGTCATTTTTTGTGTCAGTTTGACATTCCGAGAAGCATTCAGAAAATTTACTATTCACTAAACACTATTCATTGCCGGAAAAAGTTTTTACTATTCACTTGCATTACACATTTCATCGTAAATTTAGTTTACGGGTATTCAAATTCACGTAACCGGATTGGTTTAGGTGCGAATTCATTTCATTAGTGTTAAGGACACTGCATACGGACTGGAGATAGTCTGCATATCATCATAACAGCATTTTCATGTTATACCACTCTTAGGATTTTCAAATTTCTATATTCAGTATATTTAACGTTTTTACGTATGATTATTTATAATAAACGTTAACACCCGGTTTATAACACGACGAATATAGCTAAATATTCCCACAATGGTCCCGACATATTTTTATATCCATTTTATTATCATAAAAGTTATTACATTCATTTACCCAGTATTTTGGAAATTTATTTTATTTATAACGTAAGCTTATGAATATTACGACGGTTTTCGTGAAAACTAAACAATAATCACCCGATCACTCAGTAATTGTACCCAACATATTTTCAACATATTTTTATCATTATTATGACTTTATTTTGTCCCGGTTAACTTTGTTAACATTTATTTCTATTAAACCCGGTACCCGATTTTAACTAATAACACATAATAATACTTAATCTTACACTAATTTCCTAAATAAATCACAAGTACCCCTACCCCCCCCCCCTCTTGCTCTTTGAAACCAGCCCTCAAAGTCTCTCCTAGGCAAAATGAACCAAGTTTACTAACCTTATGCATTTATGTGACAATATAATACATTATACTTGACCAAAATATCTAAAAACCTAATATAACATACACTTGTATAATTTTTGGATCAAAAGTTCATATCTCCTCATCATCTCCATCAAAACCACGACCATAATCCAAATCCATGATCAAGTGAAGGTTTTCAAAAGTTTAAAGCACCAAAGTTGTTCATTTTGTGGTTCTAATCAAGAATATTGCATCAAATACACAAGAAATCCAAGGTTTCTAATCATTCAATCACCTCATATTTCAAAGTGAGTATACAAATTTATTTTCATGTTTTCATCTAATTAACATATGTATCTCATGGTATTCATGCTTAATTTCATGCACAAACTAATTATACCACTTTATTTTTGTATACTTTTTGATCATACAAACCCTAGAATTGGTTTTAGGTGTTCCTTTGTTAAATTAACTTGATTACTAGTCATTAGGAACCCATGGCACCCTAAGAAGGTGTATGGAAGGTTTAGTATAGATTTGTGGAGTTTGCAAGAGATTTGGTTGAAGTAGAAACTAGTTTTGAACATGAAAAATGGATTTGTAACAAGTATATAAACCTACTGTCCCACTTTTGTAAATTCTGGAAAATCAGTACATACAAAGGAAACTTTGGCAAAATTTTTAGAAAATACTTTCAAAAACGAATCCGTAGGCGAAAGAACGGATTAAAACGAGTTTATAACGAAGAAGTTATGATTTTTGCAAGTTTATGGACGAAAACTATTTTTCTGAAAATTGTTGCTGTTGGACGTTTTTCGTCGGACAAAAAGAGGCTTTAGACATAACCCGGAGGAGCCAAGCTTTCCAAAATATATTACTACATACTAAGACGTAACCGTGGATATAAAGAACAAGTAAAACGGACTTATAACGACAAAGATATTCACGTTTGAATATCGGCAAAACTCATTTCATTTTGACAGCTTTTATAAATATTAACGCCAAAACTACGTAGTAACTCTAGATTTCTAAAATAACACCAAGTACCCAATTTTATAACTAATGAAGTATTAGTTATTACAAGTATATTTTTATCACTACAAGGCGTTATTTCAAGGATTTCAACACGAACATGGAAACATACGATATATATATAAGTATATATATTGCAACTAGCTTTATTTTTTCTAATAGCCATATTTTTCCTAAGTTTTGGAAAATGTATTATTTTCATAATAACAAGTATTTTTCAAAGAGTAGAGTGGTATAGTAACATGTGCATGGACATTCATAACATCATTTCATGATCTAAAGTAGATCGTTCATCATTCATCTTAGGTTGCGGCTAGTGTGCGCGCCTTGTTTTTCAGCTCATTACATATTCATGGTACCATCATATCAGGTGAGTCATAGCCCCACTTTTACTGGTTTAATTACTTTACAAACTCTTTGGGGGAGATACATGCTTAAATACTCGTGTTATACTTTTATACGATTTCAAATCCCATGGGGGAGAATACATTGCAACAACTATTTTTTTGTACATGCCCAAGTATTACAAATTCCATACATTGCTTAAGTTGCCTTACTACCACTTCATAACAAGTCCCCTTTCAATATCATGGACCGTTAATTTTAGTACTAAGCGAGAGTGAGTGAATAGATCTATTGAGGGTGACGCCTCCATTCGTGTTTGGGTTGCTCCAACGGGACGAATGCATTTCATGTCTTATCAAGTGAGTGCCTGGTAGACACTCTGTTGGGGCATTACAAAGTCTAGCTTCGGGGTCATGAGCTTAAGAGACAATGTAGCATTTTTGACATTTATGTCGGTTCACTTTATACTTGTGGCTATTGTACATACAAAAATTACTTACGGAATTACGATACTTTTCCACCACTATTACTACAGAATTACGATGTCTTTGCAACAATCTTATGACTGATTTATTACAAACATATTACATTTGGCAGTGGGTTGTAAACACACAGGTTACAAGTCTCTTATGGCGGGACTTGGAACTGAGTGGATTTACGATGCCTTTGCTGGGAAATCTTCATTTCATTGCATTACATTCTTTTTCACAAGACTCTATGAACTCACCAACCATTGTGTTGACACTTTAGCATGTATTTTCAGGTTTTAAGCTATGGCACACTACTGGAGGTTTTGGCAGGGCATGGCATGGTCATCGAAGACTCTGATTTAATCATTTGGGGACCGTTTTAAACTACTTTAAGGGCCTACTTCCGCACTACTTTTAACAATGTAAATTTAACATTTTTTATTTAACTATTTTATTTTAAATGATTCAAGTGCAAACCATTTTTGAACTAGTGTTGTGATATTAATTGAGTTACACCCCAGCTACGTGTATGCTTCCGCTGGACCCGATTTTGGGGGTGTGACAGATTGGTACCAGAGCTTTGGCTATAGCGAACTAAGTGTTTTTAAAACCTAAACTATAGCTACTTTCAAGAAAACTTAACCCTATGACCGTCACGTGCCTGCCTGCCAAGCTGAAGCCTCATTTGTGGTTAGTTGCTGACATAGGTGATGAGAATTATGTCTCATTATCTGATATATATTATATTCATTTATTATAGTTGATTACTATATTTGTCTTTCATATAAGCATGCTCATGTATCATATATGTCATCGCATTATGTTTTTCCTTGCATAGTTTCATCATTTGACCTCGAGTTTGGTCATTTGCTTTTGTCTTTCAGAACGTCTTGGTATTTGTGAAGGACATAGTCTTAGTATGACTGAGCTGAGTATTTCAAAATTCATGGAACCTCGGTGGAATATAGACTGGTCATCTATATTCAACCCGGGATAGTGAGATATAGGCTGACCACCTATGTCTGACTCGGAGATGAATTTTGCAACACTGAGAATAGTTATAATAAAATTCTGTCTGGATTGAATCCTTTACTCATTTTCCAAATGTTTCATGCATGTGTGTGTATACCCTCGTTGTCAGAACATTCATACTTTTTATCACTTCGTGGATCACCGATTGGAAGCATGTCAATTGATCATTTCATCTCATGAACATTCACGTCTATGCATTATACACTTACATCACGGTATTTTCTTTTATCACAATATCATTTTGTCGCAGTTGTCACAGTCTCTTACCTTCTCACCATCACTATCATTTCCTTTCCCCATCCCCATATATATATAGAATTATCTGACACTTTATGGATTCCTATGTCACTCATCCCTCACTACCACCAATATTGATAAGTGGATATTACCAATGACTTCCCTAGGAAAGACTTTCCATACCATCTATAAGGAGGATTCCTAGGTACATTAAGATCATTCAAAACTCAACAGAAATCTCAGGATATCACAAAACAATTCGAACCACTATCACTGGCCTGATCACCAAAAATTCCACCATCTAGAAAGTATTGGCTTGACTGAATTACAGGATTATTTTCGATACGAGTGCTCACTAAGCAACACCATAGAGATAAATTCAACCTCTTAACCGAGACTATAGATTGAACATGTCCTCACCAATAGACCTTATCCAAACCTGTTAGACACCTATGCCTTTGTGCAGACATACATACCTGACTATTTTATCCTCTTAATACTTTCACTTTTAAATGGATTTTTCTCCAAACTACAGTTATACAAAACATATATCTTGTAAGAAATACTTTTCTGAGGCACTTATTTTGATAAACAAATTCCTTTTGGTTAATCCTTTACAAAACTTTTGAATTGTTAGGAAATTTTAAACATCGATCTTTGGTAAACCATTAAAACTACAAGTTGGTAAGCAGAGTTATACAGAAAGTTCTGCCTAGGAAAGGCATGATACCATTCAGAAAACTTGGAAAGTTAAACTCGAGATATACACTGGACCATGTAATATTTCAAACAGAGTAGGCCTAGTGGCCGTCAGACTTGAGCCTTGTTAGAGAACAACAGGACTACACAACCATGTATTATCATCTTTTCAGATTAGTCACTCATAATCCCATTTGGAAAGGAATCCAACCCAAAGTCAAACATAAACCTTGCAGGAGAACAAGTAGAAATCATGGACAGTGTGGTCAAACAGTAGAAGCAGAGTCGAATTCCTATCGTTAGAGTTCGCTGGAATTCTAGAATATCATCACCTTTTCACCAATATGCTTTCAGAAACCAACATAAACTGAACTTCGGGACGAAGTTCCTTTTAGAGGGGAAGACTGTCACAACTCACCATTTCAGGTCATTTCCCGAACTTTGGAAAAACACTATTCATCAAACACTATTCATTAAAACACTATTCATCAGTTTACTATTCGTCATTTTTGGTGTTAGTTTGACATTCCGAGAAGCATTCAGAAAATTTACTATTCACTAAACACTATTCATTGCCGGAAAAAGTTTTTACTATTCACTTGCATTACACATTTCATCGTAAATTTAGTTTACGGGTATTCAAATTCACGTAACCGGATTGGTTTAGGTGCGAATTCATTTCATTAGTGTTAAGGACACTGCATACGGACTGGAGATAGTCTGCATATCATCATAATAGCATTTTCATGTTATACCACTCTTAGGATTTTCAAATTTCTATATTCAGTATATTTAACGTTTTTACGTATGATTATTTATAATAAACGTTAACACCCGGTTTATAACACGACGAATATAGCTAAATATTCCCACAATGGTCCCGACATATTTTTATATCCATTTTATTATCATAAAAGTTATTACATTCATTTACCCAGTATTTTGGAAATTTATTTTATTTATAACGTAAGCTTATGAATATTACGACGGTTTTCGTGAAAACTAAACAATAATCACCCGATCACTCAGTAATTGTACCCAACATATTTTCAACATATTTTTATCATTATTATGACTTTATTTTGTCCCGGTTAACTTTGTTAACATTTATTTCTATTAAACCCGGTACCCGATTTTAACTAATAACACATAATAATACTTAATCTTACACTAATTTCCTAAATAAATCACAAGTACCCCTACCCCCCCCCCCCCCTCTTGCTCTTTGAAACCAGCCCTCAAAGTCTCTCCTAGGCAAAATGAACCAAGTTTACTAACCTTATGCATTTATGTGACAATATAATACATTATACTTGACCAAAATATCTAAAAACCTAATATAACATACACTTGTATAATTTTTGGATCAAAAGTTCATATCTCCTCATCATCTCCATCAAAACCACGACCATAATCCAAATCCATGATCAAGTGAAGGTTTTCAAAAGTTTAAAGCACCAAAGTTGTTCATTTTGTGGTTCTAATCAAGAATATTGCATCAAATACACAAGAAATCCAAGGTTTCTAATCATTCAATCACCTCATATTTCAAAGTGAGTATACAAATTTATTTTCATGTTTTCATCTAATTAACATATGTATCTCATGGTATTCATGCTTAATTTCATGCACAAACTAATTATACCACTTTATTTTTGTATACTTTTTGATCATACAAACCCTAGAATTGGTTTTAGGTGTTCCTTTGTTAAATTAACTTGATTACTAGTCATTAGGAACCCATGGCACCCTAAGAAGGTGTATGGAAGGTTTAGTATAGATTTGTGGAGTTTGCAAGAGATTTGGTTGAAGTAGAAACTAGTTTTGAACATGAAAAATGGATTTGTAACAAGTATATAAACCTACTGTCCCACTTTTGTAAATTCTGGAAAATCAGTACATACAAAGGAAACTTTGGCAAAATTTTTAGAAAATACTTTCAAAAACGAATCCGTAGGCGAAAGAACGGATTAAAACGAGTTTATAACGAAGAAGTTATGATTTTTGCAAGTTTATGGACGAAAACTATTTTTCTGAAAATTGTTGCTGTTGGACGTTTTTCGTCGGACAAAAAGAGGCTTTAGACATAACCCGGAGGAGCCAAGCTTTCCAAAATATATTACTACATACTAAGACGTAACCGTGGATATAAAGAACAAGTAAAACGGACTTATAACGACAAAGATATTCACGTTTGAATATCGGCAAAACTCATTTCATTTTGACAGCTTTTATAAATATTAACGCCAAAACTACGTAGTAACTCTAGATTTCTAAAATAACACCAAGTACCCAATTTTATAACTAATGAAGTATTAGTTATTACAAGTATATTTTTATCACTACAAGGCGTTATTTCAACCCGAGGATTTCAACACGAACATGGAAACATACGATATATATATAAGTATATATATTGCAACTAGCTTTATTTTTTCTAATAGCCATATTTTTCCTAAGTTTTGGAAAATGTATTATTTTCATAATAACAAGTATTTTTCAAAGAGTAGAGTGGTATAGTAACATGTGCATGGACATTCATAACATCATTTCATGATCTAAAGTAGATCGTTCATCATTCATCTTAGGTTGCGGCTAGTGTGCGCGCCTTGTTTTTCAGCTCATTACATATTCATGGTACCATCATATCAGGTGAGTCATAGCCCCACTTTTACTGGTTTAATTACTTTACAAACTCTTTGGGGGAGATACATGCTTAAATACTCGTGTTATACTTTTATACGATTTCAAATCCCATGGGGGAGAATACATTGCAACAACTATTTTTTTGTACATGCCCAAGTATTACAAATTCCATACATTGCTTAAGTTGCCTTACTACCACTTCATAACAAGTCCCCTTTCAATATCATGGACCGTTAATTTTAGTACTAAGCGAGAGTGAGTGAATAGATCTATTGAGGGTGACGCCTCCATTCGTGTTTGGGTTGCTCCAACGGGACGAATGCATTTCATGTCTTATCAAGTGAGTGCCTGGTAGACACTCTGTTGGGGCATTACAAAGTCTAGCTTCGGGGTCATGAGCTTAAGAGACAATGTAGCATTTTTGACATTTATGTCGGTTCACTTTATACTTGTGGCTATTGTACATACAAAAATTACTTACGGAATTACGATACTTTTCCACCACTATTACTACAGAATTACGATGTCTTTGCAACAATCTTATGACTGATTTATTACAAACATATTACATTTGGCAGTGGGTTGTAAACACACAGGTTACAAGTCTCTTATGGCGGGACTTGGAACTGAGTGGATTTACGATGCCTTTGCTGGGAAATCTTCATTTCATTGCATTACATTCTTTTTCACAAGACTCTATGAACTCACCAACCATTGTGTTGACACTTTAGCATGTATTTTCAGGTTTTAAGCTATGGCACACTACTGGAGGTTTTGGCAGGGCATGGCATGGTCATCGAAGACTCTGATTTAATCATTTGGGGACCGTTTTAAACTACTTTAAGGGCCTACTTCCGCACTACTTTTAACAATGTAAATTTAACATTTTTTATTTAACTATTTTATTTTAAATGATTCAAGTGCAAACCATTTTTGAACTAGTGTTGTGATATTAATTGAGTTACACCCCAGCTACGTGTATGCTTCCGCTGGACCCGATTTTGGGGGTGTGACAGATTGGTACCAGAGCTTTGGCTATAGCGAACTAAGTGTTTTTAAAACCTAAACTATAGCTACTTTGAAGAAAACTTAACCCTATGACCGTCACGTGCCTGCCTGCCAAGCTGAAGCCTCATTTGTGGTTAGTTGCTGACATAGGTGATGAGAATTATGTCTCATTATCTGATATATATTATATTCATTTATTATAGTTGATTACTATATTTGTCTTTCATATAAGCATGCTCATGTATCATATATGTCATCGCATTATGTTTTTCCTTGCATAGTTTCATCATTTGACCTCGAGTTTGGTCATTTGCTTTTGTCTTTCAGAACGTCTTGGTATTTGTGAAGGACATAGTCTTAGTATGACTGAGCTGAGTATTTCAAAATTCATGGAACCTCGGTGGAATATAGACTGGTCATCTATATTCAACCCGGGATAGTGAGATATAGGCTGACCACCTATGTCTGACTCGGAGATGAATTTTGCAACACTGAGAATAGTTATAATAAAATTCTGTCTGGATTGAATCCTTTACTCATTTTCCAAATGTTTCATGCATGTGTGTGTATACCCTCGTTGTCAGAACATTCATACTTTTTATCACTTCGTGGATCACCGATTGGAAGCATGTCAATTGATCATTTCATCTCATGAACATTCACGTCTATGCATTATACACTTACATCACGGTATTTTCTTTTATCACAATATCATTTTGTCGCAGTTGTCACAGTCTCTTACCTTCTCACCATCACTATCATTTCCTTTCCCCATCCCCATATATATATAGAATTATCTGACACTTTATGGATTCCTATGTCACTCATCCCTCACTACCACCAATATTGATAAGTGGATATTACCAATGACTTCCCTAGGAAAGACTTTCCATACCATCTATAAGGAGGATTCCTAGGTACATTAAGATCATTCAAAACTCAACAGAAATCTCAGGATATCACAAAACAATTCGAACCACTATCACTGGCCTGATCACCAAAAATTCCACCATCTAGAAAGTATTGGCTTGACTGAATTACAGGATTATTTTCGATACGAGTGCTCACTAAGCAACACCATAGAGATAAATTCAACCTCTTAACCGAGACTATAGATTGAACATGTCCTCACCAATAGACCTTATCCAAACCTGTTAGACACCTATGCCTTTGTGCAGACATACATACCTGACTATTTTATCCTCTTAATACTTTCACTTTTAAATGGATTTTTCTCCAAACTACAGTTATACAAAACATATATCTTGTAAGAAATACTTTTCTGAGGCACTTATTTTGATAAACAAATTCCTTTTGGTTAATCCTTTACAAAACTTTTGAATTGTTAGGAAATTTTAAACATCGATCTTTGGTAAACCATTAAAACTACAAGTTGGTAAGCAGAGTTATACAGAAAGTTCTGCCTAGGAAAGGCATGATACCATTCAGAAAACTTGGAAAGTTAAACTCGAGATATACACTGGACCATGTAATATTTCAAACAGAGTAGGCCTAGTGGCCGTCAGACTTGAGCCTTGTTAGAGAACAACAGGACTACACAACCATGTATTATCATCTTTTCAGATTAGTCACTCATAATCCCATTTGGAAAGGAATCCAACCCAAAGTCAAACATAAACCTTGCAGGAGAACAAGTAGAAATCATGGACAGTGTGGTCAAACAGTAGAAGCAGAGTCGAATTCCTATCGTTAGAGTTCGCTGGAATTCTAGAATATCATCACCTTTTCACCAATATGCTTTCAGAAACCAACATAAACTGAACTTCGGGACGAAGTTCCTTTAGAGGGGAAGACTGTCACAACTCACCATTTCAGGTCATTTCCCGAACTTTGGAAAAACACTATTCATCAAACACTATTCATTAAAACACTATTCATCAGTTTACTATTCGTCATTTTTGGTGTTAGTTTGACATTCCGAGAAGCATTCAGAAAATTTACTATTCACTAAACACTATTCATTGCCGGAAAAAGTTTTTACTATTCACTTGCATTACACATTTCATCGTAAATTTAGTTTACGGGTATTCAAATTCACGTAACCGGATTGGTTTAGGTGCGAATTCATTTCATTAGTGTTAAGGACACTGCATACGGACTGGAGATAGTCTGCATATCATCATAATAGCATTTTCATGTTATACCACTCTTAGGATTTTCAAATTTCTATATTCAGTATATTTAACGTTTTTACGTATGATTATTTATAATAAACGTTAACACCCGGTTTATAACACGACGAATATAGCTAAATATTCCCACAATGGTCCCGACATATTTTTATATCCATTTTATTATCATAAAAGTTATTACATTCATTTACCCAGTATTTTGGAAATTTATTTTATTTATAACGTAAGCTTATGAATATTACGACGGTTTTCGTGAAAACTAAACAATAATCACCCGATCACTCAGTAATTGTACCCAACATATTTTCAACATATTTTTATCATTATTATGACTTTATTTTGTCCCGGTTAACTTTGTTAACATTTATTTCTATTAAACCCGGTACCCGATTTTAACTAATAACACATAATAATACTTAATCTTACACTAATTTCCTAAATAAATCACAAGTACCCCTACCCCCCCCCCCCTCTTGCTCTTTGAAACCAGCCCTCAAAGTCTCTCCTAGGCAAAATGAACCAAGTTTACTAACCTTATGCATTTATGTGACAATATAATACATTATACTTGACCAAAATATCTAAAAACCTAATATAACATACACTTGTATAATTTTTGGATCAAAAGTTCATATCTCCTCATCATCTCCATCAAAACCACGACCATAATCCAAATCCATGATCAAGTGAAGGTTTTCAAAAGTTTAAAGCACCAAAGTTGTTCATTTTGTGGTTCTAATCAAGAATATTGCATCAAATACACAAGAAATCCAAGGTTTCTAATCATTCAATCACCTCATATTTCAAAGTGAGTATACAAATTTATTTTCATGTTTTCATCTAATTAACATATGTATCTCATGGTATTCATGCTTAATTTCATGCACAAACTAATTATACCACTTTATTTTTGTATACTTTTTGATCATACAAACCCTAGAATTGGTTTTAGGTGTTCCTTTGTTAAATTAACTTGATTACTAGTCATTAGGAACCCATGGCACCCTAAGAAGGTGTATGGAAGGTTTAGTATAGATTTGTGGAGTTTGCAAGAGATTTGGTTGAAGTAGAAACTAGTTTTGAACATGAAAAATGGATTTGTAACAAGTATATAAACCTACTGTCCCACTTTTGTAAATTCTGGAAAATCAGTACATACAAAGGAAACTTTGGCAAAATTTTTAGAAAATACTTTCAAAAACGAATCCGTAGGCGAAAGAACGGATTAAAACGAGTTTATAACGAAGAAGTTATGATTTTTGCAAGTTTATGGACGAAAACTATTTTTCTGAAAATTGTTGCTGTTGGACGTTTTTCGTCGGACAAAAAGAGGCTTTAGACATAACCCGGAGGAGCCAAGCTTTCCAAAATATATTACTACATACTAAGACGTAACCGTGGATATAAAGAACAAGTAAAACGGACTTATAACGACAAAGATATTCACGTTTGAATATCGGCAAAACTCATTTCATTTTGACAGCTTTTATAAATATTAACGCCAAAACTACGTAGTAACTCTAGATTTCTAAAATAACACCAAGTACCCAATTTTATAACTAATGAAGTATTAGTTATTACAAGTATATTTTTATCACTACAAGGCGTTATTTCAACCCGAGGATTTCAACACGAACATGGAAACATACGATATATATATAAGTATATATATTGCAACTAGCTTTATTTTTTCTAATAGCCATATTTTTCCTAAGTTTTGGAAAATGTATTATTTTCATAATAACAAGTATTTTTCAAAGAGTAGAGTGGTATAGTAACATGTGCATGGACATTCATAACATCATTTCATGATCTAAAGTAGATCGTTCATCATTCATCTTAGGTTGCGGCTAGTGTGCGCGCCTTGTTTTTCAGCTCATTACATATTCATGGTACCATCATATCAGGTGAGTCATAGCCCCACTTTTACTGGTTTAATTACTTTACAAACTCTTTGGGGGAGATACATGCTTAAATACTCGTGTTATACTTTTATACGATTTCAAATCCCATGGGGGAGAATACATTGCAACAACTATTTTTTTGTACATGCCCAAGTATTACAAATTCCATACATTGCTTAAGTTGCCTTACTACCACTTCATAACAAGTCCCCTTTCAATATCATGGACCGTTAATTTTAGTACTAAGCGAGAGTGAGTGAATAGATCTATTGAGGGTGACGCCTCCATTCGTGTTTGGGTTGCTCCAACGGGACGAATGCATTTCATGTCTTATCAAGTGAGTGCCTGGTAGACACTCTGTTGGGGCATTACAAAGTCTAGCTTCGGGGTCATGAGCTTAAGAGACAATGTAGCATTTTTGACATTTATTTCGGTTCACTTTATACTTGTGGCTATTGTACATACAAAAATTACTTACGGAATTACGATACTTTTCCACCACTATTACTACAGAATTACGATGTCTTTGCAACAATCTTATGACTGATTTATTACAAACATATTACATTTGGCAGTGGGTTGTAAACACACAGGTTACAAGTCTCTTATGGCGGGACTTGGAACTGAGTGGATTTACGATGCCTTTGCTGGGAAATCTTCATTTCATTGCATTACATTCTTTTTCACAAGACTCTATGAACTCACCAACCATTGTGTTGACACTTTAGCATGTATTTTCAGGTTTTAAGCTATGGCACACTACTGGAGGTTTTGGCAGGGCATGGCATGGTCATCGAAGACTCTGATTTAATCATTTGGGGACCGTTTTAAACTACTTTAAGGGCCTACTTCCGCACTACTTTTAACAATGTAAATTTAACATTTTTGATTTAACTATTTTATTTTAAATGATTCAAGTGCAAACCATTTTTGAACTAGTGTTGTGATATTAATTGAGTTACACCCCAGCTACGTGTATGCTTCCGCTGGACCCGATTTTGGGGGTGTGACATGTTTGGTTGTGTGATTATGATAAAACGAATACGTGTTTAATGATAAAAGTAAATCCTAATACCTTTTAGGATACATTTTCATAATTTATAATCTAGAGTTTACTTGGGGACAAGTTGATGCGTGGTTTTGCAACCTTGCAAAAGGTTCTACCTCTAGAGGGATCTCGAGAAGCTTGCAATCCCCACCAGGCAGTGTACCTGACCGATGTAGTATAGTGTAGTGGCAAGTACCGGGGGATTGATCGTTCTACTTGGGGAAAAGTGTTCGTTAGGATTGAAACTAATTCTAACTAGGTCTAGAGGTGAGGGATGATTCTTTTTGTCTTTTTATATTTTATAGAAAGCGAGTAAAAATCTCGGGTTATGGAAGAGTTGGCGGAATTAGTTGCTAGTCAACTAACCCAAATTACTATAAATGCAAATAAAATAAAATAAACGAAAATAAAATGTTGGTGGAAACCTTATATGGAGAGAAATGTGTTTACTTAGGTTTCACTACTCCCTAGCTAACTTTTATTAGTTGATTAGTTTGTTACAATTGCGTGGATGACAGGTTATATTCCTTAATACCATTCGTAGGGCCGTGTACGATCTTCCCTAACTCTATAAGCTTCTACCTCTTCCTATGTCGAGCCGACAACTAGCTCCTAACATGGCATCCTCGATAGTCACCTATGCATTAAATATAACCAAATAATCGTAGTAAACATCCGATTCATGTTTCTAAAGACGTTCAAGCATGTTATCAATTGGAAGTCTGCCAGTTTTCTTAAGCCTAACATCAATATCATTCATCCATTACAATTAATAACAAACAATCAACCAATAATCAATAGCTAGGTTTCATTACATCTAAGCAAACACAAATAAAACCTAGCCTAGCATGTTAATGTAAAGACAAGCATAAGATAGAATCAAAGAACACATAGACATATTGAATGATTATTGGAAGACTTATCTTTAATTAAGCATGGATGAAACAAGGGTAAAAAACCCTTGAAAATACAAGAAAAATCGTGCTAGGGTTTATCCCTAAGCTCTCCCAAAAGTTGCACAAAAGTTCCACACATATGAATGAAATTTAGAAAAGTATTCATAGATTTTACACTCTGACAGCGTCATGTTATACTTGTGACGCCGTCAACTCGTCGCCAAGAAAACCTTCGAATTGTCTAGATCCAAGTCTGACGCCGTCCCTCTTTAATCTTGTAGGCCGTCTCCTTTTGATCTAATATGTGATGGCCTTGGCATCCCCAAAGGATGACGCCGTCATGCGTCCTACAAATTCTGTTCTGGCGCGTCATGTGTATTCTTCATATCTACCTCTTTTTCCAGGTCTTGACGCCGTCAAGGGTAATGCCTGACGCCGTCAGGTACTATTTTCAGCATAATTTGTAGACTTTGCCGTTTTCTTCACTTTTCGCTACAAAAATGTCCAAATTGCTTCCTTTTCCAGATTTCCTCTCCAAAGTACCTAAAATTACAAAAGGAACGATTTAGGGCAATATTTGATCAAATAATCACGTATTGGCGTAAGCACCTAGGATAAACTATCAAAGAGGTCTTTTAAATGGGTTGTAACGTGAGGTGTAGGGATATGATAAACACGGTTTTGTTGGATAAAGGCAATCTTTACTGGTGGCGAGTTAATCATCTTGGTTAATTATATATACAATGTGGTGTTGCTAAGCCAAGACTCGACTCGACTTAAGCTAAGAAAACAAAAATAACAAAAACTTAAAATAAACATAAAATGAAAAGGGATGGTAGTCCGTAACTTTTCCTAACAAATCTAGGGGCGAACCTCACATATTTGGGGTGGAAAATTTTGAGTGATACGGTTTTTGTGCTAGTCATACAATCTCCTATCCATGAGATGCTTATTACGAGTAAAGTTTCACTCCTAAATGTTGTAAAAAAAATTTAAATTTGGCGCTAAAATTGCCCTAACAAGTATTTCTCTCAGTTTTATTACACACCTACCATCAAACAAACAAAAATCAAGTGTAATTGCATTCTCTAAGGTATCAACATTTACCCTCCCCTTACACTTAAGCTGAACATTGTCCCCAATGTTCATTTAAAGGATGTAAAAGTAAATAAGGTAAAAGAATAAAAGCAAATACTCCCCTGATTCGTTCGATGTGGATAATTCGTTAATATGGTTAAATCCTCCTCCAAGAAAATGAACGTTGAAAGCTTCCCTCCAGAAATATAAATCATCTTCTTGTCCAATATAACCTGTTAAACCTGAGAAAACAATCATGGCAAACCTCGCGTAAAATCGGCGGCAAAATCTATATACTAAAATCCTAGAAACCAAATAAAGATATAATGCTTGTGGAATGAATATTTGCATATTTCCTGGAGTTTATAAAACAAAAGATTTAACAAAAACTTTGTGATCCCGGCAGAAAAACAAAACTTGCAAAATTTATAGAATTTTACACGTGACGCCGTCAGGTGATAATCCTAACGCCGACAGAAGTGACCTGCAGAAATTTTATGGTTAGTTTCCGGAATATTTCTGGGAAAACTTACGCCTTACTTCCTGGAAATCCTGCAAAATATTCATTATTACTCGATACAAGCATTTGACTCTAACAAATACTAATATGCATGTTCATTTAATATTGTTGTAATTCATGTTCATTCCCGTTCTTATAAACAAATTTAGATTTCCCTTACACTTATCTTTTGCAAAATACCTTTATATGTAGTTAAGACGAGGTTAGAAACAAAATAAAGCTTTTTTACAATTTATTTTGAAACATGAGCCACAAACAATAAAAATAAAATATGCATACAGAAACAAATAAATTCAAACAAACAAACAAACAAAACTTGGGTTGCCTCCCAAGAAGTGCTTTTCTTTATTTTACGAGTCTTGTAGCTAGACTCAAGGTCACGGGCTACGTTTTCCTTTCTAACTTACGTGCCAATTCAAAACTCTTAACCCATTTTCCTTCATGCCTATATTCTGGGCCTAGACTCATGCATCCCGAATAATAGGTCCTATTTCTATCATAGTAAACATCATCATCAATCTTATCATCTTTGATCTCACAAGGCCGAAGAATTTCAACCGGTAGATCTTCGATGTCTTTCAACTCTTCTATTTTATGCGGCATGACAAAAGTGATCTTATCAATACCATTAGTTAACCGAACTGTCCCTTTATCACAATTGCAATGCATCTTAAACACTTCAACAAATGGTTTCCCAAGCACAATCTCTCCTAAGTGTCTATGATGCCTCTAACGTCTTCTAGGATTGTGAAATTACATTGATAAGTGAAATTTCCTATGAAGACATGCACCCCGTTTATTCTCCTAACAAAATTACACAATCGATTTGGATTATAGGGGTCCTTTCTAGGGTTCAATCTCTCGTTCATGATCCAATTATAGTAGAGCCTAGACATAATATTCATGGGTGCTTTTAGGTCAATGTATGTGTGCTCTCTAAACACGTAACCAACCATGCAAGGGATTTTAATATTCATATAGTTACGCAACCTAATCCATGACTTCTTCCTAAATTTCAAAGGGCAAGGGTGTTTCAAGAGAAATTTATGGTAGCTTAATTCCTCAAGGGTTGGTGAAGAGTTTTGAACTACCCTTAAATCATTCCTAGACTCCATCTTAGTATGGGTGCTAGAGTGGGTGTCGTTTTCACAGTGGGTTGTTTTCGATTTCGCTTCTTTTTCGATTAACTTATTAAGCTTATTGAATGCCTCAATTTCTCTTTCCATTCGATTACGTCGCAAAAAGCCTCTTTTCGATTTCTAAACGTCGGTTTTCAATATCCATAACGACAAACTTTTTACGAACAAATGCACAAAGAAAAAGATAGACTAAAGAAAACCTATAAAAAGAAAATAAAAATCTTACTAGAAAGGAATCTAGCAAGTAGACCTAATGAAAAGAAATTTCAACCTAAACAATAACTATTCCCCGGCAGCGGCGCCAAAAACTTGATGCGTGGTTTTGCAACCTTGCAAAAGGTTTTACCTCTCGAGGGATCTCGAGAAGCTTACAATCCCCACCAGGCAGTGTACCTGACCGATGTAGTATAGTGTAGTGGCAAGTACCGGGGGATTGATCGTTCTACTTGGGGAATAGTGTTCGTTAGGATTGAAACTAATTCTAACTAGGTATAGAGGTGAGGGATGATTCTTTTTGTCTTTTTATATTTTATAGAAAGCAAGTAAAAATCTTGGGTTTTTGAAGAGTGGGCGGAATTAGTTGCTAGTCAACTAACCCAAATTACTACAAATGCAAATAAAATAAAATAAACGAAAATAAAATGTTGGTGGAAACCTTATATGGAGAGAAATGTGTTTACTTAGGTTTCACTACTCCCTAGCTATCTTTTATTAGTTGATTAGTTTGTTACAATTGCGTGGATGACGGGTTATATTCCTTAATACCATTCGTAGGCCCGTGTACGATCTTCCCTAGCTCTATAAGCTTCTACCTCTTCCTATGTCGAGCCTGCAACTAGCTCCTAACATGGCATCCTCGATAGTCACCTAACATGGCATCCTCGATAGACTTATCTTTAATTAAGCATGGACGAAACAAGGGTGAAAAACCCTTGAAAATACAAGAAAAATCGTGCTAGGGTTTATCCCTAAGCTCTCCCAAAAGTTGCACAAAATTTCCACACTTATGAATGAAATTTAGAAAAGTATTTATAGATTTCATACTCTGACGGCGTCACGTTATACTTGTAATGCCGTCAACTCGCCGCCAAGAAAACCTTCGGATTGGCTAGATCCAAGTCTGACGCCATCCCTCTTTAATCTTGTAGGCCATCTCCTTTTGATCTAATACGTGACGGCCTTGGCATCCCCAAAGGGTGACGCCGCCACGTGTCCTTCAAATTCTGTACTGGCGCGTCACGTGTATTCTTCATATCCACCTCTTTATCCAGGTCTTGACGCCGTCAAGGGTAATGCCTGACGCCGTCAGGTACTATTTTCAGCATAATTTGGAGACTTTGCCGTTTTCTTCACTTTTCGCTCCAAAAACATCCAAAATGCTTTCTTTTCCAGATTTCCTCTCCAAAGTACCTAAAATGAAAAAAGGAACGATTTAGGGAAATATTTGATCAAATAATCACGATTTAGGGCTTAAATGACCCCCTAAAAGCGGTACACTTTTCGCTTCATCACAAGTAAAGTTCAAGTGGGGGGATATTTGATGAACTCAAATAAGTACATTTTACTATCATCATTTATCCTATTTGTTTGACTTTTTTTATTATATTATTTGTAAGAATCGATATTTAATTATTTACTTTAGTGATTCTTAGGTAAAAACAAGCAATTGGTGAAACTTAGCAATTTTGGACATAATATGGAGAAAAACTAGCAAGATGTCAAAAGTCTACTGGAACTCAGAAGATGCGCCATATCTCTCTCAACAGATACGCCGAAATATTAAACCTAGATGAATTCGAAGACCATTGCCTGACTTTGAAGAATGCACCGCATGAAATTCTATCATGCGCCACATATGTAACTTTGGTCAACGAAGAAGATCAAGCTTGTTCTACTCCAGATACGCCGCATCACATTTCTGACATACGGTGTATCACTATTAAGACTTCACCAGATACACTCCAAGATGCTGAAGGACATGCGCCGCATATAAGAATCAAGTTATGCCGCATCTGAAGACGGTGTACGAATATTCCAGAATATGTTAATCTTGGACCCCACTCGAAGTTAAGTCAATGCGCCGCATCTGCTTACTCAATGCGCCGCATCGAACCGTCAGACATAAACTATAAATACCCCAAGACTGTACACGAATTTTGTGTGCAACATAACCCTAAGGAGACAAATGCAGTCGAAGAAGCCTCACAAGACACACTCCAAACGAAGATCTTAGAGCCGTAAGAAGGTCTTGTAGGTATTTAATTCATTAAGTAGTTTTATTTTATTGTATTAGTACGCTTTAATTCATCAGGATTGATGGGCTTGTGACTATGTGACTACAGAACATCATACACTCCCCTTAATATTGCTTTCCCATCAATTAAAGTTTATATGAAGTTGTTTTTGGTGACTTATATTAGTGCTTTGATAACCTCTGTGTCTAGCTGAGCCCGTGGGCTGCCATACCTGCCCCTCGCCTATTTAATCTAGCATCTCTAGATAAGTAGGATAGGCATAAGTGATCATTAAGGGTTTACTCGCCGATATAATGCGATCCAACGAGATAGATTTAATTAATATACACTTCATATAAAACTAGCAATAAAACAAGTGACAAGCTACTTAATTATCAGGACAGGTTTTCTTGCAGTCTCTATTATCTATCTGTGTACGTGTTGCTATTCACTGATTCGTGCTCATTAGTTTAATTTACTATTTAATAAAACCATATATGTGCTAGTCTCTCAGACTAAACCCCCTTTGCGTTAGATTAGATTGTAAAACTAACTTAGGCTATTAAAATACTGATAGACAAATTAAGCTTTACGTTCCACTCTTAGTGTTCGACACTCTACTTACCACTGTATACATATCGATCGGATACACTGTCCGTTAGTGTGTGTGTTATAGGATAAGTCGGCTAAATATTAATGTAAAACTTGAAATAGGTAATCAACCCTATACTGCAATTGACATAACACCACGTACATCAGAAGCATATCAACATGATCCTGACTTGTTGATGCATGATTACTATTGTCACTATTAGTAGGTAACGGAGGGTTAGCACTTGTAGATGTTTCACTACGTTTGTTAACTTCAATTGGCTTACTAATGGTGCAAATGTGACCATGTATGAATTCATCAAGATCATCATTATCACAAGCATCTGATGTGTGTACCTGTTTAACAAGATTTTCATCTTTTTCAACATCAGTGTCACAGCTGGGACTTCCTTCATCTTCTTGTGCTTCAAGAACATCTTCAAAATTAGTATCCATTCCTGCCACTTCTTCAACGTGTGTCATAAATACCATGCTTGGTCCAATATCTTATTCCCCGTCATCAGTGTCTTCCATAAACTTGAATAAGTCTTTATCAATCTCACATCCGGATTCCATCATTAGAGCAATTTCCATCTTCTTTTTGTAATATTCGGAGTCACGAGTCTAGAGCATTTTGATATTTTTGTTATCATTTTGAGTGTACTCCTGAAGATCATTACCAAGCTTGACCAGATCGGTAATTAGTGATTGATCACTATCATCCATATCATAGGCAGCTTTGAAGAGAGTTGGTTCACTATTGAGTGTGATGGATTTTTGTGAGTCATTGAGATTAAAGTGTGAAGGATCAGGTGATGATGATTCAGATAGAAGTGTTCGAAAACGATCCATATGAAAATATATTCCATTATCAAGATCACGCTTGATGAGTTGATGTTCTTCTTTGTTATGCAATGATGCTAGAGCATGCCACATGTCCTGAGCATTTTGATGATGATCAACATACCAATAAATGTTTTTTGGAATTGCCAACATGATGAAGTACTTAGCCCAAAAGTCAGCTTTGTATTGTTTAAGCTCATCAACACTTAAGTCTTCTTAAGATTTAGTGAATGCTGGGTGACTTGGATCAGGTATTTGTTTCATCTCATATGGTCCATTCCTGATAGAATTGATCAAGTATTTTGCATTATCAAATTGTGTTAACCATGCCTTAAACCTAAAAGCCCAATTAGTGTAATTCCCTTGAATTAACATAGGTGGTCTTGACATTTCTCCAAGGATCATTGAGGCATAACTAGTTTCATTTGTAGTAGACATTGTGATATTTGGATCTTTGTATGAAGTGTTGTTTTTGTTTGAGTGTGGTGTTTTAGTTTGTTTTAAGTTGAGATGGTTGATTATTTTGAGTTTTGAGTTTTGAGTTGTGATATGAAAATGATCAAAGTCTCTTAATAATTTTAATCGTTAAAGAAAATTAAATTTTAAAAGTCTCTAAGTCAACGTATCGCAGCAAATACTCTTGAACAATAACCCTCGCAGCTTCTGGAAGAAATTGGGCAGGGTTTTCTTTCGGAAAACGTGGGTAACCAAAAGTCTCGGAAAACCAGCTATCACACAAGTTTTGCTATCACATGAGTATCGCAGCAAAATCTTGCAATTTGGGAAGAGTTTTCTTTCGTAAAACGTGGGTAACAAAAAGCTTCAGAAAGCTAGTATCACAACTTCACAATCACAAGTTCACAACCCAAACTAACTACATACACAACACTGTATCGCAGCCTAAACCCTTCAATCCAAGAAAAATGATTGCGAACAAACTGAGAATCCCTATTTTTATGATCAAAAGTACACTTTTCCTAAAACCCTTAAACCACAATTTTCAGCCTAAATCTTCACTAAAAACACAAAAATTTTGTATAGAATGATGAAAGATCATTCCTTTTCTACAAATATGTTATCCTAACACACGATTTACAAGATTAGACACCTAAATGTGTAATCTTTATGCTTCGAATGAAAGCTAAAATATACTAGAGAGAGAAAGTTCTTAAATACTCTAAAACCGAAATTTCTATAACTAATGAAGGTTGAAACAACTTCTAAAACACAACTACACGAAACAACGAATCATATTTGGCTCTTGATACCAATTGTTGTCCTAAGAATATCACGACTACAATATAATCTAAAGATAAGTAAAGTGGGTGTGGACACTTTAGATAAGAGAGAGAAACGAGAGAGAGAGAGAGAGAGATATGAAAGTCTCGCATTAATATTAATAAGAACACACACCTCATAACACATGAGGTAGGGGGTATTTATACCCATACGTTATGCACAAGCATACTATCACAGGTATACAAGGTATACGATAGTTCTATGCTATCGCATTCTTACAACTTAAACAATAGTACCCTATACTATAACAAAAGATAAATAGAAGTCCCTAGACTAATGATTTACATGTTTCTAGGTCCAACAAAACCAATTATCAAGGATAGAAAGGTAGAAAGGATAATTGGGTAGGGGTAGAATAGGTATTCCTCACATGGCATAGAAAAAAGAGAAGAGAATATACCATGAGATATTCATTTGCTCGGAAAGGAAGTGTGGATGTTAGAGAGGGAAGAGATTTGAATTTTAAATTCAAATGATGTGAGAGGGAGAAGTGAGAGAGTGATGTTAGGTTAGGATGAACCATGGTTGAGTTAGAAGAGTAACCATGGTTGGGTGAAAAAGTGGTGTATTGAGAACAAACCATGGTTAGGTTATTGAGGGAACCATGGTTTAGTAGAAAGGGATATCCAAGGGAATATTCGATCCTTGGAGAGCAAGGGTGAGTGAAGGGTTGAGATGTGTTTAGGAGATTTGGATGGTTGAGATGAAGTGAGTTGGATTGGATGTGATGGATTTGAGCCTAAAGGGTGAATTCAAATTTGAATTTGAATATGTGTGAGGATGTTATGAGTGAGGAAGGTTGTATGTGAGAGAGTGAGTTGTGTGTGAGTTGGCAAGTGTGTGGGAGGAAAATGGTTGCGAGTGAAGTGTGTGTAATTTGAAAAATATAGTTGTTGGAGTGTAAGGAAAGGATGGGATGTGTGTAAGAATGAGTTGGAGTGTGTAAGAGTGAGATGTGATGGGGAGCCTTTGGCTTGGATTCAAATTTGAGAGTAGTGTGTGTTAGAGAAGGTTTGTGAGTGACAGTGTGTGTAATTTGAATCCTAGAGAGAGTTAGAAGTGAGGTGTATGTGGGGAATGTTAATTTGGTTTTGAAATAGATGGTTGGATGAAGAAGATGAAGAGGTGGTGGATTCTTAGTGGTTGGATGAGAATGTATTGAAGAGAATGTTTTGGAGATATGGTGTGGGAATGTAGGAGACAAGAAGTACATGAAGGTACTAAGGGTGTAAGGGAATATAAGAGAATGTTGGGGATAAGATTTGGAAGGATTTTGGAAGGGTTGGAGGGTTTGTTTTATGTGAGGAGAATCAAAGGATTGATTAAGAAATAATCATATTGTCATTAAGGAAGAAAACATTTGACAATTATGATTATGAGTTGAGAAAATCAAAGGTTACTTATAATCTCAAATAACTCAATGTCGAAAATCCATAATCTCATAACACGTGACTTTCCACGACTCTACGTACTCAACTAACACCTTGGCACAAACAAGCTAAGTGCTTTGCATTGATGTGAACCATATCCCATGCGGGAAAGGATGTGTTTACGCAAAGCGATCTTTGACTTTGTTTGACCAATAAGGGAGTAAACCCGTTACGTGATTAGAGAAGACGTAAGCATGGGATATGATCATGTGAACACTTTCACTTGATGTTACATGAAATGTATAAGCTCCCTAGGTTTAGAAAATCCTTGGCTAGAGGCATTACAAAATAGTTGAGTTGGCGTTTTCCCGAAAACGGGTGTTTCAAAAGTTGGATCTCTCTAATTCTAAAACTCGTTTCGAGTATTCTCAATTAAACACATAACATATACATACCTGTAATAAAAGATCCACATTTGTTGGGTAAGGGGAAAGCCGACTTTCAAAATTCGTCCCGATTAAGACAGTAGCCTGGCGCGTCGCCTGCGCATCAGAACGCGGGCAGCATGCCAGGAGCAGTTCTTGGGTCAGCAGAATTTTGGCTAACGTTTGTTATTTTATGTGTTTCGAAGGTTTATTTTTCATCATTAAAACATAAGGAGATCTCGTCAATGTTGCCCCAACAGCGTTTTCAAAAGATTATTCTTCACCTTGAAAAATGTACTGTTATTTTTTTGTTAAGATCTTTAAAAGTCTTTTGTGTGTGTGTGTGATTCTCGACATAGGTTTGATTGGTATATCTAACTCGGCAGTGTATTTAACTTTATAAAAATTACAAATTATCTTGTGTATACTTTACTGATTACATGAAATAGTTGGAAAATTTATCAAAGGGTTTTTTTTTTTTTTTTGTGGTTCTTGACATTGATAAATAGTTGGAAAATTATCTTGTGAGTATTCTCTATTATAAATACATAATTTCGTAGGCTAGGGTTTGAGTATTCTCTATTATAAATAGAGGTCATAACATCCTGCATGGATATACAAGATATACGATTAAACACAAACCCTAAACACTTGAATGCTATTATGTTCTTGATTTGTGCCTAAAACAAGAACGTCACTTGGTCTTATCCCATAGAGATATTCGTGTAACCCAGGCATAGGGTCGAATAGTTTCTATTGGAAAGTGATAACACGATTTCAAGTGAATATCTGGTACTCATTGATTATCTTAACCCTAATCTGGGAACACTTGCAAACACCAAGAAACCAACAATCAATAGAAACTATTAGTGATAATCAATGACTACTGCTATGAGACAGTTGGCTGCTAACTTTTCCAAGTTAGAAAAGTTTGAAGGTGTTGATTTCAGAAAATGGCAAAAGAAGATGCAATTCTTGTTGACAAGTATGAATTTGGTGTCTGGCTAAATCTATTCCTGAAGATTATGGGGATGCTGCTACTATGGAATGGATGAGGGCAAGAAACAAGTGGGAGAATGATGATTATGTCTGCAGAGGTTTAATCCTCAATGGTATGTCTGATTCTCTCTTTGATATTTATCAGAATGTTGAATCTTCACAAGAACTATGGGATTCCTTGGAAGCCAAATATATGGCTGAGGATGCGTCAAGTAAGAAGTTCCTTGTAAGTAATTTTAACAATTACAAAATGGTTGATTCTAGACCTGTCGTGGAACAATACAATGAACTTCTTAGTATACTTGGTCGATTCACACAACATAAGATGAACATGGATGAGGCTATTTCAGTCTCTAGTATCATTGATAAATTACCTCCTTCTTGGAAAGATTTCAAGCATATGCTTAAGCATAAGAAAGAGGAATTAACTCTTGTTGAGTTGGGCAGTCACTTGCGCATTGAGGAATCACTCAAAGCACAAGACATTGAAAAGACAAAGAGTAGCAATGCTACTGGTCCATCAGTTGTCAATATGGTGGAGCATAACAACTCCTACAGGTACAATGACAATAAGGGCAAGCGTAAGCATCAAGATAACACCAAATCTGATCTTAACAAGAAACCAAAAGTAACTTGTTGGAAGTGTGGGAAACCTGGACACTTCAGGAAGGATTGTAAAGGTGTTAAGGTTGGTAATAAAACCAATAGATCAGGCACAAGTGGAGGGAATGGTAACACCAATTCTCTGAAAGATCAGAATATATTTAATAAGTCTTTTGAGATTTATTATGTTACATATATATCTAAAATTTACTTTGTACAGGATGATGATGTTGCGTGGTGGGTTGACTCTGGAGCAACAATTCATGTGTGTAAATATAGAAGCTGGTTCAAGACTTATGAGTCAATGAATGATGATTCTATTCTTCATATGGGGAATGAGTCAACAGCTCTGGTGCATAGAAAAGGATGTGTGGATTTAAAGTTTAGTTCTTGAAAGATTTTTTCTTTGTTTAATGTTTTACATGTTCCTGATATTAGAAAGAACTTGGTCTCTAGTAGTGTTTTGAATAATTGTGGTTACAAACAAGTTATTGAATCTGATAAGTTTGTTTTATCTAAACATGGTGTGTTTATTGCTTTTGGTTATTTATGTAATCAAATGTTCAGACTTAGTATTGTTCATGATAATGTTAATTCGGCTTTTATATCAACATCTAAACGTAATGATTCAAGCCTTTCGCATGTTAGACTTGGCCATGTACACTTTAAGAGAATGCAAGATATGTCTAAGGATGGGTTAATCCCAACATTTGACATGGACACTGAAAAGTGTAAAACTTGTATGATGAACAAAATAACTAAGAAACCTTTTCAAAGTGTAAAACGTGAAATTAAACTATTGGAACTGATTCATAGTGATCTATGTGATTTACATGCTACTCCCTCTTTGGGGAACAAGAAATACTTTGTGACTTTTATTGATGATGCTTCTAGGTTTTGTTATGTTTATTTGTTACATACTAAGGATGAAGCATTAGATAAATTTAAAGTATTTAAAACTAAAGTTGAATTGCAACAAAGGTCTCTAATCAAAAGATTCAGGACTGATAGGGGAGGTGAGTACATGGATACTCTGTATTTTCAGTCTGTTGGTATAATCCATGAAACGACTGCTCCCTATACTCCTCAGCAAAATGGTATTTCTGAAAGGAAAAACAGGGTGCTGAAGGAGATGGTTAGTTCCATGTTGTCCTATTCATGGCTGAGTCAAGGGTGCTGGGGTGAAGCTATGTTGACAGCTTGCTATTTATTGACTAGGGTTCCCAATAAAAGGAACAAGATAACCCCTTATGAACTCTGGACTAAAAGAAAACCCAACTTGAACTTTCTCAGGGTTTGGGTTGTAGGGCTGTTGTAAGACTCCCTGATCCAAGGCAAAAAACTTTGGGTGAAAGAGGCATTGAATGCATCTTTGTTGGATATGCTGAGCATTCCAAGGTATATAGGTTCTATGTTATTGAACCTAATGAATCTGTTTCAATTAACTCAATAATTGAATCAAGGGATGCACTTTTTGATGAGAATAGATTCTCATTAGTCCCTAGACCAAGTCAGAGGATTCCAAATGGAACTGATGATACTGGTGTTTCAGAGATCCCTGATGAGGTTTCTGATGAGGTTGTGGAACAACAACCTGAACCTGATCTCAGAATGAGTAATAGGGTCAGGACTCCAAAGTCATTTGTACCTGAGTTTCAATTATACTTAATTGAAGGTATAAGGAGTGAGGTCTCAGACCAATACTCCTATTGCTTCATTATTGAGGATGATCCCAAAACATTTGAAGAAGCAATGAAGTCCCAGGATGTTGCTTTCTGGAAAGAAGCAATTAATGATGAGATGGACTCCATTATGGGCAACAACACTTATGTGTTGACTGATCTACCACCTGGTTGCAAACCTCTAGGTTGCAAATGGATTTTCAAAAAGAAAATGAAGGTAGATGGAACTGTTGAAAAGTTCAAGGCTAGACTAGTTATTCAGGGCTTTAAACAAAAGTCAGGGATAGACTATTTTGATACTTATGCTCCAGTGGAACGTATCAGTACCATAAGATTGTTGATTGCTTTGGCATCAATGCACAATCTGATTATTCATCAGATGGATGTGAAGACAGCTTTCTTGAATGGTGATTCAGATGAGGAGGTTTACATGAACCAACCTCAAGGCTTCATCATGCCTGGCAATGAAACCAAGGTGTGTAAACTGATTAAGTCTCTTTATGGACTAAAGCAAGCACCTAAACAATGGCATCAAAAATTTGATGAAGTGGTTTTGTCTAGTGGTTATTTACTTAACCAGGCCGACAAATGTGTATATAGCAAAATTGATGAATCTGGTAAAGGAGTCATCATTTGTCTATATGTTGATGACATGTTGATATTTGGCACTGACCAAAATCAAGTTAACCTTACAAAAGAGTTTTGTCATCAAAGTTCTCCATTAAGGATATGGGGGAGGCTGATATTATCCTTGGCATAAGGATTAAACATGAAAGTAACAAAATTTCTATATCTCAGTCTCATTACATTGAGAAGGTGTTGAGGAAATTTAATTACTTTGATTGTACTCCAGTAAGTACTCCTATGGATACAAGTGAGAAGCTAATGCCTAATACTGGAAAAGTTGTATCTCAACTTGAGTATTCTAGGGTGATTGGCTGTTTGATGTATGCCATGAATTGTACAAGACCTGATATTGCTTTTGTTGTGGGCAAACTGAGCAGATTTACTAGTAATCCTAGCGCTCATCACTGGCAAGCAATTCAGAGGGTCTTTAAGTATTTGAAGAGAACTATGGATTATAGTCTCTCATATACTGGTTATCCTTTATTATTAGAAGGATACACTGATGCAAGTTGGATCAGTAACACTGAAGACAATTCGTCTACCAGTGGCTGGGTATTCCTACTTGGTGGAGGTGCAATTTCTTGGGCATCCAAGAAGCAAACTTGCATTACCAGTTCAACCATGGAATCTGAATTTGTGGCTTTAGCAACTGCTGGCAAAGAAGCTGAATGGTTGAAAAACTTGCTTCTTGAGATTCCATTGTGGCCTAAACCTATAGCACCTATTTCTATCCATTGTGATAGTGCTGCTACATTGGCAAAGGCTTATAGCCAAATGTACAATGGGAAGTCTAGACACTTAGGTGTCAGGCATAGTATGATTCGTGAGCTTATCATGAATAGGGTGATATCTATAGTGTTTGTTAGATCTCAACAAAATTTAGCTGATCACTTGACGAAGGGTTTGGCTAGAGACTTGGTTTTAAAGTCTGTTAAAGGGATGGGTTTAAGTCCAACTTAGTCACTGAATGCTAAGATACCCAACTCCCTCCTGAGGAAACTTGGGAGCTGAGTTCAATGTGGAAATCTGAACATTTAGTGTACTGGAGCACATGTTTTATATTACATCCCAAGGTTGTGCTCAGGACCTTCTGGAAAAGGAGGATGAAGTCTTTACTTCTCAATGGTCAATTTCTTTGAAAAAGTGCTAAGCAGGAGCATGAATAAAGAGGAACCACCTATGTAAATGTTGAAGTTTTGCTGCTTCAGAAAGCTTTGGACTTTTAGCTTTTACAACATTTATGAATTGGATATGAACACATGGCTTGTATAGTGTCAGGTTTATTTAAGTGTTTAAAAATGTATGTGTATTTATCTTCAGGTATTCAAATGGGTTGAAGGGTTAAATTCTTTGGAACACCCTGATTCTCGAATATTTGAACGTGTAATGTACTAAGATGAGAATTCAATCTTCAAGATATTTTCATTTATGCATATGTTTTGTTTTGTGTTTATCATGTAAAGGAAGTAAGCTAAATTTGGGGAGGATTGTTGGAAAATTTAGTGCACTTGAGGGATGAGTTCACACCTGGTAACGGGTTTGGAGGTACGGAGTGTACACCCATTTGGTCACTGAATCCCCTGACTCAATAGTGGTTATGGTAGTGTGAATCTGTTTCTGCGGATCTGATTCTGCTAATAGTATTGATTCTGCTATTAGTATGATTTTGCTGCTAGTGGATTCTGCTGACAGGGGATTCTGCTGCTAGTAGACTTTGCTGCTAGTGTGATTCTGCTGCTGTCATCATTTTACTCTGCTGCTCGTTTTTAACTACTGATTCCTACTATTATGGAAAGTATTATGATATAATTAATGGGCCGTTAATTATACATAATTCCATGGGCTAGGGTTTGAGTATTCTCTATTATAAATAGAGGTCATAACATCCTGCATGGATATACAAGATATACGATTAAACACAAACCCTAAACACTTGAATGTTATTCTGTTCTTGATTTGTGCCTAAAACAAGAACATCACTTGGTCTTATCCCATAGAGATATTTGTGTAACCCAGGCATAGGGTCGAATAGTTTCGATTGGAAAGTGATAACACGGTTTCAAGTGAATATCCGGTACTCATTGATTATCTTAACCCTAATCTGGGAACACTTGCAAACACCAAGAAACCAACAGACATATCTGAGTTTTATTAGTATATCTAACTTGGCAATGAATAAAACCTAATAAAAATGACAAATTACCTTGTGTAGATTTTCACTGATACATGAAATAGTTAAGAATAATAAATCTTGTTATATCAAAAGGTAACTTCTGAATTACAAACAATAAAATGGAGTAAAGTTCATTACAATTTCATGTATTTTGCCTATATGTCGCATTATAAATTGGGTGAAGCCTTTTGAGATATTTCGAGTATTATTAATAGTACTAACCTTACGTAAAACTGCCTATGCAACATCGCATATTATTAATAGTACTAACCTTACGTAAAACTGCCTATGCAACATCACACACATGACACAACGCAACTGCAATAAGCAGGGTTCAAATTGAATGATTTGTGTTAAATATTTAGTTTTAGGGAAAATTACCAAAATGGCTCGGTTGCCCCGAGTCTGGACTTTTTTGCCCTGATTTTTCAGAATTCTCAATTTAGCCCAGGTTGCCCTGGGCAACTAGTGTATAGCCAACCAGAGGATGACACGTGTGGGTAACTTTTGTATATTTTGGGCAACTTTTATATATTTTGGGCAACTTTTGTACTGTTTGGGGCAACTTGAGGACACTTGTCATCCCGTGGTTGGCTATACACTAGTTGCCCAGGGCAACCTGGGCTAAATCGAGAATTTTAAAAAATTGGGTCAAAAAAGCCCAGACCCGGGGCAACCGGGCCATTTCACTATTTATCCCTTAGTTTTAATGTTTGCTCGTGAAACTAGACGAGCATTAACCTTTGTTTGAATTTTTATGAGGACGTTACTGGTAGTTGGAGTAAGGGTACTTCTATATAAATAATCCTAATCCTAAACATACTGAGGTTACTGGATTCAGAAAGTTACTTCCAAGTAACTCTACTCTAAGCATACGTAACCCTACTGGTGTTTCCTATACGTTTTTTTTTTATTTATATCATGATTTTTTATTTTAGTCTCTTTATTTTGTTTGTTCTAGAATAATTAGGTTTTCTTTCTCTACAAGTTTTACTACCCTATAAATATAGGGCTTTTGTTTCATTTGTAAGGCATCTTTTGATCATTGATTAATAATAAACTTCGTGTTTTAGAGTCTTTACTCTTGTTTGGGTTTTATTCCCGCAAGGTACGCCTTGGTTATCTTTCTTGGATTAGGGTTTATCTAAATACGCTTTCGAGCGTCCTGCGTCAGTTGGCATCAGAGCTTAGCATCCTGGTGGTAATTGGTGTAGAAGGTTCTACTTCAATTAATGTCTAGAGCTTGTTAGCATCCTAGATGATGAATGGTGTAGAAGATTCAAAAACCCATACTGTTGGTGGGGTATGGTCTAGAGAGTACATGGATCATGGTTTTACCAAATCCATGAAAGAACTTGACAGGTGTTACACTATGCTAGAAGAACTACGTTCCGTGATTGTAGGTGGGGCATTAAACCACAAGAATCGTGAGGGTAACAATTATGGTGGTTCAAAAATTCGTCCAATCATAGGCGGATCTATTAACAACCATAGGAGCAACCAATCCTCGTTCAACAATGGATGAGTTGAAGAATGGGAGGAGAGAAAGAAGGATGATTGGGTGAATACAGCCAAGATTTTTCGTTCTAGAATTCTAATCAATAATTCGGTATGTTCGTTAATTATTGATGGTTGTAGTATTAATAATTTGCTTTCAAGAAAATTGGTAGATTTCCTAAAAAGACCAATGGAGATTTGTCCAATTGAAGGTTATCAAGTTTGTTGGGTTCCGGTAACTATTGAGAAAAATTATAAAAGGGACATACTTTGTATTGTGGATAATTTTGATGAGTATGATATTTTTTTTTTTTTTTGAAGACCTTGGGTACAAAAGGTTAAGGGCATGCATGATTTTCAAAAAAAAAATCTTTATCTTTTTCTCATGGGAAGGAAAAAGGATTGCTATCGTTCCACCCAATGTCAAACCAAAAATACCAAAGTCCGATGTTGTGATGGTAGAAAATATTTTGAATGATGAAGTTGTTCAAGAGCATGTTAAGAAAATCCAAGAATCTAAAGTCCATCCACAACATGAAGACAAGATTTCAACTTTCGTGTTGGAAACAACAATTAAAGTTGGTACCTTGAAGGCTGATGAAGAAGAAGTTATGGGTTTTAATGGTGTTGAACATATGAAGAATTTTGATGGTGAGCTAAACATGAATTCCGAAAGCATCAAAGATTTAAAGGTTTGTGATTTTAATTGTGGATTTATTTTAAATATGATTATCATAAAGCCAACAAAGTTTTCAATGGCAAGTAAAGAAACTATTTTTATTGCAACTAGAGACTTGGGAATTGTTAATAAGAAGTGCATAACTCAACATTTGAGGTTATGGGGTGATCGTTGGAAAAGTACTCGAGTTAATGTGAAGCGCAAATCTACCCAAGATAAGGTTCGTCGTGAGAGGTTGTTCGAGGTAGATGAAGCTCTTGACAATGAGAACTCGAGGGCGAGTTCTTTTTAAGTGAGAGGGAGTGATTCAGAAAGTTACTTCTAACTTCTAAGTAACTATACTCCAAGCATAAGTAACCAGGTGTTTCCAACAAGTTTTTTATTTGTGTCATGATTTATTATTTTAGTCTCTTTATTTTGTTTGTTCTAGAATAATTAGGTTTTTTATCCCTACAAGTTTTACTACCCTATAAATATAGGGCTTTTGTTTCATTGTAAGGCATCTTTTGATCATTGATTAATAATAAACTTCATGTTTTAGAGTCTTTACTCTTGTTTGGGTTTTATTCCACCAAGGTGCGCCTTGATTATCACCCTTGGATTATGATTTATCTAAATATGGTTCCGCGCGTCCTGCGTCAAATTTGAACCCGAGCGAAACGTCATTTATAGCTCGACTCGTGTACAACTTCAACTCCTATATGATAGTTACAATAGCTCGGTGTTAGTAATGATTTTTTTAATAGTTGAAACTTGAAAGGATCTAAACTCTTATATATATATATATATATATATATATATATATATATATATATATATATATATATATATATATATATATATATATATATATATATATAACTCATTACACGAAATGGTTTATGAAATCAAAATATGTTATCAAAAGGTGATTTTGAAAAAAAAAAAAACAAAAAACAAACTAACCCGCCGTTAAAAAAAAAAAAAAAAAAAAAAAAAAAAAAAAAAAAAGGTGATTTTGAAGTCGGTTACACAAAATAACAGTTGTGTTAGTGCTACAATAATGAAATTGTGGGTAACAATATAAAATAATTAGGTTTTTTATTAACTAACGACATATGTATTAGAAAAAAGAAGAAGCCAAAATTACTCATTCCTTTACATAGAGCCTACATTAAAAAATATAGAAACAAAGCAATGCCCAAAAACTCAAAATTAGTCATTTCCAAAGTAAGCCCGACACCAAACGACACCTACAACAAGATGTCTGGTTCAAACGATAAGTTTGGGTACTTGGAATATTGCCCACTAATAGCGCTCACGTGAGGAAATTATCGTTAGAGAATACTTTGAATCACGTTCAATCTCGAATCCAGTTGTGTAATCATCTTTTCCATCAGAAATTCCAGAAAAGTCCTTTGATATTTCTGTTGGACCACTTCCTTCTTTTCTGTGAACGAGTCTTACTCCAAACCCACTACATGGATTAAATGGGCCATTGTTGCCGTCGACTCTAAGTAAGCTTGTGAATGTAATGGAAAACGAAACCTTTTTGTACGTTTTGTCCCACCAGTTTGTATGTCTTAATGAAGCAAAAGGAAAATACCCCACCCATGTTATTCCATCACCAACACTCTCCTTACAAATCACATCATCTTCAGAATCCATACCCATCGAACCACCCGAGATCACCTGCTCCATGGTAATTTCTTGAGATAATATATCTGTAATGTCATTTTTCGCAACAGCGCACATTAAGAATCCACAGAAGTCATTGCACCAGTTCTCTGGAAGTTGCAATGTACAATTACTCCCATCTCGAAGACAAGGTGTAAATCCCTTTGAAATCTCAAGGCCTTGAAGTTGGAGAGTCACACATTGAGTTTCAGCATTCCCTCCCTAATTTATTGAAAACAAATTCATTACTTATAATTGCCGTAACTATTATATGTATAAAGATTGATATTCAAACGCAGATAGCCATACGTACCTGAATCATGTATTGTAGAAATCTGCTCCTATCAATTACCATATTCAAGCCTATAAGCGAGACATGCCATAACCTTTTACAATCCACGTAAAGATCTCCCATGTTTGTAAGTGAGTCGCATTCGTTTGCTAGGAGAATAGCTATACTTGATGGGAGCTGAGGCAGTTCTAAAAGCCTTTTGCATCCACTCAGGTTGAGGAGTTTGAGTCGAGTAAGTTGCGAGATGCTGAAATGTAGTTTTGAGAAATTATTGTTATCTAGATTCAGCTCTTGTAAGTTTGACATCTCTCCAATAGCAGAAGGGATTTCTCCATCTTCCAAACAGCAGTCAGCAAGATCCAAGCATTGTAAGCGATGTGTTAACTGAGGGAACACCTTCTCAGTAAAGAGATCTAATGGAATCTTCCTAGGTGGTTTGTTACAACGAATTCGAAAATCTTTCAAATGTTTTAACCCATCAAAGTCAATTTCTATGCTTTTTATAATAAAACAGTAATTAAAATGTAGCGAGATAAGGCTGGTACAACGTTCTCCAATTGATGACAGCAGACCTTCTATTCCAATTCCTTTTAGAGACAACTCTACCAAGCTTTCCATGTTTGCTTGGATATTGGGGAACTCTAATAAGCTTGTGTGGCACTGGCAACTATGGATTTTTAAAATCTCGAGTTTTTCCATCTTGAAAATTGTTGGAAACATTCTAAGACGGGGACAACGAGCAACCGTTACACTTTTAAGACTTCTATGATTTCCAATTGATGGGTGAATCTCTTCTAAATCATCACAAGAACAGAGTACCAACTCTTGAAGAGAGGGGAGTCCATCAAAATTTGGTGTGCTGACTAGTTTTCTCATATCATGTAGTAGAAGGACTTTCAGTTGTGGTAGACGCTAATTTATACAAAGATACAGAAGTTAAATAAGAGTTGACAAGTATGATAGAGATGAATGACATAATTTATACAAAGATACAGTTCTTTTGGTTGGAAATTCCTGATTTATATGAAATAAATAATGGGATTCTTATCACAATCTTGAGGCTTATCTAATATTCTAATTTAATTTATAAAACTATACCAATAGTCAATGCCACGAGTAAACAGTTGTATTAATATGTAGATTTCTGATCTAAATGAAATAAATATTGGGTTTCAGTCATTTATTATATTAGGGAACCATTGAATTACCTTGTGACTCCTCCAAAGTTCCTTTTGAAAGCTATTCCACATTCTTAGAACAACAAGATTCATTGGCTGGAAACTGTCTGGGAATGGACTTGCAGGATAGTCATCCCAAAAAATATACCGCAACTCATTTGAAAGAAAATTAGGCCCTTCGACATTACCATCAATACTCATAGTCACATTAAAATTAGGCCCTTCGCCAATTCTCTTAGTCACATGAATCCACCTTAGTTTCTTCAAGTTTGAAACAAACTTAAAGAGCTGTGATGGAACCAAATCTGGACTTTCGTAATATCCTACCGCTTCAATCTTGTCATTTTCCTGCAATAATTTAAGGAGAAACAATGTATGTATCTGATCATTTAGTGCACAGATAATATAATAGATATATTTTGAAAAGAAAGCCAGCTTAACATTTACCGTTGTTGCATCCTCAATACACATGTTACTGATATCTACATGTTTCCAAACTCTGCTATGTTTTTCAGGATTGTTAGGATGTTCCCCTCTAACAATGTAGTGTCCCATGTCTTGTACCAGATCATGCATATCAAACCTACCATATGAATCTATAGTTATGAGAGCTTTTTGACTCAACACCTTTATCCCTATATCAGGGTGAAAACCACAAGCGTCAAGTATCTCCATTGCATCGTCTTTTCTTTTGTGCCTGAAGAAACATGCAATATCCAAGAATAACTCTTTCTCCACCTTTTTAAGCCCATCATAGCTAATTTTGAGCTTCTCCACAATCTCACTTTCTGGAATTTCTTTTAGCCTATCCAAGGTACTCATCCACTCTTTCTCATCTTTATCATATAGAAAAGAACCTAAAACTTTAAGTGCTAATGGGAGCCCACGAGCATAAGAAACCACACGTAATGAAAGTATCCCATAATCTTTTAGAGGCTCCTGTTCATTATATGCGTGTTTTTTAAAGAGCCGGATACCCTCGTCCTGTGATAATAATGTGACAGGAGAGATGTGGTCTACCTTAATTCGAGTTCTTAACACATGTTCATCTCTAGTTGTGATAATGATGCGGCTCCCATCACCAAACCATTTGTGTGATCCAGCTAATGCCTCTAGCTGTTTACAGTCATGGACATCATCAAGAAGAATTAAGACATTGCTATGACGTAATCTATCTTTTATCATGCACTTTCCTTCTTCTTCACTCTGCACTTCTACTTTTGTTTTCAAAACAGTTGTTAGAAGTTTTTCTTGCAGAGTTTTCAAACTATGTCTGTTTGATTCCTCCCGAATATTGTCAACAATGCAGTGACCTCGAAAACGGTCCTTCATTTTCTTATAAACAGATGTGGCAAGAGTAGTCTTACCACCGCCTCCAACGCCCCATATCCCAACCATTCGCACACCACGTGTCTCAATTTCTAATCTTGATATCAAATCTTTTACACGGTCCGTCATTCCAACAAGCTCTTCGTCAATATCGGAGTTTGATGAAAGCAACTTATCTGAAATTGCATCTACAATTTTTTGGATGACTGCTGCCTCATGTCTGCAGATTGGATAAATATAAATGGATAATTAGCGTGTATGCTCACATTTGCAGAGTGGTAATATTACGCAACTCCCAAATGAAAGGCCGAGATGTTAATAGTAAATTATCAGATCAAAAATGGCATATCCTTTATTAGAGATCAGCTATATATTTATATTTTTAACAAAAAGAAAATTACCCATTAGCAACGTTCTTGGGTTCCCATCCAGAAATGTTACTTGCATCCACAAGTGCTTTTCTCCACATTTTAACTTTGAGGGTCTCTTGTTTGGCAAACAGTTTTCTCCGGACACTCATCTTAGTTAGTTTGGCAAATGCTTTCCCAAAATCCCCTTTCTGTTTTCTTACTTCCGTAGGTTCCACGTCATAGAAAATGGGGATAATAATTAGCCCCCTCTCATCCCTACATTTCATAATATGTACAAGTTCATCCAAACACCACGAAGAATCGGCGTAATTTTTGGAGAAAATTATGACAGCAAAGTTTGATTCTTCGATAGCCTCCAAAAGCCCTGGACCAACTGATTCACCCCTCGGAAGTGTAATATCATCCTTGTAAGTGCGAACCAGTCGGTCTTCAAGAGCCTTGTAGAGATGATCTACAAAGTTCTTACGGGTGTCTTCTCCCCTGAAGCTAAGAAAGACATCATAATTATAAGAACGAGAAGAAGAAGCTGAAGATGAAGATGGCATTGATGTGTTTGGAGTTGGGGGCGGATCTAAGTGGGTGCTGCCGGATTTACGTAGTAAAATTATTTTGTAGAGACATAAGAACATGAGGAAGAGCATGAAAGGGAGGAACCACAACATTATTACGTGAACTAGATTATGCCAAGTCGAGAAACAGATTGACCTGGACACTTAAAATCCGGCTGTCAAACCGACAGCTGCTTCCACCTTAGCAACTTCTGCTGCTATCAACACCGCTAGCTAGTAGTAGTCGTTGCTGTTACTGGAATTTGAGCTTAATCTTAGCCTTTGTGTGTGGTAGTTCTGGTTTGAAAGAGAATAAGGGCAGATAAGTAGTGTGTGGTTAGTTATGGTTTAATGCAATAATGGCACAATGTCTTCTAATAATAATAATTCAATGCAAGGAAACAACCAAGAAATATCTTGCAAGTTGTCTTCATCACATTGAAAGAAATTTATCTCAAACTAAATATGGAGAAAATTCATGGATATTTTCATTTAAATCAATCAACTGTAGTAACTAATGGAATTTATTTGTAGATTCTTTTTTTGGTTAATTACCCGAAAAGTATTATCTTTGTCACTTTTTGTTATTGTATGTATTAAACTATTTTTTTCTCTTATTGTGTGTATTTAACTTTTAAATTTCGATTATTGTGTGTATTTTGTGACTATTTAGCCATGTAAAATGATCATTTTACCCTTCAAAATTTGAAAAAAGTAAGGGTAAAATGGTCACAAAATACACACAGTAATCAAAATTTGAAGGGCAAATTACTTGAAAATGTATTTAACTTGTCATTTTTTACCATTGTATGTAGCTTTCTATTTTTTTTCCCAATCTGTCAATGAACTTGCAAAATCCGTTCATTGCGTGTAGCGGTGACCTATTTGACATGCTGGAGCAGGTTAAGCTAAAGTTCGTTAGGTTTATCATTGCAATGTTAGTCCTTTAGACTAACGATCGTTTATCATGGCTACATAGAATAACAAAAAGTAACAAGTTAGATGACTTTTATTATTTTTAAAATTTATGTACGTTTTTTACACGTTTTTGCAAACATTTTTATACACGTTTTTATACACATTTTTATACACGTTTATACACATGTTTTTATGCACGTTTTTATGCATGTTTTTATATGGATTTTTATACACACATTTGTATACACGTTTTTATGCACGTTTTTATACACACGTTTTTATAATTTAACTTTTTTTACACTTCTAATTTAACTTTTTACACTTTTTTTACACGTTTTTATATATGTTTTTACACATGTACACACTTTTAATTCAACTTTTTTACATGTTTTTTACACACGTTTTTATATACGTATTTACGCACGCTTTTAATTTATCTTTTTTTACATGTTTTTACACACTTTTAATTTAACTTTTTTTTTTCTTTTTTTTTTTTACTTTTTTAATTTAACTTTTTTACACGTTTTTACACATGTGTATAAAAACGTGTATAAAAACATGTGTAAAAACGTGTATAAAAACCCGTGTATAAAATCGTGTGTATAAAAACGTGCATAATAATATGTATATAAAAACGTATATAAAAACGTGTGTAAATATGTGTTAAAAAATGTATGTATTGAAACATTTTAAAAGCGTGTGTAAAACCGTGCATAAAAACGTGTGTATAAAAAATGTGTGTATAAAAACGTGCATAAAAACATGTATACAAATGTGTGTATAAAATCCGTATAAAAACATGCATAAAATCGTGTGTATAAACGTATATAAAATGTGTATAAAAATATGTGCAAAAACGTGTAAAAAACATACATAAATTTTAAAAATAATAAAAGCCATCTAACTTGTTACTTTTTGTCATTCTATGTAGCCATGATAAACGATCGTTAGTCTAAAGAACTAACATTGCAATGATAAACCTAATGATCGTTAGCTTAACCTGCTCCAGTAGGTCAAACAGGTCACTGCTACACGCAATGAACGGATTTTGCAAGTTCATTGACAGATTGGGGGAAAAAAATAAGGTTACATACAATGGTAAAAAGTAACAAGTTAAATATATTTTCAGATAATTTGCCCAAATTTGAAAGTTGAATATATACAATAAGAAAAAATAAAGTTTGGGACACCCAATAACAAAAAATGACAAGTATAATACATTTTTAAGACGCTTCTTTTTTGCCAATAATCTGTTGTGTGAAATTAACAATGTCTAAAATGTAAAAAAGCATTTTACACATCCAATCTAATCTATCTATTCGATCATGTTGTCATCAATACATTTCAATTGCCGATGTGTCATTCGATAGGATGACAATTAATATTAATAATTAAAAAAACACGGAGTATACAACAATTATGATGTCAGCTATCCTTTTTTTTTAATTAAAAAAATTTACACCTTCAAAATACGTATGGTATATGCTTTTCGAATCCTTGGAACATGACGCAGTAGCACACCTTGAAATTCTATAAAGCGTTTTATGTACGCCCAGATTTGAATTGTCAAATTTCTTTGAAATATGAGTGGAGCTTCGTTATCTTTTCTCATGATTATGATGGTTTTGAGAAAGGTCCAAGGCGTTTCATCAAACACCTTACATCTTACACGCATTGTTCAAATTTGTTAGAAGTAACGGATAAAAATTAATGAATATGTCCGGACTCGAACACGAGACTTCAGGATTGCACACTTTACGTATTAATTTCGATTAATTAATATATTAGTTATGAATAATTATTAAATTTACGAAATAAACACTTAACGGTACCTAACGACCGTTAGACGAAAGATGAAGGACTAAACATGAAATAGTGTTTAAGAAGGATCTAGAATGGGTATTCTAGACCCATACTCTTCCGACCCAACCCAAGGGGTGTAGAGTTTGTGGCTTTTGCTCCAAGTTACATGATTAGTATAAATACATGTCCTCATGTATTCATTCAAATCATTTCCTTGGTTCCCTTTCCTCTCTTTCTTTGAGCTATAGGTGATCCAATACACCCTTATAGGGTTGAGGGTTCCTATTCGATCAACTAAGGCTCAACCTAGTAGTTCTTGTTTGAAAGAGAATAAGGGCAGATAAGTAGTGTGTGGTTAGTTATGGTTTAATGCAATAATGGCACAATGTCTTCTAATAATAATAATTCAATGCAAGGAAACAACCAAGATATTTCTTGCAAGTTGTCTTCATCACATAGAAATAAATTTCTCTCAAACTAAATATGGAGAAAATTCCTATGCATGGATATTTTCATTTAAATCAATCAAGTGTAGTAACTAATGGAATTTATTTGTAGATTCTTTTTTTTCCCCAATAATCTCTTGTGTGAAAATAACAATGTCTTAAAATTAAAAAAGCATTTTAAACCTATTTGCTATTGAACTTTTAAATAGAGATCCAATCTAATCTATCTATTCGATCATGTTGTCATCAATACATTTCAATTGCCGATGTGTCATTCGATAGGATGACAATTAATAATTAAAAAAACACGGAGTATACAACAATTATGATGTCAGCTATCCTTTTTTTTTAATTAAAAAAATTTACACCTTCAAAATACGTATGGTATATGCTTTTCAAATCCTTGGAACATGACGCAGTAGCACACCTTGAAATTCTATAAAGCGTTTTATGTACGCACAGATTTGAATTGTCAAATTTCTTTGAAATATGAGTTGAGCTTCGTTATCTTTTCTCATGATTATGATGGTTTTGAGAAAGGTCCAAGGCGTTTCATCAAACACCTTACACTTTACACGCATTGTCCAAATCACCACACAATTCCCATAAGTAAACACCAATGCGTTATACACCAAACAACTTCCATCCAAAACCTGCATCACAATCGAATCATCAACTTTTCAGTAAACACCAATGCGTTATACACCAAACAACTTCCCTCCAAAACCTGCATCACAATGGAATCATCAACTTTTCTTACAAACCCCACATCAAATTCTTCCCCACACGTCTTAAGAATAGACGAATAAGTAAAACTAATCCCTCATTCCATGTTTAGAAAACCCAGCTTTAAGATAACTAAACATAAGTATATGTCAACATAAAGGGTGTTTCAAAATTGAATCAACAGTAACAATATATGCATTAGAGTTGAGATCTATTAAAAACAACTAGCATGTAAAGTACATATAATCAAATCTCAACCATCCAATCCCCCTCCATCTAATGGCTTAGATGAAACCAAAATATACAAAGAAGGGCAAGATAGTAAAATCACAAAACTTAAAAAAAACAAAATCAGATCTCACGCTTGATTTCTCTCTCATCAACAATCGGATCTCAACCTATATCACAAAAACCCAGATCTCACGCTTGATTGACGCCAGATCTCACGCCGGAAAATATGAATCTCACCGGATTAATCATGAATCCGACGGATTCATCAACAACACCACCGCCGCCGACGGAAATCAGATTGGAATCATCATCAACCCAGCCGGAAACATCAATAATCAGATCGGAATCATCAACAAACCAATCGGAAATCATCGAAATAACGAATTCATCAAAAACACCACCGCCGCCATCGAAATCATCAATAATCAGATCGGAATCATCAACAAACCCGCCGGATTCTTCAATAAACACGTCAGAAGATGATTTGATTACAGAAGGTGATTTACCAGATGAAGATGCTACTGTTAAAGAAGTTCAAGGTAAATCCTTTCAGAATCTAATTTTTTTGTTTAATGATTTAAGAGAAGTATAAATTACATGGGATTCATACTGAATCCTGTGGGATTCATTGATGAATCCCATTTGATTCATTATTAATCATTTGATTCATCAATGTGATTTTATAAATGTATCACAAGTAATTTATAAAGAATCTCATGGGATTCTGTGTGAATCCTATGGGATTCTGTGTGAATCACATGGGATTCTGTGTGAATCCCATGTGATTCTGTACAAGAAATTTATAAATGTATCACAAGGAACTTATAAAAGAATCTCATGGCATTCGTTAAGAATCCCATGGGATTCATAAAGAATCCCATGGGATTCTTTAAGATCACATGGGATTCTTTATGAATCCCATGGGATTCATTGTTTGCAGAATTCTTAATCCCTTGAGATTCTGCTTTTTATATACAGATTCTATGAAAACACCAAGACCAAATTTATATGAATACACTGAGACACCGGGCGGATCGAAATATTGGGAGCCTCATGTAGAAGGAATTCCTATACCAGAAGAGGGAAAATTCGATAACACTCTAGATGAAGCTATAGAAATGTATGGTAACTACGCTGAAGCCGGAGGTTTTCAAATTAAAAAAGCAGGACAAAAATTAACAAAATCTGGAGCGGTACAACTCAAATACATCATGTGCAATAAAGAAGGAGCTCCAAGACATATTAATATCGACACTTTAGATGCTAAAGACAGTGACAAAAAAAAAAGAAGAAATATAATGATGCATGTAACAGGTAGTAAAGCGCTCTAATATATTTATGAGTTTCTTTCTGAATCCCATGTGATTCTTTATAAATCCCATGGGATTCTTTCTGAATCCCATGGGATTCTTTGTCAATCCCATGGGATTCTTTCTGAATCCCATGGGATTTGTTTTTGAATAACATGTTTTTAAAATATTTTTTTATATAGCAGGTTGTAGAGCTCGTATAAGGTTAGAATTGGATGTTGTTTCTCAAAAATACCAGATTCTTAAGTTTATTGCAAAACACAACCATATGCTCATACCAAAAGAGTACAAACATTTTACAAAAAAGCAAAGAAGAATGACACAAGCAGGAAAAATGTTCGTTGTTAAAGCTGCAAAGAACAAGATTGGTCCAACACGGGCTCATAACTTGTTAACGAGTATGAAGGGAGGGTATGAGTATGTTCATGGGACAGTTGATGATTTTAAGAATGAAATGCGGGATGTTAATATGTTCATTGGGGAAAGTGACGCACAAATGCTTATAAATAAAATGGAAAACAGAAAGATATATGTGCCAAACTTTATGTTTCAGTATAAGGTAGAAGAGAGTGAGTTAGTGGCTTTGTTTTGGGCTGATGAAGTTGCGAAATGCAATTATAAGGAGTTTGGAGACATAGTCTCATTTGATGCAACATTCAGATGTAACAAGTAAGTTTTACAAGAGATTCTTTATGAAATCCCATGGGATTCTCATGAAATCCTATGGGATTCACAGATTAAATCCCATGAGATTCACCCTTTTAGATTGTGTGTGTAATTAACAATTATGTTATTTTTAGGTATAATATGGTGTTTGTACCATTCAACGGTGTCGATAATCACAAAAAGTATGTCATACTTGGATCGGGAATGCTATTACATGAAGACACTGAGTCATACACGTGGCTTCTAAAAGCATTTATGAAGGCTTTCAAAAAAAAACCAACAATGGTGGTAACAGATCAAGATGGAGCAATGAAGAGAGCCATTGAAGCCGTTTTCACTAAAGCAAAGCACAGACTTTGCATGTGGCATATTGACCAATAGATTCCAGCAAAGGTAACTTATCGAACTTATAAAAAATGTTAATCACATATGATACTATGAATCCTATGGGATTCTGTGAAAAATAACTCTGGTTAATTATAGAATTTGTTAACTTTTTCTTCAATTAGAAATGAAGGAAATTTCCAAGCAATGAATGCCCGGTTAGTAGTGGTCTCAAGTCATGTCACAATCACATTTGATGCCAATACCATCAAATTGATTAAATGTTGTGGAAATGTATCGCATGTGGACAATGTTAACTTTTTGTGTGTACTATTTCTCACGCGACATTATTTCTCAAAATAAATATGAAAACCAGTCTCGCGTTTATACGGAGCAACCCACGCACTCAGAAATTTACATTATCATTAAGCCCGATATATTAGAAACAAAATATTTACGAGTGAACCTTCTATCTCGTTATCATTGTTTACTAAAAAATACTCGCGACAAAGGAAAATATTACAGTATTATTGTAACTTTCATCGACTAAAACGTAGAACGCGTTAACTGTTCATTTCGTGCTCAGGTTATTGTCATGACTTGTTAACTGGCTTGCATATCTCAATCGTATAACAACTCACTCAATCAATATATGGATAACTAAGGGATGAGCATGAGACGGGGTGGGGCGGTTTTATGGTAAAATAAAAAACCGAACCGTATATTTCATGACTTGTTAGTATTAGTTAATACCGTAATATTTAACTTCCCAAAAAGGTCTTGGTAACTGTAACCAAGAAACCACTTTTTCAGCCACCAATCCGAATCTAGATAATTAGCCATTTGCCCAAGTTATTTAATAGGACATAACTCTTTTTACTGTAAATACCTTGTTTCATTTAACATATAGGTATTTGTTATTTTAGTTTCGATCAAAGAATCACATATTTATAGTTATAGAATAAGTTATATGTAAAACCATATGTATAGGATCTTACGTCACAAAATTACATATGAATAATGATTTACATAATTTATAGTTATAGAACAAGTAGGGTTGGATCAGCTGGAAAACCCCTTGCCTCTTAACCTAGAGGTCAAGGGTTCGATCCTCACTCCCTACAAAAGGCCGGAGGTCCTTTCTACCTTAGGTAGAACCGGAAGCAGTCTCTCTACCTTAGGTAGGGGTATGGTTGTCTACATCTCAACCTCCCCCATACACCGTGAAAGACGGTATTGGGACCCATAACCCGTGAAAGACAGTATTGGGAGTTACTTTACTTTACTTTATATTGTAGGCAAGTAGTGTAATGAGAAAATTACCAAAAAGGTACAAAACCCACCATTGATCCACTATATTTTGACTGCTCAACTGGTCCTAAATTGCACGCTTACGTGACCCGACCCGACTCAAAAATGATTTTGACACATTACGTGACCCAATCATTGTGCTATCTTTAATTACGGTGCACACCCTATTTTAAAATCCTAGATCCGCCATTGCTACCACGGGTTATCCATCATTACGTACACCATCACCTCCTCCATGCAAGGTGGTGGATGTGCAAAAAATCCCAACAGTTATATTAAATGTCGTTGGATGTGCATTCTTTTAAAAAAAAAGTTTTAAAATAATTTTATCTTGTATATAAAAACAATGGAAAGAAGCCTGTTCAACCATCTAGAGAAAGCCACACCAGCACATAAGGTGATGACATGTTGGATTTGAGAAACAAAATGAAGATGATGTACGTTCTGGAAAGGTTAAAATTGGACTCAAAAGTCTTGGCCCTCTATGCCCTACATAGTTAATCATTCTCATCTTCACATGCATAGACCATATTTTTCTTCATTCTTTGAAACATGAAAATACATTATTTAGCACATCACTTCACCGAGCCATAAGCCCATAACCCTCTTACTTTTCATTTTCATTATAAAATACTTCTTTCAATTCTATCTAAATCTTTTAATGTTTTCTGGCATCCTTTCGGCATGAATTTCTTCATAGGTTATAATTTCTTCCTCTGCTTACAAATGTACCATTGAAGTCTTATATACTCAAGTGAACCAAATATGCCTGTATTAGTTGAAGTTTAAGTTGAGATTTCTCAATTAATTGATTAGCAATTAATAAAGTTTTTGAAGAAAAATATTTCATGCCACAGAGATCTTTCTAATACACAAACCTGACCAGCCCAGTCCGATAAATAATGTCGATCTGTGGCAAAGCAAGCTTTGAAAGAAAATAAAACTTTTAAGTAGATTTTATGATATCAAAATCCGGACCTGATAAAGGCTTTTTTATGATATCAAAATTCAACACCCTTAAGATTCCAAACCAATACAACTGGAGATGTAACAAAAAAGATGATCCTCATACCTCACTCGACCTATGAAACAACACTAGTTACTCACCTTTGTCCTGCATTTTAATCTTGTATCATCGGTTCAACACCCTTAAAGGCTCCTTCAACCTTTTAATCTTGTACCATCGGTTCATATAAAACTGGTTGACACAATATTATTTTAAGATTTGAAATTGTGAGATATGAACGTGAACCTTTTGTAAGATTGATGTAATATTGGTCCTCACATAATATGTGAATACAAAATTCCATTTCCACTGGACAAACTTGAGACCTTTGAGATAAGATATATAACATATGTAAATTCAAATTTGAGATCTTCAAAACTAACTACAAGTGCGGGTGATATGCACAAGGGAACAAAATCCTTCTGCAGTTGATCTCTAACTGTCATGTTTGCCACAATTGAAAAGTTCAAAAACCCATCTACAAAATGCGATAAGCGCGAAGTTTCAAAACGCCACAGTAGTCGTTTGAGCTCTCCTAAACGACGGGCTTCCTGAATGATGATAGCATACGTGGGGATAAGAGCAAAAGAAGTGTAAAGAAAGAACCAAAGAAAATCTTGATAGCATATCCAACTGGATTGTGACGAAATTGTTGAGCACTGCTGGGAGTAGCTAGTGTTGACATTGGTGTAGCAGAAGGCAAAGCTTCAATGACTGCATCGGCTAGGTCAGTGATGAAGGAAGAAGTGCAGCCAAGAGCCGGGACCCGACCCCAATTTTTAACACCAGATTTGAGGGCCAACTCCTTGTACTCCATATCTATTTCTTCCAGTGTCTCTATGTGCTCACTTACAAAGCTGACAATTCAGATGCAATAAATCAACTCATGTTTAAGTGACAAAATTGAGCAATGTCATAAGAATATAAGATCAGGAAATAACTGAAAAGAATGGTAAGCAAAGCATAGCAATTTTAACCGTGGCAATTTTGACCAATATATTAAAGATTGGATGTGTTTATCTCAAACAGGTCAAATTAGTCAAATATAAATTTCAGAAAAGGGGAACAGGTAAAGCGCCAAAAGTATATTATTAATGACGTCTCTTAAATCGTCTTCATTTAAGGATTTATTTGTATAGCTGTAATGATGTTTTACAATGATAGTCGACTAGGAATATGATGACAGATTAATATTTATGTATCAGATTAGGAGAAAGATAGTTGAGAGAGGTATATGTGGCAGTTTCAAACCAATATACATGGAAAGGGTCAATGCGGGTCGTATTATTAATAACTAGTAAAACACAAAAAATTACGAAGAAAAAAATGGGTAAAATGGGTTAAAGAGGCCAAAAGTCTTTATTCGAGTATTCAATGCTAAGTTGCTAACAACCTTCATATCCATATATTTATAAATAATCGACTATTATTTTATATTTAGTTTTTATAATCTTGAACAAGACATGTAATTACCTGCTTTGACCTGTTACCAGCCCATTTGTACTAGTATAAGATAATGGTTTTCTCTCACTTACCTAACGGGAACTGCAAGCAGACTCTTCACACCTTCTTGGCCAAGCTCAACAAGTACTTCATCAGTGTACGGCTTCAACCATTGCACGGGCCCAACTCGGCTCTGATATGAACAACCAAAGGGCAGAGGTAAGCAATAATAAAAAAAAGACACGTCCACTCCCTAGTCCAACTTTTTATCCATCTTGGAGAGAGGGGGCATAAGGGTAATTTAATGTGGAGCCGACAGTTTGTAAATATTGGATGGAATTTAAAAAATTACGGTACAAAAGATAATTTTGAAATGCGTACACAAAAAGTAGTTTCAACCCATGAGTTAATTCAGGTTATATTATACTTTTAAACAGTCACCAGGGTGAAGCACAAAAAATTGGCTTAAAAAACAGCTCAAAAGTCTATTTAGGACTTATACAGCCTCCCAAAACATTATATCCAAATTGGCTTACACAACCGCCCTGTTTTGACTCGTTACCCAGCCCAGCCATTAGGCACCCATATTCAGATATAAATTGCTGACCTGATAAGCCAATCTATGCTTGTTGTCAATTCCTCTAGCTTTCAGTTCTTGCATTATCAAGTAGATGCATTCCTCCATCTGATCTTTATATGGATCACCAGCATTCACCACATACGTAACTGGTACCCCATGAGCACTGAAAAATATCATAACCTACAAAATATATATAGCATCACATGCTAGAAGTGAGATATACAGACCTAGCCCTCTAAAAAGTACTGCTGATCATAGGAATATATACAAAAAAAAAAAAAAAAAAAAAAAAAAAAAAAAAAAAAATTAATACCTCTTGAGGGGTATCAAAGCTTTGCAACTCCTCCTCAATCAGTTCAGCCATAGACTTGATATAACCATCACGCCGATACCAAGACTTGATAATAGCAACAGGAAGTTTGGATAAAACATTATCTTTCCTGTAAGTGACTCAAACTTTTTAGCTTATCAGAGTGCTAAAACCAAGAAACTTGCAAAATTCAATTTGCAATTCTACAAATTAAGAGTTTACCTGAAGATGTCGTGGAGTGCACGAATACTTGATCCAGTTGTTGAGATTGAAAACTGAGGGTAAAGAGGTAGCACAACAAGCCTCGTGATCCCGTCCTTCTTAATCTGCCATCAATAATTAAAATATATAACTACTAGGGGTGGTAACATAGGTGGGTCGGGGGGGTTAGGAAGATTGTCAAAACACGTGGCGACAGGTTGCATTAACTTGCAACCACTTTTCATCCATTTTTGAACTTTTTTAAACAAGTGACCAATATGATCACAAAAGCCATATTATTACTAAAAAGATGTAATTGTGTAGTAACTAAGGAGGTTGTAAAAGTACACTTTGGGCAACTTTCAAGTTTCGATCCATTTCCTTTTTACCTAATTTCCTTTGACGTGTATGAGATAAAGACATAACCTAAATCGACCCTTTTATAACCAAACGTTAAAATTGCCACGTGACCACATCTAATCACCGTTAAAGCTGAGCTGAAGAATACTAATATCACAGAAACGAAGAGCTTTTAACAGCTTTTAACAGTGAGTAGATTGTCCCAGGTTATAAAATTAAGATTTTCGGTAAATCACTGAATATTTAGTGCTTGCATAAATGCATCTAAACTACAACTGTCAAGTAGAACTAAACTTAGTATCCAGAAACTTAACACTATGCACAAAGAATACTAAAGTGAGTTTTACTTGCCTGGTGAGCAGCTTCCTCGGTGAAAGGATGCCAGTAACGCATTGCAACATAGACATTAGCAGATACTTTCTTTGCTTCAAGTTCTGATTTTAGAGCATCAGCCTACAACAAACAGCTATAATCATAAATATGTACTTCAGAATGAAAATGATAGCAATTGTCAAATATAGCGTGGGGGGCTTCTAAGTATGATGTGTGTGAAAGATATCTGTTAAGTCAATTGAACTCATCTTCCTCCTATTTTTTTTCCACAAGGCAGTTCTATTAGAAAAAACTCCCACGCATGAGAATTAAGAAATAACATAATAGGTAATCGTCCTTATGTTCGTAACTATCATAATCAGCTAATAACATGAATACCTTTACCAAGAATGAACAACTAATGGATATTACTCATATTAATGAAGCATTAACGATGTTACCTGCTCATCTGTTATCTTTCTCAAAGGTGAACCACCTCCAATGGAGGCATACGCTTCCTTACTTTTCCGTGCCCGTAATACAGATATAAGTTGTGCTAAAGGACGTTGTAGGAAACAAAACAACCTCGGAAGACGGATAATATCCTGTACCAAACACTAACTTGTAAGCACAAACGAAACAATTTAAAACCAAACTGACATTAATTTTTTTTATATGAAATAAAAATTTGCAATAATACACATACAGGATCTGCAAATAGGTTATACAAAAAGGGTCGAACATCACGAAGCGTATCCGGGCCTCCAAGATTCAGGAGTAGCACTCCAACTCGTTCCTCCTCAGCATGTGAATGGGATTCAGCATCACTCAAAGGATATGTGCATACCCCAACAGAACAAAATGTTTTTCCAGCTAACCCTTTACTCTGAATAGGACAAATTAATTTTAAATTCTGGAGGCTGCAATAAGGAACTTCAAGCTTCCTATGAAACCACACACTGGCAAAAGAAAATTAAATTTCAATTGAATGTTGAGGAGAATCCAGACTAAGGTAATGGACTGATGGGGGGCTCATATAAAACTACAATATTATTAATCAAACAGGGATCATCCAGAACCATAATGTTCCATGTGCTAATTCTCCCAAAACGATGGCATGATCAAAAGCCTATATAGCGAACCAAGTGACCTTTATGGATGGCTGAAACATTTTTCCTTGGAGACTATTGCGGGAAAATGAAGCCAGATAGAATGTTAACAAAGTCAAGAGGCAGTTATCATAACGAAGTCACATAGAATGTTGATCTCACAGTTAATTGATATCTATAACAAACTTGTATAAATACATATTGCGTTAATGACATATTGACATAGAACATTAACATACTTAGATTAGTGGTACATTTTGGTAACTATAATCAATAGTGTTCCAACCTAGTAATGACACTTTCTCGAAAAGGACTACATGGTTAGTTTTAGTAATTTAGTAGACAAGCCTGTGATAGCTGTAACAATATGGCATGGTAAAAAACACCTAATTAAAAAATGAGCTAGTTAGGTAACGTGCAAATGCATTAATGCAATAAGTGAAGAAACCGGTATTACTTGAGTCATCATCATTGAAAAGAAAAATATAATCAGCAGGTCATGACTTTAGTCGCTATAGTTACCAAAATGAGCCCTAGGTAAGTTGCTATTCCATGACATTAGCCCATACATTTTTATATCTCTTGACATTTACACAATTTAAACTAATTCAATGTATTGGTACAATTAACAAGGTTAATTGCCTGCAAGGCTGCAACTGTAAGACACCTAGTTGAGCGTTAAAGCACAATTTAAACCTATTCCAACCAACTTGACCAAATTTAAGTGGGTATTTTGGATTGGTAATTTCTCCTTCTTATGCTTCTGCTCATGAACTAACTATCCCCAAAACAATGCCATGATGACAAGCTTATATAATGAAATGAGTAAACTTTATGAATCGCATAACCATTTTTCCTTGATGAGCACTATTGAAAGAAAACTTAACCAAATGGAATGTCAACAAGTCAAAGAGCCACAGATCATATAATCTACGAGTTGGGTCTTATGAAGGCAGCTAAAATGAGTGTGTGTTGACCTCATAAGTGCTTGATATCTATAAAAAAAACTTGTATAAATACATATTGGGCTAATTACATAGAATATCAATATAGTCAAAGTAGTGGTACATTTTGGTAATTATACTCAATAGTGTTCCTACCTGGTAATGACACTCTATTGGAACGGGATACAGCTACAGGACTACTTTGGTGATTTAGTATGCAGTAAATATATGGCATGACGAGCCACCTTATTAGAAATTGGCATAGTTTAGTTATAGATAAGCCAACCTTATCACAAAAGAAAATCCACACATCCCGTGATCAAATTACCTAATTCGCTCATCTCAAAAAAGTAAAGTTACCAAAACAACCCCACCCACCAAAGTAAGTTGTTATTCTACAAGATAAGCCCATACCTATGTACGTCTCATACTATATATACATCAAGCTTAGGTGCTTTTACATATTGGTATGCAAATCAAAAAGTGTGTGTGCAAATCACTTCCTAAGAATATATTAGCTACAATTGAATTGTAGCCTGTTTATTATAATTTGTGCTATAAATTGTGGGTCCTGAGTTATTTTGTAGGTCCGTGACTTTTTTTTGTTAGTCCCGGATTCATTTTATTGTGTATTTTGATGGAGAATTGTAGCTAATTGGTTACAAAAATTGTAGTTAACCTATTCACTTTTTTTATTTAGAATGTTTTAAATACTTTATACGTGATAAATATAAATATTTAAAAAGTACAATGTCTAAATTATTAATAGTATAAATAGTTATCACTTTTATTTTTCAATTTTTAGCATTGTTATAAGTTTAAATAAGACTTAAATTTTAGCATTCTTCAAATTTTAGCGTTATTGAAGAGGTTATTATATGGTTTAAAATAAGACTTCAATTTTCAAATTTTATATTAATTTTTTAATTTTTCTTTTATACTTTTAAAAGTTAAAAACTTCCTTTTATATAGAAAATCTTAGGTGCAGTTTGGTTGGAAGGTTTTAAGCACTTTCAATGGATTCATATATTAAAAGCATTGTTTGGTACACTTATTTTGAAATAAATAATGGAATCAAATAGAAAAACTCATTCCACTCGTAATTGGTAGTTATAAATGAAAGGTATAAGAATGAGTGCACTTTTCTTTTTAAATGTATTTTTTTTTTAATCTTACAAATAATATATTTTAATATATACCAACTTATATTTAATTTATATTTTTATATTATTTTACAATATTCTCTTTCTTATTTTTCTTTCATACGTTTCCTAAATCCAAATCCGATTACAATCCCATTTATAAACCAAACGCACCCTTAAATCTTTTATAACGTACTTTAATATAAAAACTTTATAAATGTAACTTTTTTTTTTTCTTCTTAAATGCACTTGGTAAATTTTTATTCGTCCTTACTTTTGGTTGACGGGTTACCGTCATGTCAACGGAAGGAGTAGGTTTTTAAATTTAAATGGGGTTTTATACTAATAAAACTCCTTTGTGAGAGACATATTTGATTTATTTTGTAGTAAAATGAATTTGACATGTTAAGCTGTTTAAACCACTTGTTATGACCTAAATAATAAAACAACATGTTTAATGAATAGTTAGATCGCTTATACTAAAACTTGTTGAAGCCAACCATAACCTATTTGACTTTAGCCTTTAAAAAGGGGGAAATTCCCGAAAGGATTCAGTCATTTTTTGTAACATCACCATTTAGCTCTCTTTTTTTAATCTACAAAGAGATAAGGGCGGCTCTTATCTTGGGCATCTGTTGTTTATTTTTGACAAGTGTCTTTTGCTTAAATTAACAAAACCAACTCATAACCGCTACCATCATCTTCAACATCAAACTCAATCCACAATCACCACTGCTGTCACTGCCATCAGTGGCGGCGAAAAGGGTATGCAAGTGGTGTGGTCGGACAGGACCCCGCAATATAAGGGGTCTCACTTTGTGTACTGATGCGTGGGAATTGCACCAGGTTTTACCTCTCGAGGGATCTCGAGAAGCTTACAACCCCCACCAGGCAGTGTACCTGATCGTTGTAGTATAGTATAGTGACAAGTACCGGGGGATTGATCGTTCAACTCAGGAATAGTGTCGCTAGGATTAGAAAGCCTAAAAATTAAGTCTAGAGGTGAGGGATGATTCTTTTTTGTATTTTTATATTTTTATGAAAGCAATTAAAATCTCGGGTTTTTGGAAGAGTGGGCGGAATTAGTTGCTAATCAACTAACCCAATGACTAAAGATGCAATCAAAATAAAATAATAAAAATATAAATAAAACTAATTACTAATGTGGTGTGAACAATAATGGGAAAATTGTGTTTACTTAGGTTTCATTACTCCCTAGATATCTTTTACATGTTGATAGTTAGTTACAATTGCGTAGATGACGGGTTATATTCCTTAATACCATTCGTGGGGTGGCGTACGTACTTCTCCAACTCTATAAGCTCCTACTTCACTCCTATGTCGAGCCTGCAAGAAGCTTCTAACATGGGATCATTAGAATTCGCTCATGCATTAAATACAACTATAAAAACCTAGTACGCATTGGTTCATGTTTATTAAGACGTTCAAGCATGTTACCCTATGGAAGTCTGCCAGTTTTCTTAAGCCTAACATCGAAATCATTCATCCGTAACAAACTATAAGCAAGCAATCAACTCAAAATCAACATCTAGGTTTCACTACATCTAAGCAACACACACAAGAGATCTAGCCTAGCATGTTAAAATCAAGACAAACGTAAGATATATTCAAACAACACATAGACATATTGAATGAATTGGAAGGATACTTATCTTAATTGAACATGAAAGGTTTCAAAGGGTAAAAACCCTTGAAAGAACTATAAAAATCGTGCTAGGGTCTCTCCAAGTTATCCCTCTAATTGTCCTCTCTTCATGAATGAAAATTACAAAATTATATATAGATTTTCCATCGTGACGGCGTCAAGAAGAAAAATCTGACGCCGTCAACTCGCCGCCCATAGTAATATCGGATAGTGCAACTTTCCTCTGGGCCGTCACGTGTAATGGGACCATGACGGCCTATGGTGACGCCATCATGCCCCTAGTGTAAAAACTCTCTGGATCGTCACGGACTCTATCCACTTCACCTCTTGTTTTACTCTTGACGCCGTCATGTAGAATTTTGTGACGCCGTCAGGTACTATTCCCAGCAAGAAAAATTAAGACTTTGCCGTTTTCTTCACTTCTATGCTCCAAAAACGTCTAAAATGCTTTCTTTTCCAGAATTCACTCCAAAAGTACCTAAAATCACAAAAAGAACGATATAGGGCAATATTTGATCAAATAAATTTAATTCCGGGCTTAAATGACCCCCTAAAAACGGATCATTTTTCACTTCATCATATACCCTTACACTTGAGATTTGCTTGTCCTCAAGCAAATGTGCTTTTATTCTAATCAAAATACAAGTTAGGGGTCCTTTAACACTAATATAAAAGTAATTACAACAAATAATCGTTCCACTAAAGACCAAAGACAAGCACGGAGGTCATACACTAGCACCTCACAAATAGTGTTTAGATACTCACATCTCTCGGGTGTAATAAAGTATATATCACAATATGAAAATGGAAAACATCTCTCACTACATGTCATAGCAAAATAGATTACCATAGACTTGGGAAAGGATCAAACCTCCACCACATGACGTAAGCACCTAGGATAAACTATCAAAGAGGTCTTTTTAAAGGGTTATAACGTTAGGTGTAGGGATATGGAATACACGGTTTTGTTGGATATAGGCAATCTTTACTGGTGGCGAGTTAATCATCTTGGTTAATTACATGTACAATATGGCGTTGCTAAGCCAAGACTAGACTCGACTTAGGCAAATAAATCAAAAATAACAAAAACTTAAAACAAACATAGAATGAAACGGGATGGTAGTCCGTATGTTTTTTTCTCTTTTCTTTTTCTTATTTTTTTCGATTTTTTTTTTTTTTTTTTTTTTTTTTTTTTTGCATACACTCTTTCCCTACCATCCAAAATAATACATCAGAGGGAATGAACATTCCCCTTACACTTGAATTTTTACATACTTTACAATAAACTAATCTAATGACTCGAATTAAGATAATCAAAACACTTGGAGTACTTTTAAGATTAACGTACATATGGGGGTAATATACTATGTTCTTCCCCATTACTCCATAACATAAATACTTTACCCATGAGTCCCAATCGTCCCAAAACAATATGTACCAGGATATGACTCGACTTAGCAACCATGTAATCAATTAGATAATTAACTAAGGGTTTAAACATGTAACAATAATTCACTAAAGATGAGTGCATACACGGAAGGCTAAGGCGATTTGGGTGTACATTTAAGTGGGGTGTAACAAATTCTTCCTTTAAGTAAGATGCTTAAAGTTAGAAACGAAAAGATAGGCTAGGAGGGGTGTACTAGGGGTTTCGTGTACTAAAAATGAGTACAACGCTAAGGTGTGGGAAAAATTAATTGACTTTACTAGCCAAGTAATATGACTTAAATGGTCAAGTAATTATGATACGGGTTTAACACAAGGGTGATCCTAATGCCTCTTATCATGTAGTAAATCCTACTACACGAATGTAGTCTCACTAGCGGTCTCGGGATGCATCACTAACGTAAGTTCTAGAATCTAAATGCTACCGGTACACTCATAAGCACTAATAATGAATGCTTTTCCTATCAAATCTAAAGGCGAGCCTCACATATTTGGGTGGAAAATTTTTCTGAATGGTACGGTTTTGTGTTAGTCATACAACTCCTATCCATGAGACGCTTGCTAAGGCTAAAGTTTCACTCCTAAATGTTGTAAAAAAATTTAAATTTGGCGCTAAAATTACACTAACAAGTATTTCTCATAGTTTTATTACACACCTACCATCGAACAAACAAACTCAAGTGCAATAGTGTCCTATAAGGTATCATCATTTACCCTCCCCTTACACTTAGGATGAACATTGTCCCCAATGTTCAATTAAAGAATGTAAAAGTAAAATAGGTAAAAGAATGAAAACAAATACTCCCCTGATTCGTTCGGTGTGGATAGTGTGGTAACAAGGTTAGATCTTCCTCCAAGAAAATGAACAATCAAAGCTTCTCTTCCAGAATATAAATCATCTTCTTGTCATATATAACCTGATAAACCTGAGAAAACAAACAAGACAACCTCGCGTAAAATCGGCGGCAATCTATATATACTAACAAATCCTAGAAAACAATGTAAGATATAATGCTTGTGGAATGAATGTTTGCAGGTTTCCTGGAGTTTATAAAACTAAAGAATTAACAAAAACTTTAAGACTCCGTTAGTAAAACAAAACTAGCAAAATTTCCAGAATTTTACACATGACGCCGTCAGGAATTAATTCCTGACGCCGTCAGAAGTGACCTGCAGAAATCTTTACGTTAAGTTTCAGGAAAATTTTTGGAAAACTTATGTCCTATTTCCTAGAAAATCCTGCAAAGCATCATTATGACTCGATACAAGCATTTGACTCTAACAAATACGAATATACATGTCCATTTAATATTGTTGGAAATCATGATCGATTCTGTTTCTTAAAAACATATTTGGGGTTTCCCCTTACACTTATCTTTTGTGAAATACCTTTGGATGAAGTTAAGACGAAGTCAAACGACAAAATAAAGTATTTTCACCATTTTATGTTTGAAAAATGATCTACCAACAATAAAAATAAAGCATGCATACGGAAACAAATAACAATCAAACAAATAAAAATCACACAAAGCATGGGTTGCCTCCCAAGAAGTGCTTTTCTTTATTTACGAGTCTTGTAGCTAGACTCAAAGTCATGGGCTATTACGTAACATGGGTGAGTTCCTCATTGAGGACATCTTTGGGATCAAACTTGGGCTTCAATTTCCTATCGGTTTTCTTAGTACGGTATGACCTTTCAAACTTTTCTCCATCCGGATCATACAAAATCATCTTCATATGCCATGATCCGTCACCTTCCTTAGGTGGCTTGTGCCACCTCCATTTACATTTATCCCCCTCTCTTTTCCACTTGTTCATCTCTATGTTAATAGGCATTACTCCTAAGAACTCAATCATCTTCCTAAAGACTAGGGGGTCCTCAAAAGGGTCTAGCTCCTCATCTCTAGCTATGAGTTGTTCCACCGAATGTGTTTTATTGATGAAATCTTTTTCTAGATAGAATGGGCGTTGAGGTCCTATAAAGTTTCTTTCTATCCAAGGTCCATATCTAGATGGTCTCCTATTCATCTCTACCCAATGTGGTGTCGGTTCCTCCTCACAATCGTAGTTATGTTTCTTAACATCATATACCGACCACGTATCGCCCTCACCTACTGTTATCTTAGACTCCTTACAATTTATCATGGCGCTAGCGGTTGCTAAAAATCCTCTTCCTACTAACAATGGGCATGTAGTATCACTAACCATATCTAGGACGTGAAAATCCGCTAAAATAGTTAACTTTCCTACGTGAACAACTACATCCTTGATCATCCCAACCGGGTGGGCAATACTCCCATCCGCTAGACCAATTAGTACCTCCGTCTCCTCTAACTTTCCTAGCTTAAGAGTGGTGAAAAGGGATAAGGGAATCAAGTTGAGGCTTTTAGGGGGTCATTTAAGCCCAAAGTCGAGATTATTTGACCAAATAGTGCCCTAAATCATTCCTTTTGTCATTTTAGGTACTTTGGAGATGAAATCTGGAAAAGGAAGCATTTTGTACGTTTTTGGAGCGAAAAGTGAAGAAAACGGCAAAGTCTCCAAATCAAGCTGGAAACAGTGCTTGACGGCGTCACGTGTTACATGTGACGGCGTCATGTTATGGCAAAGAGGTGGATAAAAAGTATAATGAGACGCGCCAGAATGTTTTTGGAATTCAACACGTGACGGCGTCACCAAGGCCGTCACGTGTAATTTGCTATTGACGGCCATGAGAAGATTAATACATGATGGCGTCAGATCTGAATTTAGGCAATACGAGGATTTCTTTGGCGGCGAGTTGAAGGCGTCAGATCCACAACATGACGCCGTCAGACCCTATAATCTATATATAGTTTTCTAAATTTCGTGTATTAAGAGAGGAGAATTTTACCAAGACAAAAGTGGTCAAGGGATGCATTCGACCTCAATTTCACATGTTTTGGACGCCCCATGACGTTTTTAGAAAGTTAGGATGCCATGCGATGTTTTGTGGAAAATTCATGGACCAGCGGTGTTTTTTTTGTCTTATTAATAGTGTAAATAGTTCATTTTTATTCTTCAAATTTTGGCATTGTTATAAGTTTAAATAAGACTTAAATTTTAGCATTCTTCAAATTTTAGCGTTATTGAAGAGGTTACTATATGGTTTAAATGATACTTCAATTTTCAAATTTTATATTAATTTTTTAATTTTCCTTTTATACTTTTAAAAGTTTAAAACTCCCTTTTATATAGAAAATCTTAAATCTTTTATAACGTACTTTAATATAATTAATTAGCATTTAATGATTTTCAAGCATTTTAACTTAACATCATATATAATATTTATAATTATTAGAAGCACAAAAAAACTTTATAAATGTATTTTTTTTTCTTAAATGCATTTGGTAAATTTTTCTTCGTCCTTACTTTTGGTTGACGGGTTATCGTAATATCAACGGAAGGAGTAGGTTTTTAAATTTAAATGGGGTTTTATACGAATAAAACTCCTTTATGAGAGGCATATTTGATTTATTTTATAGTAAAATGAATTTGACGTGTTAATATGTTTAAACCATTTGTTATGACCTAAATAATAAAACAACATGTTTAATGAATAGTTAAATCACTTATATTAAAACTTGTTGAACCCAACCATAACCTATTTGACTTTAGTCTTTAAAAAGGAGGAAATTCCCGAAAGGATTCAATCATTTTTTTGTAACGTCACCATTTAGCTCTCTTTTTTTAATCAACAAAGAGACAAGGGCGACTCTTATCTTGAGCATCTGTTGTTTATTTTTGACAAGTGTCTTTTGCTTAAATTAACAAAATCAACTCATAACCGCTACCATCATCTTCAACATCAAACTCAATCCACAATCACCATTGCCGTCACTGCCATTAGTGGCGGCGAAGAGGGTGTGCAAGTGGTGTGGTCGGACAGGTCCCCGCAATCTAAGGGGTCTCACTTTGTGTGCTTATACTATTTGTCCGACTGCGTCTACTTTGTAAATCTCATTAGTTAAATACAACCCATCTTGCAACAATAAACAAAACGTTATTAAGATGTCTCATTATATGAAATTGTTATAAATGAACACCTTTTATGCACACATTTAAGTTTTTTTAGTTTTGGTAGGGCTTTTTTTAATTTTCTCCTGGGGCCTCTCAATTAATTTGTCTGGCCTGACTGCCACCCCACTGCTGATTAACAGCCGTCGCTACCTCCATCGCCAACCATCAGTCACTGCTGCCACAACCTACCAACCGCCGTCGCCATCACCTCCCCTCCCCTCCAACTCGTAACAAACCTTTTATGCCACTCCATAATAATCTTCTCAGGGTATTCTCTAGCCCAATATAGAAAATAACCATTTATCATTCTTTGGTAGGATGCTTGTTACAGCCTCAGTAATCATTGTAAAATCGCCACCACCCTTCTTCATGACCTTTTATGATCGTTGGGTTGGCCTCTGCAGCCTCTAAAGCAGGATCAAGAATAATTATTATAAAGTTGGTACAGTGGCCAAAAAGGAGAAAGCGGTCTACAATCTAACAAAAGGTATCGAAACCCTTTCAAAGAAAAAACAAAGTCAACTACATAAATGGTGCCGGCAATTTCCCATCTCCTACTAAATCTCTATCGACACCATTGAGGGTGAAAATACAATAGTCAAAGGCAAAAACATAATAATCGCTACTGGCTCTTATGTCAAGGACTACCGGTGTAACTATTGACGAAAAGCGTACTGTATCATCAACTGGAGCTTTGTCATTAACAGAAATCCCTAAGAAACTGATTGTCATTGGAGCCGGATACATTGTTTTTGAGATGGGTTCTGTTTGGGCTTGACTTGGTACAAAGGTCACAGTTGTTGAATTTGCAACACAAATAGTCCCTATAATGGATGATGAGATCAGAAGACAGTTTCGACAATTGCTAGAAAAGCAAAAGATGAAATTCATGCTTCATACTTAAGATGAAAATGGATTAACATGTGAAGGAATCAGATGCAGCGGCGACTTGTAGGTTGTGGCAGCGGCGGGTGGTGGTTGGCGATGGAGGTAGCGAAATTTGTTAGTCGGCAGTGGGGTGGTAGTAACGGCAATGGTAGTTGTGGATTTGGTTTGATGTTGAAGATGGTGGTGGTTGTTGGTTGATTTTGTTATAAAGTTTGGTACAGAAGAATATTTTAGTCATTTTAATTTAAGCAAAAGACACTTATAAAAAATAAACAAAAGTTACCAAAGACAACAGTCGTCCTGGTCTTTTTTGGAATTAAAAAAAAAAAAACTTACTAAATGATGATGACCCAAAGAGCGACCGAACTCTTTCAGGAATTTCCCATAAATAAATAAATAAATAAATAAATAAATAAAAAAAAAAAAAAAAAAAAAAAAAACTATTTGACTTTATGTAAAATCATTTAGCCTTTTGCATTGTGTGAAACCTTGTGCAAGTTTTGAACTTAAACTGTTGATATAAAACATATCAACTTATTTGTTTACATCTTTTTGCAAATGTTGATGTCAAGTATATCAGACAATATGTTTACGAGTTGTATAGTTTTCTTAATTTTTTAATCGCAACTTTTGACATTAAATGCTAAATAGAGTACATCGATTTTTTCTTTAATAACCTAAATGGAAGGGACGTTTTTCAAACCATCACCAGGTGGTAGGAATGTTTTGTTTGATTCCATTAATTGACTATGAAAGAAGCAAAAGAAAAACATTAAGAACAGTGATCATTGCCCAAAACAAAGATAAATTATTTTGTTGCTCATTTGAAGCAGAATAATTAATTGCAACTAGGGGTGCTCAACGTCCAAAAACCGGACCGGATCGACAAAAATCAGACTAGACCGAAACCGAATCCAACAAAAAATCTAGACCGAGACCAGATCGAATGTGGTCGGTCTGGTCTCGGTCCAAATAGGCTAAATGTCCCATTTTAAAGCCGGACCGGACCGATCCGGACCGAGACCGAAATTATGAAAATCTTTAGACCGAGACCGTACCGAATGTGGTCGGTCCGGTCGGTTTTGTCGGTCGGTCCGATTCATCCAGTCCGTTTGCTCACTCTTAATTGCAACTATCGTCTAGGTTTATTAAGATTTGAAGAACTTTTAGTTTATGGCCAAGTGAAATGACTAAAATACCTTAATCGGGTAGAAGGTTGAATCGGGCTATTTTAGTCATTTTACTTTTGTCACGGACGAAAAGTGAACTAAAAGTTCCTCGCAAAAACTGCATATTCAATTCACTTTTGAAATTATAAGTAGTGCGCATGTAATTTGAACAACCACGTAGATGGTTTTGCAATTCACTCTTCGTAATATCAAGATACTTTGTAATTTACAACAGTCATTGTAACATGGTGTAACAATATATATATATATATATATATATATATATATATATATATATATATATATATATATATATATATATATATATATATATATATATATATATTCTAACCATACCAACATACGTTCACTTAATTTCTTAGCATAATATTTCATGTCGATCATTCATGGCTTCTATATAAATAATAGCTATATATAAAAGCTATGTTGCTATTTCATACTGCCATTTGCATAAAGTTTTATTTGCATAATAACCATAAACTCCAAGAACCACGATGACCACCACCACAGCTGCCACTACCACCTTTCTTGTTCTCTTGCTAAACTTCGTATCTATGTTTGTCTTTGTGATCTTCTCATTCAATGGCCCATTTTCCTCAACTCGATCTAAAGACTTAAGATCGTCTTTTCCTTGATCGATATGGTTTATTTGTGGTAGTGGTTGTGGCACGAGAGTGGTGTTTGAAGTTGAAGAACTAGGCTTTGATGAACTTGTGTCTTGTTTGGTTCTTTGCATTGGTTCTTGGACTTTAGGAGGGGTGGTTGTTATGGGTGCATTGACGATCTTCTTAGGCATTGTAATGGTGAGAATTCCGCCACTGAATTTGGCCCGAATTTCACTCATTTTACAAGTGTTAGGAACTTTGAAATATTCATGAAACCGATTCCATTTGTTTCCTACAAGAAGACGTTCTCCACGCACTTGAAGGATGTTTGGATCTTCAGTCGTAACCTTGAGGAACCCCTTTTTGAATCCTATATAACCGATAAAAGCAATCAAATGTGCTTACACATTTTGAAAAATATTCTCTGCTAACAAAACCATAACCCAAATTTTTTTAATATAAAGTTTAGAAATACTTTACTAATATGAACAAATTTCAAAAGACCAACTTTTGTCATCTCTTTTTTCGGTAAATTAAGTTGACTTATATCACACGAATAAGAAAAATTGTTCCTTCTTCAGATTTGGCATGGTTAAAGACTCAAAACTCAGAATATTTGGGCTTAAACATAACTTAATTAATACATTTATTTGACATTTGAAACATAACTACATTTAGAATATGAAACAAGGAATTAAGTTTACCGGGAAGATATAGAAGAAGACTGTCATGATCATCTTCTCGTCTCCACTCATGAATAGGCTTGAACTTTTCATAAACACGGCCAGCAATGGTTCGTCGTGGCCTATTGTGATTAACTTCGTCATCTCTCGGCCTCATTATTTTTTTTTCCTTCTGGTGTAACTAAACTTAACGCTCACAAAACTATTTATTCTTGAACAGTGTTTATTAGCAAAATACGGATTAAACATGTGTTTTATAACAGACTTGGGACAGATTAACCGAAAATGAGGTTAAGTTTTCTTGCAAATGGATGTCTTTAACAAGTTTGCTTGTGGCGTTGGCCTACATATCGATCAGGTTTACAGCTTGCTATTGTGTTCTTAAAACCGACCCATGAAGTCATGTCATGGTTTTCCTTTGGTTTCAAGCAAACCAATTTAAAAAATCAATTCTTATGATTGTAACTTTTATAAAGACAATAATTCTTCCAAGGCACCCTCTAAAGTCTTCTATCACTTTTGTCATTGTACCATTATCATGCAACTAACATGGTGTGTTCCATTTGCACGAACTGGTTCTAATGTTTTTTATTTCTAAAAGAAGCATCCTTGCCTTTTATTATGTTCTTTATAATAAATACACGTACTATCAATCCATATTCATATGACTGTATTATCATTTCTTTCTACTTAGAAAAAGAAAAAGAATATATTTTCTTTTGCACAAAAACTTACTAGTTAAGTTTATTTGTAATTATTTATTTACAATGTTAACATATGAATGCTCTACAAATGTTAGACGTAAATTTGATATCATTTTGGCAGATCATGAGTAGATAAACAATTTACTTATCATCGGACTAGGAAAATAAAAAACAAGAAAACAACATTGAACATGTAAGAAAACAATGCAAACTTCTAAATCATTGAAAATTTTGCTAAAATAGAAATAAATAATAAACAACTAACAGAAAAAATTAAACATACAGGGTAGAAGCAATCACAAAAAATTTTAGTCGACATGTTGTAATCATTTTCTTAAGACGCTACAACGGTTGAAGTAGATGATATGCACTGCCAGACTTGACAACTTACCTAAAAAATAATTAACCATATTATTGGCATGCTATTGGAGCTGGTTTTCTTTGCGTGAAAAATGGAAAAATTGGTTGTATTTATACAATTATACTGTAGAAACGGATATATATAAGTACAACCTCGAAAGCCAGTTATTTGAATCCCATATAAATAAGACGTTTATCAATATTCTAAATGTTTTGAAATATATAACGTGAATATATAAAAGCTATAAATTATTGGTACAAGACACATGATAATAACTTGACATGATATATAACATTCATAATGTTAAAAGGCTTTGACTGACAGCCTTTACAAATTTGTATTTATTGTGGAACCAACACACACCATTCCACAAAACAAAAGATACATTACACTATATTTCTCTTGTTACCTTTGCTCCTTGTATATCTTTCAACAACAAAAATGTCTAACAAAGCACATAAGAGCTTCTTCATGCCAATTATATGTCGATTTTCAACAAACGATGTCGTCGTCGTCAAACCATGCAAAGTGCCCGATTCCTCATCAACTGATCCATCGTCTCCAAAACTCAGCTGCATAGGCCAGATCAAGAAACGATCAACCAACATCAACAACAATAATGAAAACAATAATTATCGGGCAAAATCCTCGGTCCATTCGGACAGTTACATCAAGCTCCACAAGCTTTTCTCGGGTAAAAACTTAATATCTCCCGCTATTGATACTATTTCTATAAATAATTCTACTACCAAACGAGTTATGCATAGAAGAAGTAAGAGCTGTAATGCTAGAGGAAGAACAACACCAATTGAATCAAAGAAATATTGTACATCTAGTACTCGTGATGATCATGATATAATGAGAGTTGTGGCTAAAGAATTAGATCCTCCATTGCCAGTGGTGAAATGTTCTCGTCGAGATCAAGATTTGAACGTAAATCTATGGAAAAGACGTGGGTTCGAGATGAAAAGTTTGCAAATTGAGCCTATTCAAGTGACTATGGATCGAAAAAGTTTTAGTAGCAATAACGAATATTCACTTCCTACACTGGCAACAAACTTTTCATAAATGGACCAATCGTCAAGGTAAATAAAGATTAATCGCACCAAAATGTAACATATTCTCACCTCGTTTTTCCAGTATTTGTATCATTTTTAAGTTCTTGATCATTGTAAGTAACATTGTTACATTAAGTGGTAAAAAAAGTGAAAATGTCGGAGTTATTATGGTGCAATTTCTGAAAAGATTCAATTATGTTACTTATAATAGTGAAGAATAATATATGGTTGCATTTTGGTATGGTTAAGCTAATAGTTAACAAAAGATCCCTTGAAACTGGATATAATATATATTGATGTTGGTAATTTTATTAATGATTATATTCTATTTGGTTTTTTATGGGGATCGTTTTCACACTTTTGCTCTGTGTTCACGTGCTCATGTATTGCTACTTTGGAACATAGCTTGTGTTTCCATACATAAAGTTGTGTAACGAGTTTTCTTTTCTTTGTTTAATTGATTGAATTTCTTATAGCAGTTTCCATGCGAGTTCCAAAGGAACTTTACATGTAATGCGATACTAGATAATATTTAACTCTCTATTTTATTAATAAAATTACTGGATGTAAACTAGAAAAAAATGTGGTACGACCCGATTTAGCAAAGCATTTTAGTTTCACAAAGAGCAAATTGTTTTTAACAACAAAACTTGATCAACGAAGCAGACTTTGGTCACATATGTGATTAAACATTTGTGCCAAAGGGCCTAAAGACAACGAGTTTGCCACTCGCATTAATTAACATATCATCAAGTTATTTAGAAGATGATGATCAACGATGGATAACCGTGATGTGATGGTTTTTGCCGTTTTCAGTTTTTTTTTTTTTTTTTTTTTTTTTTTTTTTTTTTTTTTTTTTTTACTTCTGGAACTTCTAGAATCGTAAAAGATAGAAGATCGATCAAATGCCATCGATTACATTTAATGTAATCAAAGCACACGTTTATATATATCTCTAGTTATCTTTTATTTCATTTCATGAGATTGATGGTAACATTGTAAAGACACATAACAAAATGCAATTTTGTGATGAAAACAAACAAGTTACCTTCATTGTGTTGGTAATCCAAGTAAAACTTTGCCCTTATTAAGTTTCTTAGCAGGAAAACTTTCCCCCTTTATAAAATTATAAAATTACTAGAACGGTACTCGCGCAATGCGGCGGCGTGTACCCTGTGACTATATTTTGCGGTCGGTTACACGTTTAATTGTCTTCATGCTTTATAAATAGAGATTTTTTGCTTTTCTGCATTTACTTTTTTGTTTTTTGTCTTCAATTTTTCGGTTTTTCGGGTTTTCAGTTTTTCTAGCTTCAAATTTTCCAGTTTTTTCAGTTTCCAGTTTTCCAGTTTTCTGGTTTCACAGTTTTTATTTTTTCAGGTTTTCTGTTTTTCAGTTTTATGCAATTAATGTTTGAAATCTTCTTCAATCAATATTTGAAATCTTTCTATCATAAAAAATAAAAAGTCTAAATTTTAAGCATTTCTAATAATAAAATAGTCTCAAATGCATTATAATATAGTATAAATAAATACAAAACCCTTATTAAGGTTTCTTCCATGTTTAACCCATAATCGTAATCCCACTTTAAGGCAAAACCAAAATAAGCCATTGAAAAGAGTATATACGTACTTAAACTAACCATATTGGCGGACCTAGAAGTCCATACAAAGTCATAAAGTTTAAGTGAAACTAAAGAACACTTCTAACACAAATTTTTGTACAATGTTTCCTACACAAAAGGAGGCTAATGCAATATCGTTATGTGGACCTAGTACTACTATGGATATGCAACGGTAAAATTCGGATAGTGATGAAGTCAAGGACATTGGTGATGATATGACTTCATATATGGATAACCTGAATTATGCCGGTGAAGGAACTAATGATGAAAGTCTGTGAGAGTATAAATATTATGATGAATATGATGATTTCGAATATGATGTTGATGATTTAAATGAAGAACTTGTTTTTTGTGATGCGCAAGACATCCGTATCTGCGGTAGAGCTAGGAAGTAGTTTTAATTTTGTCATTGACATTTTATTTTGGTAGTTTCGTAAGAATAGAAGGGTACCCGCACATTGTGGCGGGTGCCTGGTGACTATTTTTGTGGCTAGGTGGCGGCGGTTGATGTGTTTCTAGGAGTTTATGTATTTATTTTTTTTGTTTAGAGAGGGCGTGGTTAAATGGTTTGCAGTTTTGTGGTTGATGCGGTGTGTTTTTGTATTGTGTTTGAGATTTTGTATCCCGATATACCTCCAAAACCACAAGATCTACCACCAATACCACATATAACTGAAACCATAAAAAGTAATGATTTTGGCGTATTTTGGCGGCGGCGGATGAGGTGGTGAAGACCGAGGAGGATCTGATGGTGGTGTACCTGAGAAGATGGTTTCTTACTTGAGAGAGAAAAGACAATAGCTTGTTTTTTTTTGTGTGTCTAAATATGTGACGCATGTTACTTTATTTTATAATCAACTAGTTGTTACAATAGGCTGTATAAATATTAGTGGTTACAAGTTGACTAAATTCAATAGGCTGTATGAAGGTCAGCTATTACAAGCTGACTGAATTCAATAGGTTGTATGAATGTTAGCAGTTACAAGTTGACTGAATTTAATATATGACTATGGCTTGTTGATTTCCTAATAAATAAATGTTTTTGGTCTTAAAAATATTAAGACTTCTTTATTTAGAAAGTCCTAAAACTTTTATATAGCAGTATGGATAGACTTGTCTCTCTAACTTACGATAATGTTTGTTTAAAGCACAATAGATGCGTTTTTTTTCGTGTAAGGGGCTGAGATGTGGGATTCACCCTCATCCTATGTACTTTAATGTTTATTTGGAGTAATATATTTATCGAGGAGACCTTTTACCTTACATTTTTTTTACAATGCGTAATTCACTAAATTCGGATTCTTTTGACAAAATATTACACTATGGAAAAATTTCATGTGGTTCACCAAAATCTCGTCGGTCCACCTGAGTATAATGCATCCTGGCTTCAACGCGTGGGACTAAGGTTAGTACAAGCGAATGGAAGGTAAAGTTATTTTCTAGGTGCATAGTGCATGAAGTACATGGACTTGTATCTTCTTACTGAACCTAATGTTATAATTTGGGAAACAAAACCGACGTGAAGCATAACCTAATCAAGAATTGAGATATAGACACGCTCGGTAATTTTTATACATGAGCCAGTCGTTATATCACATCTATAGTATGTTGCATGACATTGTTGATATTTCATGTGCATTCAGTCATTGTTCCTAGGATTTTGTTAATGCTTTGTTAAAAGGATTTACATAGCCCAATTAGGTGAGCGTTAGATGCCATTTTGAACCGTTATAGCTCTTTGTTGTATATCATGACTTTAATGTGCGAGTGTTGCTAGATGTTTTTGAACTATTTTATCAATATATTTTATGAGTTAGTATCACATGAGAAATAAAATAAAATGAAAAAAATAAGAAAAAATATAATCGCACATTTTAGATATACCTACAAAAATAAATGCATTTATATTTAATTCTCTCTCTTTATTTTCATTGTGCACATATTGTTAATGTGCAGGGTGTGTACTACGGGAAACACCCAAAGGAAATAAGTTGGACCACTTTTACCACCCCTCTCTTGCAAGAAACTAGCAGGAAGAGACCAAAAAGTATATTTTGAGGGATGTAGTCCTGATGAAAGAAAAGAGAGAGACAAAATATTGTAGGTGAGAGAATATATATTTTATTGTGTTGTGAGTGTGTATTTATGTTTTGAGAGTATTTTTTAAATGATAAAAAAATAGAAGAAGATTAATAGAAGAGAGATAAGGTGCTGCAATGGTTTAAGGAAAATTGAAGGAAAAGATAAATGAAATGTTTTTTTATTATGTGGTGACGGAAAATCTTCGACCACACCCTCCACCCCTAGATCTTTAACATTGTATCAATCACACAAAAGCTTATTTAGAAGAGGTTTTAGAGAGAGAATAAGAACAAAAGAGAGAGTGGTGAGATGTGTGAGTGTAAAGAAGGAGAAGGAGAGTAGTAACGTGAAATGAGAAATGTTATTCCAAGAAAACACACACATCCCCTTCTAGAAATAAGAGGCTTAGGCGTTTATGTAGTACAAAGAGAAAGTAATGTGCCAGGCTTGAATATGGGCTATTACATGGACTTAAACTAATTAAACTATGTTAGCTTATCAAAGCCCAATACAATTAACTAGCATACTTAAGTTAATACAAACTAATACATGGTTCGTCTAAGTGTTAATGATAAACAGTTTAATGCTAAAACATATAAATCTTTCTCATTTTTCTAAATTTATTTTATTGCTAAAATAAAATAAAAAAATAAAAAATAATAAAAAAATAAAACAAGATGGGTACTCAGGGTCCATTTGGTTTGTGCATGAGTTTAGTATTAGGATTTTGATTTGGATCAACATTTGGTTTTATTTTAGATTAAAAAGATTAGATAGGGAGATAAAATAAATTATGTAATAAATATTGTTTGTTTTAAATTGAGATAGAAATTAACCCTAACCGTTTTTCTTTCCTTTAAGATTTGATTGTTAGGGTTTATTTTGTGTCGGTTTCTTTTTACCCTAAAAGATTGTTCTTAACGATTATTCTTAAAATCGTTTTAGGGTTTTGTTTTGGTGGGAGGTCTGATCGCAATCTGTTGCTATTAGTTAGGTCAGTTTTTCTAATCGATCTATCATCATTAAATTGCGATTAGGGTTTCATTCGTTCTGGTATGATCGTATGTATTACATGGGATTATTTTTCTTTGATCTGCTGGGTTTGTTGTGCGTTAATGATCAACAAAACCCTTTGTGGGTTTTGTTTATTCTTTATTGATGGTGATTATGGATTTGAAAGGTTTGTGGAAGTCACGCTGCATGTGTTTGTGATTGCATGTTCTTTGATGATGTCGTGATTATGGTAGTGGGTTATGAGAGAGATGTTGGTCTAGTTGTTAGGGTTTTTGACCCTAGTTTATTGCATATGCGTGATATTGCTGCTGAATTCATGAACGAACCCTTGTTTATCGATTATTCTATATTGCATTCAGTTCTATACGTTTGTATTGGGTCTGAATTGAGATGGTTATTGTTTATGGCTGCTGTTTTGCTTGGAATGGGTCTTGAATCTTTATATTTTGCTGCTGATTGATCGCTATCACCAGATGTTTTGTGGTGTGTTGCATTTGGGACTTGATCATTGGATGTCTTCATGTGAACACTCGTATTTGTTGGAAGATTAGTTCAAGTTCGGATATGCTGAAAGGTTGGGTCGCTTAGACCATGTTTATGCTTCAAGTTTGATTAGCTACGGTATTCACTCTTATTAGGTTATTAGATTATGCTTTTTGCATAATACTAATAGAAGACGCTATTGGTTGAAGCTGGAAGTTCACATAAATCTATTTGCCATAAATTTTACTCTTATCAGGTTATTAGATTATGGTTCTTGCATAATACTAATAGAAGGCGCAAAGGGATTTGTTTGGAATATGCACTTGGAAGGCGGGGAAACTTGGTTTGGGTTTCTTCATGTTTAAGATCTGGAGAGCTAGGATGACTAAGAAGACTTAAATTTTATTTAAGTTGTGATGTATTGTATTTTTATTGCTAGTCATGGTTAGTTGTATTTAGATCTGTTTGTTATAAGAATGGCCTGTCATTCTTATATAGTGGTAGTGGTAGTGTCCTTATGGACTCCGATGAGAGATTCATTCTCATCCATTGTACTTCAACGTTTTTTTGAGTAATATTTTACCAGGGTGGAACCCTTTTACCCAAAAAAAAAATAGAAATTAAGTTTTAAATTTATGTAAATTTAAAGATTAGAAAGAAAAGAAAAAAAATAAAATATCAATTAAAATAAGATTGTGGTTGGAAATACATTACACGAGTTCCCATGTGAAAAACAAGACGTATCCAACTTCAAAACCTGCCTATCCAGCAGAGATTTATGCAAAGTAGATATCTGACCAATGTTCTTATATCCGAGACCTAACCTTGCAACCAAATGACTCTTTTCAACATGCTAAATTAGCCCCAAATGTTTCTTTTTTAGTTATAGTTCATTTTTAGATGAAAACAGACCTAAACTGGACAATATTCACCCCTACTGTTTCCTATTACACGTTACATATCTTTTTTTTGTAAAATAAGAAATTCTCATTCCAAAGACATTTCAGAAAAAAAAGATCTTTATCAAAGTTAAATTTGACTAACACGAAAACTCAGTTACGCCATTTTGCAAAATAGATTATTCATCTATGCCAATAAAGATCAAAAGTGGGGCTAGAATTTGTTGAAGTTTAAAAAACTGATATTATAACAGCAAAATACGCAACTACAATAATTTTTCTTTTTTTCACTTAAGTGTAAATATGTTTTAAATTTAGGTGATAATAATATCAAAATTTACACATGAGATTAAAAATATCAAAATGAAAGCAAATTATACATTCTAAACTAATTGTAATACCAAAAGCCATAACACTAGTATACCACATAAATTTAATGTGTCATAACAACATTTATTCTATATTAAGTAATACCGCAACTCATATGCATGTGAGTTTAGTTATAACTGTCACAACTCGTAAATTCTGGTTATTTCCCGAAGTTTTCAAATTTACTATTCAACATTTACTATTCATCGAACACTATTCATCATTTTACTATTCATCGTTTTGGAGTCGGTTTGAAATATTGAGATGTTTTTCAGAAATTTTACTATTCATAAAACACTATTCACCCCCGGAGAAAATTTGTCATTCATGCGTGAGTTGCATCATTTCTGTATACGTACGGTTATCTACCTAATAAACGTTATCCTATAAACTATTACTTTAAATAATTAATCCGACAATCCCAACTATGGTCCTAACACATTTTTACACTCATTATAAAAATATAAAAGTTATATTATTAATTTACCCGACGTTTTGGATTTATCAATTTAACATAACGTTAAAAGCTTATAACTACGACGATTTACGTAATTATGATTTTTATGCATGAACAATATACCCGATACTACTAAATTAAACTACTCATCCTAAATATCTAACAAATATCTAGATATTTTGTTGAACACTTGAAATTACCATTATACCCTTTCACTGAAATTACAAAATTGCCCTTGGACTATATAATGCCTAAACTAGCTCATTTTTACAAAGTTTTCACAAAAATCTCTTCCTTCCTCTTTCTTGGCTCACGACAACAATAAGAGAACAACAAGATCCATAAATTTTTCATGATCCAAGTATCTATCAAGTCCTAGGAGTGATCTAGTTAAGGTTTAGGATGAAACCTTGAAGTTTAACTAAGTAATCTATCACTAATCCTCTTCAAACATCAAGTAAATTACAAGTAAAGTTTTTGATCTTTTTATACTCTCATTTGATTAATAACATGATGTATTTTCAAGATTTATTAGTAAACATGCTCATATACTTATGTATTTATACCACTTTTACAAGTATTTTAAGTTTTATGAGATTTTTAATAACCTATGATCATCCCTTGAAATTCTACCATGTTTTATGAAGTTTAGGACCCCATGACACCCTAAGAAGGTGTATGGTAGTTTAAGGGTTGTATTGAAGTTGTTTGGAAGGTTTTTATACAAGTTAGTAACTAGGAAACCAAGTATTGAACAAGAAAAATACCTACTGTCCCTATTTGTAAAACGTGGGAAATCCATGGGGTTGGGTGTACTTTTTGGCCAAAGATTTAGAAAATACATTCCGAGACGAAACTATGGCCGAAAGTTTGGATAAAAACGAGTTTATAACGAAGGAGATATGATTTTCCGAAGTTTAACGACAAAAAGTTATTTTCAGAAAATATAGTTGCTGTTGGGCAATTTTTGTTGGACAAAATGAGACATTTAACGTAACCTAGATAATCCGGACTACTAAAAATATGTTAGTATGTTGTCCCACGATTCCGGGGATATAAAGAACATAGAAAACAAGCTTATAACGACCAAGATATACACTTTTGAAACTTGCCGAACTCTATATATTTTTGGCAGCTTCTAATAGCAAATATATTCTAAGTATTGGAATTAATATTTTCAAGTAGCAACAATGAGGGTCGATTTTCTCATCGAGCAAGACCCGTATGGTCAAAAGTTAAAAGAGATGACATCTAGATATGGTTACAAGGTTTTCAAAAACGTCAAGTTTGATCACTAACACTCAACGTACAACATTTCGCGACTAGTTTTGCGAGGCCATTTGGTCATATTTATAAGTTATAAAAAGTGTCATTTTACGTCGAAAACCTTATATTTGCCGATAGAACACCAAACGAGAATCGTGGAGAACCGTTTCAACCTATTTACATGGGAAGTGTTTATTAACTTAACGAGACGTCAAAAATATATTTTTTCGACGATAAACGTTATTTTCAAAACTAACGAGTGGTATTGATAACATACGTATTCGCATGTGTAGCATCATTTCATTTCTTACATTAGACTATATCATTCATATTAGGTTGCGGTTATAGATCGTGCCTCATTTATGTGTAACCACTTTTGTCATCATAGCTATTGCACCAGGTGAGTCATAGCCCCTACTCTTTTTATACTTGTTTTAACTCTTTGGGGGAGATACATGCTCAACTACTTGCTTACTTGTACAAATACTCGCAACATTTATACTTGATTACATTTATACTTGAAAACATTTATACTTGATTTCATTTATACTTGATTACATTTATACTTGATTACATTTATACTAGATTATATTTATACTTGATTTCATACATACATGATTGTGTTATACTTAACTGCGTTATACTACATTTTGATACTTCCAGTGGCTCCAGATTAAGTTGCTGGATGACCATTGAGACTGCCAGTGGCTCCAGATTAAGTTGCTGGATGACCATTGAGACTATCTAGTGGCTCCAAATTAAGTTGTTGGATGACCATTAGCTTTGATACAATAAACGTGAGGTCTTCGGAGATGAAGTGTAGACTCACGACTAATTTCTTAACTGTTGTGATAAACTTATACATGTTTTACTCATACTATATATGTTAGCAGTGGGTCGTAAACACACAGGTTACAAGTCTCTTATGGCGGGACTTGCAACTGAGTGGATTTACGATGCCTTTGCTGTGTGGTCATTTTCTATAAGCTTTATTTGTTAAACAAACTCTATGAACTCACCAACCTAGTGTTGACACTTTAGCATGTATTTTCAGGTATTAAGCAATGGCACGCTACAGGAGGTTTTGGCAGGGCATGGCATGGTCATAGAAGACTCTGATTATTCATTTGGGGACCGTTTTAAACTATTTTAAGGGCCTACTTCCGCACTACTTTTAACAATGTAAATTCAACATTTTTGATTTAACTATTTTATTCTAAATGATTCAAGTGAAAACCATTTTTGAACTTGTGTTGTAATACCAATTGAGTTACACCCCAGCTACATGTATGCTTCCGCTGGACCTGATTTTGGGGGTGTGACAATAACTAAACGACTAGTTATAATACTCGCGCGTTTGAATAATGTATTTTTATCTATTAAAAAATAAATTATTTAATCTTTGTTATGTTTTATTTATGGTTTTTAATTTGTTTTTAACTAATGAAGGGTCATATATATATTTTTAAAAAAACTTTCCTTTAAACTTTATAAACCAAGTTTACTTACCATTTGTTATATTGGTTGTTGAATAAATATGCAACAATATATAATATATACCACTTACCACCAGTTGTAATTTAAATTTCAACATAAATTGGTTAATGTGGGTCATGTTTAAAGCGTATTTGCTATAATGGATCGACTTTCATAGAATCTAATACGAAACATTACAAATGATTCAAGTGTCTCAAAATGTACAAAAGTGATCGAATATATTTTTCAATGTAAATATCTATAAAACTATATTATTATCGTAATGATTGTAACATTTATTCTAATGATTTTCATCCCCGATCAAATAAACTTGGGTGTTTGTTGTTTCTTTGTATGTGTTGTTTGCTATGGCACTTCTATTCCTCAGATGGTAATTGTCATTGTCAGAAATCTGTTTAAAAACGTATACATCAAATAATTTTGTTGTATATTATGTGTAAATAATTTTGTTGAAACAATGAGCTGACTGTAATGTACCTCTATTGGTTTGTTTTTAATCTCACATGACTTTATTCCTTTTCTTGGTATGAGTCCTCATCACCATGATTTTGTTTTTGAAATGTTTCTTTTTCTTCGTCTTGTTGTCTTGCTATTTTTATGAGTTTTTTAGTGGCTAGTATAAACTTATAAAATTTATTAAATTTATGAATAAAGTCTTTCCATTATGTTATAGTTGTATTTTGGATTACCTTTTCGTCTTTTGAGTATTCGATTATTATTGTATAATTAACATGCATTTTCTACAAGCCTCTTTTGTTTGTCATCCGTAGAAATAGTTGTTAGGTTGACTTGGGTTCTTCGCATGTTCCGTTCGATATGTTCTTTTGTAATATGCGACAAAACAATAAAAGAATATAAAATAAAATAGTGAGCTAGTAACATAAACCATTAAAAAATAACTGAGAACAAAGTGCAGACCGACATCAAGTATGGCATAGTAAACCTCTATTGTGTAAATATTGAAATTAGAGAATTAAAGTCTATATGTCTAGGTTTTGGAAATGTAGTGATCACTTAGCGAAATTGTGGTGTATAGGTTTTGGATGTTATCAGTTAATATGGTCTCAGTTGTATGTTCTGTTATGATGATGGATATTGAGCATGTTTCATTGTTCATCATGGATAACAACTTGTAACTATTATGGTGTTTTGGTGGTAATATATATTCACATTTTCACTAAAAAAATCCATTTGTCTTTTATAATAACATTCTTTTTAATATGGTTGTTGTCCCTTTCTTCTCACATCTTCAATGGTTTTGTGCAATATCCTGCCCTTGTAATTAACTTTCTTGAAGTAGTTGAACTGTTAGAATGAACAACATGATCGAACAAATATAGGTACATGATATGGTATCATATGTTAACTAAAAAACAAATTCATAATAGTAATTTCCAAGAAATGCGATACAAAGCATCAACGTGCATAAATCCAACACACATGAGGCATGCCAAATTTGCACTTAGTTTTTATAAAAGCGGCTTGATTGGCGGGTTGAGTCAAGGATAAAAATGAGACTGTCATCTTGGATTGACAAACAAACACTTTTTCTCCCTTTTGTATAAATAACTAATATGTCAATTCAATATATATCGTAGTTTCAAGGCATACTCTCCTCACATACATGTCATTCAAGACACCTAACCAAAGGAAAAATAAGAAGCACCAACATTAGCTCATAACACCATTAAATGCTAATTTGGCCAAAGTAAAAAAGAACCAACATCAGCTTACTCTTTGCTTTTACATTTTCTAGGAACTCTTTGTATACTGGGCATTTTATTACTAGAACGTGGACAATGGACCATTTGAAGGTTATAAAATTCTCATGGGTAATATGGGACATTCAGGAGTCAGAACGAAGCAACAAAATGACAACAGCCTAATTCTTTTAAGACTACGAAATAGAAAAGATAACTAATTAAAAGTAAGACCTTTGTGAAAGGATCCCTATTAGGCTAAGTAATTTTTCTTTCTAGCTTGATATGTCCATATCATACTCTAATACTATCATCTTCACAAGGCGCTTCAATATGGCCCAAACACACTTTAGATTGTTAGAAGGTGTTGGAATTTCTGCTCATATAACACCACGTGTTAACCTTATGATACCTCAGTCATATTCAGGCCCAATTATGGCTTGCACTCATTTTAAAACCACCAATTTCCAGTGAATTTCAATCTATGAGTGTCAATTTCATCAAGTTCTTAAAGTATTAAAGCAAACATGAAGGAACACTTGCCTATCTCTTGCTTATAATACAAAATAGAGCAGGCGTCGACAAAATACCTTCCTTTTAATGATGAAATTCTAAAGTCATGATCCAAAAATAATTAACACAAATCCAATAATTGTACCATAAGATAGGTATTCCCTCAAACTTGATATTAACTTCAGAAACTGAAGATTCAATCATAAACATATTGACACTAATAACTACATTATTCACATTATCAAACACTATTAAAAAACATAATTCTCTTGTGCATGTAAGATGACTAATGTTCAACATTGTTTCCAGTAAAAAAAAAAAAAAAAAAAAAAAGCTGAGTTTGTAACTATTACCTCCGAATCTGTTGTAAGCTCCTCAATTAGCAACATCCACAACTACAGCTTAGCAGCCGGCTGAACCACCACTGTCCATACCGCCAACAAACCTGCTTCGTATACTTAGTGATTAGTAACAGGTTTTTTATATGGGTATAAGGAAAACCCCAACCCAGTTTCTTAACAAAATTGAATCTGCATCACTCGACATCTTCTAATCTGTATATGAAATTCAATTAGAAACCCTAATATATTAAGATTTGCTTTCTGATATAGGGTTTTCGGACTATTTTTTTCCTTGTGTGTGGATGAATGATTTTTAGTTAGAAATGTTGAGGCAACATGATCAAGATCTCTTTATATTTTACTGATGACAAATAAACCATCGAAACACATAAAATAACAAATGTTAGCTCAAAATTGCCGGAGCCAATGTCTGCTACTGGCGCGCTGCCCGCGCGTCAACGCGTGGGTGACGCGTCAGGAATCTGTTTGGTTCCGAGCGAATTTTGAAAGTCGGCTTTCCCCTTACCCGACAAATGTGGATCTTTCAATACAGGTATGAATATGTTATGTGCTTAATTGAGAACACTTGAAACGAGTTTTGGGATTAGAGAAAGATCCAACTTTTAAAGCACCCATTTACGGGAAAACGCCAACTCATGTTTTCTTGCTATCGCCTCTAGCCAAGGCTTTTATAAACTTAGGGAGATTATTTATTTCACGTAACATCATGTGAAAGCATTCATATGCTCATATCCCGTGCTTACGTCTTCTCTAATTACGTAACGGGTTTACTCCCCTATTGGTCAAACTAAGTCAAAGGTCACTTTTGCGTAAACGTATCCTTTCCCACTTGGGTTATGCTTTACATTAAGGCAAAGCAGTTAACTTGTTTGAACCAAAGTATTAGTTGAGAACGTCGAGTCGTGAAAAGTCACGAGATATGAAATTATGGATTCTCGACGTTGTGTTACTTGAATTAATAAGTAACTTATGATTTTCTCAACTTATAATCTTAATTGTCTAAATCTTTTCTTCTTAATGACAATTAGATTATTTTCTCTTAATTACTTTCTTAATTATCTTCTTCAACAAAATACCACTTACCTCAAAACCATCAAACCCAAAACCACCAAATCTCCTACAATCCTTCTGAAATATCCTTTCCAACATTCCCTTACACCACTTACACAAAAGTGTACCTTTGTCTCTTACACACTTTTAATCCTAACCATTGAATTCAAATTCAATCCATCTCAACCTTTCATTCTCTTACAACATTACATCTCTTACACATCCCTTACACATCTCTTATATTCCTTACACATCTCCAATCTCAACCATCCAATTCAAATTAAACATATCTCAACCACTCATCCAATCTCCTCTCTATTATACCACATGTGTTTAATCTCAACCCTCCATTTCAAACCTAAATCAATCTCAACCCTTGGATCACCCTTCCTCTCCAAGCTAAAGGACACTATGATCTCATCCATCCATTTCAAACCAAAACCATCTCAACCATCCAATCTCTTACAACACATCTTAACCTTCTATTTCAAACTAAAACAATCTCAACCATCCATCCAACCTTTCCCCCCAAGCAAAGGTATATTCCTTTGGAATATTCTCTTTCAAACTCAACCATGGTTCACCTCTTCCAACCATGGTTAGTTCTCAACATACAACCTTAACCCAACCAACATACTTCCTAACCCAACTATGGTTACTTCTCTACACCCAACCATGGTTATCTCTTAACCTCACCAAGGATGGAACATTCCCTTGTGAAAACCTCTTAACCTAACCATGGTTCATTCTCTATACACTTAACCCTTCTCAACCTAACCATGGTTACTTCTATACACTTAACCCTTCTATACCTAACCATGGTTAAACCTCTAAACCTTTACCCTAACCATAGTTACACCTTAACCTTTCCCTTGAGGATTATTCCATGGCATACTCTCTTCTCTATTATGCCATGTGAGGAATACCATTTATACCCCTACCAAATTACCCTTTCTACTCTTCTACCCTTTGGTATTTGGTTTTCTTATAAACACTTCACAAACGACTTTTCAAATTGGCTATTTGAGTTCGTAAACCTTAGATTGATTAATGTTAAGGTTTAGTGTGAAGTACAATTGGGGGTTTAGCAAGGATAGGTATTTAAAGGATCAAAACCCAAATTTTGAGAAAAAGTTTACAGACGCCTGGCGCGCTGCCCACGCGTTGACGCGTGGGTGACGCGCCGGCCTCGGTAAAATTTTCCATGTTTGGATCTTGGACTATAAATACCACCCTTGCCTCTTGTATTCCTCACCCCTTGCCATTATTCTTTCTTTCTACATTCTTTCTCTCTAATCCTCTAATTCTATCTCTTGTGTTCTTAATCTTTCACACTAACATCTATTGAAAGAACACTTCTTCTTTGCAAGGGAAGAATCACAAGACCCTAATCCACTCTTGTGATTGTGTCGAGGGTCTTCTTATCTTTACCCTTTCTACTACAATCGAGTCTCTAGGTTAGGTTAGTACTTGGTTGAACAAACTTATAATCATTCAATTGTTTGTAAGGGAAGTCTTGTGTCTTTGTGACCAAGTCTAGATCATTGGGGATCTAGTTGGGGTTTAATACTTCCGTGGGAAGTTTTGGTAGTGGTCTTGGTGACCCATAGTTTAATTCGAATCACTAGATTCTTGAGGGTGGTTTCCGAGGGCGGAATACCGTGGGAGTAACTCCTTCTTTGTGAGCATCGATATTGGTGAATATCGGTGGAGTAAATTGTACGGTTTGTAGTCCACCAAAAGGATTATACTAGTTGAATAGTATCGTGTCATGGATTCGCAACTGGACGTACGGATGGTATAACCCCCCATCCCGAACCAGTATATATCGTGGTGTCTTTCTTTACTGGCTTTACATACTTTGGTTGTGCTTGTGGTTGATTGAATTATTGAACAACCACTTGGTGTTCTCTTTAGCTTAAAGTTTTTAAACATCTAAAAAGCCGAAGAAACCGTATTCACCCCCCCTCTACGGTTCTACAATTGGTATCAGAGCGGAATACTCAAGTTTTTGAGCGTTAAAACCTTCCCAAGAAGTCGTTTTAAGTCAAAAACTTCTTTCCCAAAAATCTAAAATCCTAACTAAGAATTTTGGTAAAGTTGAGTATAGATCCATGGCTCAAGAGAACTATAAAGAGGGGAGTTCTATGGAGGTACCACCTCCGTTTGAATACGAAGGATTCTTCTTTTAGAAAATCCTATTTGAGACTTATGTTAAGTCTAAGGATTATGACATATGGTATATCCTCCAAAATGGTGATTTTGATGATAAAGAAAAAAGGATGGCCGACAAGAATCATCGAGCCAAACTTATGATAAATGATGCTTTACCTCAAGAGGAGCTTGATAGAGTATGCATGTACAAGACCGCAAAAGAGATTTGGGACTTACTCCTTCTAGTTCATCATAATACTACACAAGTCAAGGTCAACAAGATATACTCTCTCATTCAACAATATGAAGAGTTCTCTATCTCAAATGATGAAACTGTTGATAGTAGTCTAATGAGATTCAATGCTATCACTACAAGCTTGAACTCATTAGACCCAAGCTATTATAGCAAAAACCATATTGAAAAATTTGTTCATGCCCTTTCCAAAACATGGCAACTTGAAGATGCAAAGGTTGAAGAAACAAGAAGTTTGGGACAATTATCTTTGGAAAAGATAATTGATGATCTTAATGGATATAAGGTGTTTTTAGATGATATTAGAGTCATCACCAAGGAAGAAACTGATTCACTTGATCTTGAAGACGAAGCTACTACACGCCAAACTAGTAATCAAGAAGTTTCTCTTTATAAAGACGATGGAGTAGATGATGAAGTTAATGTGGCAACAAGAGAACTTAATGAACAAGAAAGATGCAATGATCAAGAGATTGCACTCATCGAAACGGTTTTGAGCTATAGTGAAGATGGGAATCAACCACATGGAGAATCCACTTATCTCACTACACTTGAAGCACTTGAGGTATCATCTAACTCTTCCTCGTCCAACTATAATACTTATATATTGCAAATAGAAAATAAGGAATTAACCAAACATATCACGAGAAGTACTGATCATCATACAATAGATAAACATAAACTCAAAAAGGAGATTAATAAACTCGAACAAAAAGTGATATGTCTTAAATTTAAGAAAAACGGTTTTAATTTAAACAAAATATTAAGTGAACAAAAACCCTTTCATGATAAAGGAGGTCTTGGTCTTTCCGATAATGATAAAAACACATTTGTAAGACAAGATAAATCCATCATGTTCATAAAAGAGAGTCATGAATCTAAAATTACCGACACTGACGCGCTGGCTAACGCGTCAACGCGCCAGGTGTCTGAGTAAAAATAGATCATCATTAAACGTTTTTGCTAAACCTTTATTTCTTCAAAAACCTCATGCAAACATCAATAATTCTCTTCATGACTTTACAGAACCTACCAATGATGAGCATAGTACTAATCTAGACACTATGTATTATAGTACAAGTAAGGATGATTATAGTATTAAGTTCACCAATATTGATCGCACTATTGGTAAGGACGGGAACATATTAACTAAAGGTCGTAGACGAAACTACTTGTACATCGTCTAATCATAGATTATTTGTAACAATATATGCTTTTCAAACATGTTAAATAACCCAACGCCTCGGCTTAGGAAGTTAGGTCTTGCCGACAAGCTAGTAAGCAATTTACCATTGTTAAGCATAGAAAGGCATTATTGTGATACATGTCTAGGAAGTCTTGGTCTAGCATGCAAATTGAGTTAACGAATAAAGCCCTAAGGATTGAAACACTTGGATTTGTACGATCTATCTCTAATTCAAGGTTAAGAAGATAACTTCCACACGTTAAATGTTTATCCAAATTATCTCGAATAATGTTTTGAAGTTTAGGGATGAAGTCTTAAGCTTAAGAAGGAAACTTGAAAACCTACTTGATTAATTATCCCAATTAAAACAAATCATAGTAGTGAATTTGATAAAAGGCAATTTGGAACCTTTTGTGTACAACATGGAATATCTTATAACTTATCGGGCCCGTTCACTTCTCAATCGCTTAAGATTGTTGAAAGAACACATCGTAAGTTAAGAAAGATAAGTCATGTAATATGAGCAATCCATCCCACAAAAGTTTTGGTGTCATGCCCTAGAAACCTTATGTTATATCTTTGAAGGTCATAAATAAAACTCCTTATGAAATACTTAGGAATAGAAAACCATCCCTAGAGTATTTTAGAATTTTTGGTTGCAAAGTATTCATACTTAACACCAAAGAGTACCTCACCAAATTCGACCCAAAGTCGTATGAAGGTGCTTTCTTAGGATACTCTCAAACGAGTAAAGCATACATGGTGCTTAATAAGGAAACAATGAGGATTGAGGAATCTCTCAATGTGACCTTTGATGAGAGCATGCCCGAGCCGAAACTATCTTCTTCGATAGAAGATGACGTGATTAACGAACATGTAGTTCAAAATCATGAGGGGTCACCAACATTACAAGTTAATGTTTCGGATGACGGCAATCCTAAGGATGTGAGAGAAGCGAGGGGTCTTCCTATACAACAAGTCATTGGTGACTTGAATAAAAGGTCACTTAGATCACAAAACAAACAAATCTAAGTTTTTGGCAAGAAATTTTCCAAAAGTCCAAATTGCTTTGGGATAGGTTTTGATGTTCATGTTATAAATGCATCCTAAGTGAACAATCTTTTAGGTGTTATATGTCATTATGATGCTCTTAGAGCTTATATGCTTATGTGATTAGGTCTTATGTGAAGGCATGTAAGGAACTCACTAATTCCAATGATGGAGAGTATTTATCAATTCATTATTCAAACAATGATTGATAATATTCTAAGGAAACCTAATGTCTACCCAATCCTCACTGGTCATAGCCTAAGCTCTAAGGTTTGGAAACCTCCGTCGTTAGCAACCTGGCTCTGATACCATAAATTGTAACACCCCAACCCGACAGGGTAAAAGTGTCACAATAATGGTGTCATATCAGAGTATACATAAGCATAAACAAACGGAAGTCATATCATAAATAACCAAAGAGTAAGTCAACATGACTTAACCAACATAGTCCCAAATGAAAGAGACAACCAACAGAGTTACATGAGTTCTAAACGGAAAAATATCCAAAAGAAATAACGGAAAATAATAAAGTCTTAAACATCATATCCAAAATCCAAAGCTAAGATCTCTAAGGTAAGTCCACTCAGCACTCAACCCATAAGCAACCCCAGATCTTAACTTAGATACCTGCCGTGGAAGAAAAGAAAACGCGGCTGAGCTTAAAAAGCCCAGTGAACAGATATAACAACGAAGTAATAATGAAACAGAATGAATACTGAATAAGGTATAAAGGAAATAACAGAATGTAACCCAAGGCAAGTATGAAATAGTAATAAGAGATAAGGTAAGGGTTAGTCATCAACCACGAGCCCAGAAACAGATATAATAATGCCTTCATAAATGCCTTCATCATAATCATAATCATAGTCATAATGAGGGGAGACCTCAAAATATCAGATGTAAACAGAGGGGTGACCTCAATAGGTTGTGAAGGACGTGCATGCACGCAGCATCAATCACCAGATACAGATAATAGATAACAGATAACAGAAACAGATCTAGGATGCATCCATACGCCCCCACAGAAATAATATAGGCCATAATAAACAGATAATTGAGCTCATAACAGATAACAGATAAGGGGACGTGGCAGAACATCACTCCACTGCCCTGGAGTCATGCCAGGGGTGCATCCCTGACACGGACATGGAACCCCCATGCCTAGTGAAATAAATTTGGCTCGGGTGTCAAACTAGAATAGGTCAAACGGAATAGGTCAAACAGAATAGGTCAACAGAATGTCATAAAATGACACAGATAATAAGTCATCATAATCAGATCATATCAGAAGTCCATATCATATAGTCATATCAAAAGGTCCAAATCAGAAGGTTCAAAATCAGAAAGTTCAGATAGCAAAGGTTCATAACAGAAAAGGTTCAGAAAATAAAATAGGGTTTCATAGCAATGGCATCGGGAACCCTAAACAAAATAAGAGATCAAAAGAAAGGAAGTCATGAGAAACCTTTACTGAAAAGGTCAGAATATCTGTACCTTATTCAAAGCAAAAGCAAACAAAGATAGATGATCACAAGACACCGAATCACTCCCGCTTCACAGAACCTATACGAATTAAAATACCAAGTATTACTTTAAGTTCATATGAATTAGTTTACTCATTTTAGTATGCTTTCCATTTTTAGTAACTTTCTATTTTTAGCAGGTCTTTCGAATTAGTCATTTTCCAAATTTAGTAAGTTCCCACAATTGTAATTTAATACTTGAAGGTCGTAATCGACAATTTATAATATTTAAGGTTAAAATGACCAATATAATATTTTAGGTCTTAAATGTCAATATTATAAGTTTGGGCTCTAAAATATTAATTATCAAAATTAAATATTAAAAGTCAAATAAAATTATTTTAAAGTTTATTTTAATAAATTAATATTAAGATAATAATCTTGGACCTCGTCATTATAATTTTATATAATTTATTGACGTACCCACAATCTTAATATTTATGTTGTGACGACCCAAGATTTTTATAAAATTGTGTAAGACTTATTTATAATTAACCCGACATCGGTTCACTTCATCCATATACACACGACACTCTTTGTTATCAAAATAATAAATAAGCTACGACACACACACCCTTTGTGACAGAAAAATAGGCCCAACCATAAATCCCTTTTTGTGCATGAAAACTTATATGTCGAAACATGCATGCATAAAATCCCATTTATTATTGGCTCGTATTATATTTAGTTTTATGAGTCGAGTGATAGAAGCAACAACTATCCGAATTTCATAAGTAGAATAATATATAGATCGAGTGTGATATACTTATCCAAATGTTATTTCATATGTAAAATTTCTATGATCATATGTGACTTATATTTCTTATACCTTTATATATACATTGCAATACAAAAATTCCCTTTGAAGAACACAAGAATCCATGCGTATTTATTTTAGCACCTTAAACATGTTTAGATCATATAGTTATAGGCCAACATCATGAATAAAACCGATCTCGAAAACAATATATCATAGGCCGATTATATTAGCTTCCTAATTCGTTATTTTATGTGGAAAACTAGTTATGATTTCTTGTGAAATCTCTATGATTCTATGTGAAGTTCTGGTTCATAACATGCATGTACACTACCTTCGTTAAGTTTTTAAATTCCAGAATTCCATGCATATATTAGAGGTTAACATGAATGTCGCGAAGTCGAAACGTAACGTATATTACTAACAAGTACGAATGATTCAAAACAGAATGAGATTAGCATATACCATTGTTCATATCTTTATGATTTTATGCTGAGAATATATTTTTCATATGTTCTATATCTCGTATACCCATGCATATCTATATGACAGATTCTTATTAATCTCATGCGACATGTATACTTATGTTCATTTAAGGAGCAAATATGAAGGAAAGAACAAGGATGATACAGTACCCTCGAAGCGTGACCGAACAAGAAGAATCAACACAACACACGATCGAATACCAATCACGCCAACCCGAGACAGTAACAAAGCCCTCGAAGCGACTCAATAAACCCACGCCTATTCCTCCTTCAAACCAGCAACTCCACTCGATCACGAGCTCACCAAAAGCCACGAATGAACCCTCTTTCGAAACCCCGCACGAATCCCTTCCTTAGCCTTCCTTTGTTGAACCGCAACACCACCACGATCTCACCAACGATCAAGAACTTAGAGACACACACGAGTTCCTTGCACGCCTTTTTGGTTCAGTCAGAAATGGAAGAAAACAAGGTAGCCGCCACTTAGTTTTAGGGTTTAAAGTTTTTGTGTGAGAGATTTGTGATATACGGTTTTATTAAACCGAGTGGGGGGAGTTTAAATGAAGCAATACCGAGATTTGGGGACGTGATTGATAGACCAAATCATCTTTAAAGTTTATCATGAATTCTAGACACGTTTTAGCTCCACTCATTGTACACAAGTCACAATTAAATTTGGCCTAGTACATATTAACGTGTAAGATGGTTTTTAAAGTACCAAGTTGTAATTTTAACTTATCATAAGTTTCATGACTTGAAATAATGTCTTTGGTTATAAATGCTTTAAATACTTAGGTTATAGTATATGTAATGTCTTACATTATTAACGTCGTTTATAAGTTCGAGATCAAAGGGGTATTTTGGGTATTTTACGTATTCAGAAATTTTTGGTTTTACAACTCTTCCCCTGTAAAAAGAAATTTCGTCCGCGAAATTGACAAGAAAACGAAGAGCAGATGTAACAGACTACGAAAAGAAATGCGGGTAACTAGCACACATAGCTTCCTCGGTCTCCCAGGTAGCTTCACGCTCTGGGTGATGCTTCCAAAGAATCTTCACAAATGGAATAACCTTGTTTCTCATGACCCTTTCTTGCCGATCCAAAATAGCCTCAGGTTCCTCAGGCAAAGACATATCAGGCTGAATCTGATCAAACGGATAAGATACAACGTGCAACGGATGATAGTTGTATCCCCTCAGAAGAGATACATGGAAGACATCATGAACATGCGATAACTGAGGAGGCAGAGCTAAACGATAAGAAACTTCTCCAACACGTTCCAGAATCTCAAACAGACCAATGAATCGAGGACTGAGCTTGCCCTTGATCCCAAAACGTTTAACCCCACGAAACGGAGATACCTTCAGAAATACCCGATCTCCAACATTAAACTCGAGGTCACGACGATGCTTATCAGCATAACTCTTCTGTCGAGACCTAGCCTCTTTCAGCTTCTCCTTAGCAACCGCCACTTTCTCATTGGTAATCTCAATCAGTTCCGGACCTTCAATCAAACGTTCACCTACTTCATTCCAATAGATAGGTGCTCTACATTTCCTCCCATACAGAAGTTCAAAAGGTGCCTCCTTGATGCTAGCATGCCAACTGTTGTTGTAGGCAAACTCTACCAAGCACAGATATTCATCCCAATTACCCGTCCATTCCAAAGCACAAGCCCTGAGCATATCCTCCAACGTCTGAATGGTTCTCTCTGACTGACCATCTGTTTGAGGATGAAATGCTGTACTGAACTTAAGACGAGTCCCCCAAGCCTTCTGCAAACCCCTCCAGAAACGAGAAGTAAACCGCGGATCTCTGTCAGACACAATAGATGCCGGAGTACCATGAAGCCTAACAATCTCCTGCTGAAATATTTCCGCCAATCTACCAATACCATAATCCTTCCGAATAGGTAAGAAATGAGCAGACTTGGTTAGCCGATCAACAACCACCCAAATCGCATCATGTCTTTTCTTAGTCAGAGGTAACCCAGTCACAAAATCCATGGATATCTCATCCCACTTCTAATTCGGAATCTCCAACGGCTGTAACAACCCACTAACCCTCTGATGTTCAATCTTAACCTGCTGACAGATCATACACTTCGACACAAATGTAGCCACATCTTATTTCATACCATTCCACCAAAAGTACTGTTTCAAATCTCTGTACATCTTAGTAGAACCTGGATGAATAGTGAAAGGAGAACTATGAGCTTCTGTCATGACTTTCTCACGAAGTACCTGATCATTAGGAACACAAAGCCAATCTTCATACCATACAACTCCATCATCATCAACTCTGAACTCCGTCTGCTTACCTTCTTCAACATTTTGTACTATAGCCCACAGCTCACCGTCATCCTTCTGAGCTTCTTTAATCTGTAACATAAGGTTGGACTCTACCTTCATACTAGCCCAATATCCGCCAAAACCTCGCGTACATAGTTCAACGTCCAAACGTTCCAGATCATTAAGAATTCTGGGTTCGATCTCAATACTCGCTATCATACCAGATTTCTGACTAAGTGCATCAGCTACTACATTAGCCTTACCCGGATGGTACTGGATATTAGTGTCATAATCTTTTAGAAGCTCTAACCATCTTCTTTGCCTCATGTTAAGCTCCTTCTGAGTAAAGATGTATTTGAGACTCTTGTGATCAGTGAAGATATCACATGATTCGCCATACAAGTAATGTCTCCAGATTTTTAATGCAAACACAACAGCAGCCAATTCCAGATCATGTGTCGGGTAATTTACCTCATAGGGTTTCAATTGCCTTGAAGCATAGGCAATCACTTTACCATGTTGCATGAGAACACAGCCTAAACCCTTCTTTGAGGCGTCACTGTAAATCTGAAAACCTCCAGAACCAGACGGAAGAGTCAAAATAGGAGCAGACACCAATCTCCGTTTCAGCTCTTCAAAACCTTCCTCCCGTTCATCTGTCCATACAAACTTCTCACCTTTCCGCATCAACTGAGTTAAAGGTGAAGCAATCTTAGAAAACCCTTCAACAAAATGCCTATAGTAACCAGCCAATCCCAGAAAACTCCTGACTTCAGTCACAGTGGTCGGTCTTGACCACTTGGTGATAGCCTCAACCTTAGACGGGTCCATAGTAATCCCATCTCCTGACACAATATGACCAAGGAAAGCAACCTAGTTTAGCAATAACTCACACTTAGAAAATTTGGCATACAACTTCTGCTGCCTCAGAATCCCCAAAACAATTCGTAAATGCTGCTCGTGTTCTTCTGCCGACTTAGAGTACACCAAAATATCATCAATGAAAACGATGACGAACTTATCAAGATATTCGTGGAAAACCCAGTTCATCAGATCCATAAACACTGCAGGAGCATTAGTCAGACCAAATGGCATAACCAGAAATTCATAATGACCATATCGGGTACGGAAAGCGGTTTTAGGAACATCTTGCTCCTTTACACGCAGTTGGTGGTATCCAGATCTCAGATCAATCTTAGAAAAGAATTTGGCCCCTTGTAGTTGATCAAATAAATCATCAATTCGCGGAAGAGGATAGCGGTTTCGGATAGTAATACGATTCAGCTCACGATAGTCAATGCATAACCGCATACTCCCGTCCTTCTTCTTTACAAATAGAACAGGAGCTCCCCACGGAGAAACACTAGGACGAATAAAACCATTCTCCAATAATTCTTGCAACTGTTCTTTTAACCCTTCAATTCAACAGGTGCCATACGATACGGAGCCTTAGAAATAGGTTCAGCACCTGGGATTAACTCGATGCCAAACTCAATCTCTCTAGGCGGAGGAAGTCCAGGAAGCTCTTCCGGAAAAACATCAGAAAATTCACGAACAACAGACAGACTTCCAATATCAGGACTGTCCGAAGATGTATCCTTAACAGAAGCCAGAAAACCTTGGCACCCATGAGAAATTAAGGTACGTTCCTTCGTAGCAGAAATAAGCTTAACAGACTTAAGGGGTTGGGAACCGTGATAAACAAATTCAGGACAATGTCGGTTACCAAAGATTATGGTTCTAGCATAGCAGTCTAAGGAAGCTCGATGAGTAGACAACCAGTCCATACCCAGAATCACATCAAAGTCGACCATGTCAAGTGGTAACAGATTTGTAGGACGGATACGATCATCAAAACGTAGAGGACAGTTAACGTATTCATGATTAATGAGCATATGGTCTTTCATAGGTGTTGATATGGATAATTGGTTTGTTAATGGTTTAGGGATCATATTCAGTTTCTTTGCAAATGTTACAGATATAATAGAATGTGTGGCACCAGTATCAAATAAAGTGAAGGCAGTATGATTATCAATGTAAAGAATTCCGGTGATGGTACCTGAAGTGCGTTCTGCCTGCTCACGAGTGGTGGAATAAACACGTCCAGTAGTAGGAGGTGGCTTGATGTAGTTCCCAGGCACCATAGGATTCCTCTTAGGGCAATCCTTGATCTTATGCGTCATAGAACCACAAGCAAAGCAACCACTTGTAGCTTTAAAACATGGACCCGAGTGAGCCTTACCACAAGTGGTACAGAGAGGTGGAGGAGGTAAAGCCTCAACTGGCTTCTGCTGACTAGAAGAACCCGAATGGCGACCCTGCTGATTACCCCTAGCCGCCTGATCCTTCCATTTCCTGTTGTTGTTACCCTGATAACCCTGACGATCATTACCCGACCTGTTAGAAGCTCTGTAATCCTGACCCTTCTGCTCCTGATGCCTATCATGCTGACGTCTGTAATTCTGACCCTGGTCAGATCGACCTCTGTACTCCTGAACCTGGTCAGACCGACCCCTGTACTCCTGATTTCCCTGTCCCCTATGCTGAATCCGATTACCATCCCTGTCCCTCTTATTAGAAGGCCCACTCTCGTGCAGCAGTTCAATGTTGCGAGCTGCAGTACAACCCTGAGCAACATCCGGATACTCTGTGTTGACAATCCTATCCAACACCCATCTCTTTAACCCTCACTTGAAATGCCTGGCCTGTCTCAGAGCATCGCCAACCACTGGCCCCACAAAACTAACCAGCCTCATGAATCTCTGCATGTACTCCACAGAATTCTCCCTCTCTAGCTGATAAATAGAACCATACTCTCTCTCAAATCTCTGTTGCTCAGACACCGGAAAATACCTGTTATAGAAAATTTCACGGAAAGTGGCCCAAGTATAAGTATCCGCATAAGCCTCTCCTCCTGCCTGAGTCCTAAGATGAGCTGTCCACCAGCTCAAAGCATCCCCTTCCAGTTTGAACGTAGCCAAACGGGTCTTAAAGTTATCAGGACACCCCAGAACTTGAAATAGCTTCTCCATGTGAGTTATCCAATCTTCTGCTTCAGCAGAGGTAGCAGCAGATCAGAAGGCAAGTGGTTTCAACTTGTTAAACTCCTTAATCCATCCAGAAATTGTGGTAGGTGGACCACCACCACCACTACCACCCGATGAACCCGCGCCATTTCGGATATCATTGTAAATCTGGGTCCTGAGTTCAGTTGAAAGGTTTGGGAGAGCATTGGCCAGAGCAGGATTGATCATGGCCTCAAAATCAGGACCATCCCCTTCACTACTTCTGCGTGTGACCACCATTTGAATGATTTGAAAAAGGTTAGCAAAACGAAACAAGATCGATAATGAAAGCCAAGTACGCAGAAGGAAACCTAATGTCTACCCAATCCTCACTGGTCATAGCCTAAGCTCTAAGGTTCGGAAACCTCCGTCGTTAGCAACCTGGCTCTGATACCATAAATTGTAACACCCCAACCCGACAGGGTAAAAGTGTCACAATAATGGTGTCATATCAGAGTATACATAAGCATAAACAAACGGAAGTCATATCATAAATAACCAAAGAGTAAGTCAACATGACTTAACCAACATAGTCCCAAATGAAAGAGACAACCAACAGAGTTACATGAGTTCTAAACGGAAAAATATCCAAAAGAACTAACGGAAAATAATAAAGTCTTAAACATCATATCCAAAATCCAAAGCTAAGATCTCTAAGGTAAGTCCACTCAGCACTCAACCCATAAGCAACCCCAGCTCCTAGCTTAGATACCTGCCGCGGAAGAAAAGAAAACGCGGCTGAGCTTAAAAAGCCCAGTGAACATATATAACAACGAAGTAATAATGAAACAGAATGAATACTGAATAAGGTATAAAGGAAATAACAGAATGTAACCCAAGGCAAGTATGAAATAGTAATAAGAGATAAGGTAAGGGTTAGTCATCAACCACGAGCCCAGAAACAGATATAATAATGCCTTCATAAATGCCTTCATAAATGCCTTCATCATAATCATAATCATAGTCATAATGAGGGGAGACCTCAAAATATCAGATGTAAACAGAGGGGTGACCTCAATAGGTTGTGAAGGACGTGCATGCACGCAGCATCAATCACCAGATACAGATAACAGATAACAGATAACAGATAACAGAAACAGATCTAGGATGCATCCATACGCCCCCACAGAAATAATATAGGCCATAATAAACAGATAATTGAGCTCATAACAGATAACAGATAAGGGGACGTGGCAGAACATCACTCCACTGCCCTGGAGTCATGCCAGGGGTGCATCCCTGACACGGACATGGAACCCCCATGCCTAGTGAAATAAATTTGGCTCGGGTGTCAAACTAGAATAGGTCAAACGGAATAGGTCAAACAGAATAGGTCAACAGAATGTCATAAAATGACACAGATAATAAGTCATCATAATCAGATCATATCAGAAGTCCATATCATATAGTCATATCAAAAGGTCCAAATCAGAAGGTTCAAAATCAGAAAGTTCAGATAGCAAAGGTTCATAACAGAAAAGGTTCAGAAAATAAAATAGGGTTTCATAGCAATGGCATCGGGAACCCTAAACAAAATAAGAGATCAAAAGAAAGGAAGTCATGAGAAACCTTTACTGAAAAAGTCAGAATATCTGTACCTTATTCAAAGCAAAAGCAAACAAAGATAGATGATCACAAGACACCGAATCACTCCCGCTTCACAGAACCTATACGAATTAAAATACCAAGTATTACTTTAAGTTCATATGAATTAGTTTACTCATTTTAGTATGCTTTCCATTTTTAGTAACTTTCTATTTTTAGCAGGTCTTTCGAATTAGTCATTTTCCAAATTTAGTAAGTTCCCGCAATTGTAATTTAATACTTGAAGGTCGTAATCGACAATTTATAATATTTAAGGTTAAAATGACCAATATAATATTTTAGGTCTTAAATGTCAATATTATAAGTTTGGGGTCTAAAATATTAATTATCAAAATTAAATATTAAAAGTCAAATAAAATTATTTTTAAGTTTACTTTAATAAATTAATATTAAGATAATAATCTTGGACCTCGTCATTATAATTTTATATAATTTATTAACGTACCCACAATCTTAATATTTATGTCGTGACGACCCAAGATTTTTATAAAATTGTGTAAGACTTATTTATAATTAACCCGACATCGGTTCACTTCATCCATATACACACGACACTCTTTGTTATCAAAATAATAAATAAGCTACGACACACACGCCCTTTGTGACAGAAAAATAGGCCCAACCATAAATCCCTTTTTGTGCATGAAAACTTATATGTCGAAACATGCATGCATAAAATCCCATTTATTATTGGCTCGTATTATATTTAGTTTTATGAGTCGAGTGATAGAAGCAACAACTATCCGAATTTCATAAGTAGAATAATATATAGATCGAGTGTGATATACTTATCCAAATGTTATTTCATATGTAAAATTTCTATGATCATATGTGACTTATATTTCTTATACCTTTATATATACATTGCAATACAAAAATTCGCTTTGAAGAACACAAGCATCCATGCGTATTTATTTTAGCACCTTAAACATGTTTAGATCATATAGTTATAGGCCAACATCATGAATAAAACCGATCTCGAAAACAATATATCATAGGCCGATTATATTAGCTTCCTAATTCGTTATTTTATGTGGAAAACTAGTTATGATTTCTTGTGAAATCTCTATGATTCTATGTGAAGTTCTGGTTCATAACATGCATGTACACTACCTTCGTTAAGTTTTTAAATTCCAGAATTCCATGCATATATTAGAGGTTAACATGAATGTCGCGAAGTCGAAACGTAACGTATATTACTAACAAGTACGAATGATTCAAAACAGAATGAGATTAGCATATACCATTGTTCATATCTTTATGATTTTATGCTGAGAATATATTTTTCATATGTTCTATATCTCGTATACCCATGCATATCTATATGACAGATTCTTATTAATCTCATGCGACATGTATACTTATGTTCATTTAAGGAGCAAATATGAAGGAAAGAACAAGGATGATACAGTACCCTCGAAGCGTGACCGAACAAGAAGAATCAACACAACACACGATCGAATACCAATCACGCCAACCCGAGACAGTAACAAAGCCCTCGAAGCGACTCAATAAACCCACGCCTATTCCTCCTTCGAACCAGCAACTCCACTCGATCACGAGCTCACCAAAAGCCACGAATGAACCCTCTTTCGAAACCCCGCACGAATCCCTTCCTTAGCCTTCCTTTGTTGAACCGCAACACCACCACGATCTCACCAACGATCAAGAACTTAGAGACACACACGAGTTCCTTGCACGCCTTTTTGGTTCAGTCAGAAATGGAAGAAAACAAGGTAGCCGCCACTTAGTTTTAGGGTTTAAAGTTTTTGTGTGAGAGATTTGTGATATACGGTTTTATTAAACCGAGTGGGGGGAGTTTAAATGAAGCAATACCGAGATTTGGGGACGTGATTGATAGACCAAATCATCTTTAAAGTTTATCATGAATTCTAGACACGTTTTAGCTCCACTCATTGTACACAAGTCACAATTAAATTTGGCCTAGTACATATTAACGTGTAAGATGGTTTTTAAAGTACCAATTTGTAATTTTAACTTATCATAAGTTTCATGACTTGAAATAATGTCTTTGGTTATAAATGCTTTAAATACTTAGGTTATAGTATATGTAGTGTCTTACATTATTAACGTCGTTTATAAGTTCGAGATCAAAGGGGTATTTTGGGTATTTTACGTATTCATAAATTTTTGGTTTTACATGGGCGGAATTAGTTGCTAGTCAACTAACCCAATACTAAAGATGCAATCAAAATAAAATACTAGAAATGAAAATAAACTAATTTATACTAAAGTTGTGAGCAATATGTGGGAGAATTGTGTTTACTTAGATTTCACTACTCTCTAGATATCTTTTACACGTTAATTACTTGTTATAGTTGCGTGGATGACGGATTATATTCCTTAATACCATTCGTGGGGTGGCGTACTTACTTCCCCAATCCTATGAGCGCCTACTTCACTCCTATGTCGAGCCGGCTAAGAAGCTCCTAACATGGGATCACTAGAATTTGCTCATGCATTAAATACAACCAATAAAACCTAGTACACATCGGTTCATGTTTCCTAAGACGTTCAAGCATGTTACACAAAGGAGATCTGCCAGTTTTCTTAAGCCTAACATTGAAATCATTCATCCATTACAACCATAAACAAATAATCAACATATAATTAACATCTAGGTTTCATTACATCTATGCAAACACAAGATAGATCTAGCCTAGCATGTTAAAATCAAGACAAACATAAGATATATTCAAACAACACATAGACATATTGATTGAATTAAGAGAAGACTTATCACAACTGAACATGAAAGGATTCAAGGGGTGAAAACCCTTGAAAACACTGTAAAATATGACCTAGGGTTTACAAAGTTCGGCCCTAGTTTTCTCCACACAAGTTCCTCTTTTAATGAATGAAAAATAGAAAACTATATATAGATTCTGATAGGTGACGGCGTCAAGAACAAATGTCTGACACTGTCATCTCGCCGCCAAATAGTTTCTCGGACTGCCTAGATCTGGGTCTGACGCCGTCATGTATACTCCTTATGCAGGCCGTCACCATATTAACTCTTGACGCCCTTCTTGTGACGCCTTCAGGTTTTCACTGGGTCGTCATGGATTTTACTCTTGACGCCGTCAGGTACTGTTCTCAGCATGGAAAATTAAATCTTTGCCGTTTTCTTCACTTTTATGCTCCAAAAACGTCCGAATTGATTCCTTTTCCAGAATTCACTCCCAAAGTACCTAAAATCACAAAAGGAATGATTTAGGGAAATATTTGATCAAATAATTTCAATTCCGGGCTTAAATGACCCCCTAAAAGTGGTTCATTTTTCGCCTCATCATTCATCCATTACAACTATAAACAAGCAATCAACCTATAATTAACATCTAGGTTTCATTACATCTAAGCAAACACATGATAGATCTAGCCTAGCATGTTAAAATCAAGACAAGCATAAGATATATTCAAACAACACATAGACATGTTGAATGAATTGGAAGAAGACTTATCTTAATTGAACATGAAAGGTTTCAAGCGGTGAAAACCCTTGAAAATACTGTTACAAACGACCTAGGGTTTATTAGGTTCGGCCCTCGTATTCTCCACACAAGTTCCTCTTTTAATGAATGAAAAATAGAAAAGTATATATAGATTTTGTGAGGTGACGGCGTCAAGAGTAAATTTCTGACGCCGTCATCTCGCCGCCAATAAAGTTCTCGGACTGCCTAGATCTGGGTCTGACGCCGTCATGTATAATTCTGCTTCAGGCCGTCACCAAAATAACTCTTGACGCCCTACTTCTGACGCCGTCACGTTTTCTCTGGGTCGTCATGCATTTTGCTCTTGACGTCGTCATATTTTCCTTCTTGACGCCGTCAGGTACTGTTCCCAACATGGTAAAATAAGTCTTTGCCATTTTCTTCACTTTTATGCTCCAAAAACGTCCAAAATGCTTCCTTTTCCAGAATTCACTCCCAAAGTACCTAAAATCACAAAAGGAACGATTTAGGGCAATATTTGATCAAATAAATTCAATTCCGGGCTTAAATGACCCCCCTAAAAACGGTTCATTTTTCGCCTCATCATATACCCTTACACTTGAGATTTGCTTGTCCTCAAGCAAATGTGCTTTTATTCTAGTCAAAATACAAGTTAGGGGTCATTTAACACTAATATAAAAGTAATTACAACAAATAATCGTTCCACTAAAGACCAAAGACAAGCACGAAGGTCATATACTAGCACCTTACAAATAGTGTTTAGATACTCACATCTCTCGGGTGTAATAAAGTATATATCACAATATGGAAATGGAAAACATCTCTCACTACCTGTCATAGCAAAATAGATTACCATAGGCTTGGGAAAGGATCAAACCTCCACCACATGGCGTAAGCACCTAGGATAAAATATCAAAGAGGTCTTTTAAAAGGTTGTAACTTTAGGTGTAGGGATATGGAATACACGGTTTTGTTGGATATAGGCAATCTTTACTGGTGGCGAGTTAATAATCATGGTTAATTACATGTACAATATGGCGTTGCTAAGCCAAGACTAGACTCGACTTAAGCTAATAAATAAAAAATAACAAAAACTTAAAACAAACATAAAATGAAATGGGATGGTAGTCCGTTTTTTTTTTTTTTTTTTTTTTTTTTTTTTTTTTTTTTTTTTTGGCATACACTCTTACCTTACCATCCAAAATAATACCTCATAGGGAATGAACATTCCCCTTACGCTTGAATTTTTACAAACTTTACAATAAAATAATCTAATGACTCGAATCAAGATAATCAAAACACTTGGAGTACTTTTAAGATTAACGTACATATGGGGGTAATAATATGATGTTCTTCCCCATTACTCCATAAATAAGTACTTTACCCATGAGTCCCAATCGTCCCAAAACAATATGTACAAGGATATTACTAGACTTAGCAACCATGTAATCAATTAGATAATTAACTAAGGGTTTAAACAAATAACACTAATGCACTAAAGATGAGTGCATACACGGAAGGCTAAGGCGATTTGGTTGTACATTTAAGTGGGGTGTAACCAATTCTTCCTTTAAGTAAGATGCTTAAAGTTAGAAACGAAAAGATAGGCTCGGAGGGGTGTATGTAACAACCGTGGTTTTAGCAGGTCAGTTTGACTGATAGTCTTGACTCGGTTGACGTTTGTTTGGTGTGTATTAGGTGTTTGAAGTGATATATGAGTGATATAGGTGAGTTTTAGCACTAAATCCCTTTGCGTAAATGGTTTTATTGTGATTTGGAAAGTTTTGTTAGGTCACCATTTTACAACATAATCACTAAGAATTCTAGAGAGAGAGAGTGGAAGGAACACCTAATGAAAATAAGAGACTAATAATTTTACTAGTGAACCAACCAACCTCAAAATGAGGTTATACATAGCTATGTATAGGTAAGGATTAGGGCTTCTCTAAACTTAGCCCATATTACATACTTAGCCCTTAGACTTTATCCAAACCTATAAACCAAGCATAAAACTTATAAAACTTATAAAATAACTAACGTTTTAACTAAATAATGCAACTTATACCAAAACTCAGTGACCGACACTTGAAATAATAAAGTCTATTCCCAACAATCTCCCCCTAAGGCTCGGTCATCAAAGGTTGCTTGACGTCGTCATCTTCTATACTTTGACTTTGTAGTCGATGTCCTCAAAAATAGTTAGAAAAATCTTTCATCGTACTTTGTACTTCGTTCTTTGTTGATGTGATGTTGATCATGTTATGAAGTTGTCTGCCGATCGTCCCTTCGGTGTCTGTGGTGGTTGTCCGCCATTCCAACATGCTCATACATCTTTGGACTTTGACTTATGAAAGCACGAAGTTCCTTTGCATACACTTAGAGCTTTAGTCTTTATACTTTGCAGATTCTTCTTTTTGGCGTAGAATCTTTCTTTGAACTTTGTGGTGCTAAGATCTTTGGGGGAGCGTTCATTTTCTTCAAGATGTATGTATAAGCATGCTGGAATCTACCATCATGGAGGAGATGTACCTGCAAGTAAACAGTTAGCAATAATCAACCGGTACTTACAGATAAGGAATTAGAGCTTGTCAACAGCATATTGTGAAGACTCCTTCTAATCCTTATCTAGGCCGTTCCCATATCAGATACTCCCGAAGGAGCTTACGAGACCTACTAGGTAGCTCAATGACTGGGTGAGTCGTTGGGGATCACTCCACGACTGTAGATCGCTAAAGAACCACCACGAACACTAAGCGTAACCCTTGTGGGGTTACCGAAGTGACCTGCTGTCAGGGCTGTTTGATGTTGACCCTGGCAGGACTTTCCGTTCAATCATTGAGAAATACATATGTAATTCTCTCATAAACGTTCTCGGCAGATTGCTAAGATCTGCGAAGGACTCGATAATTTACAGCTGGTGCCCATTGATGTAGAACACCAGTTGTAGAAATACTAAGTGTTCCTAAGAGATCTTTGATGTATCTCATGGCTCTAGACTCGATAAGTGCTCACTTAGGTTTCTGTTGGATCGTGAACACCTTGAACTTGTGTTTATATTGATACTTTGAGTGATACCACTAAGTATGCGGAATCTACTTAATGATACTTAGAAGATTGATTGTAAATGAGACAGTTGTATGTATGTAAGAACAATGTATGTAACAAACAAATAGCTCCAATATTATTAATAATAATAATACGAGTGATCTATAATATCACTAGGGTTACACCTTGAAGCTCTAGAAACGTATTAGAAAGATATATTCTAACTATGAACTAGGATCTCCTTTTATACAACAAGGAGTCCTCTTCTACAAGATAAGTATAATACTAATAGAATAAGATATACACAAAATCTTTTCTATGTTTATCTAAGCGCGTTTCTCTAACAGTTATCAAGTGAGCAGTGGTAATATTTGTTCTTGCAGTGGTAATGAGTTTCCACTGCAAGTACAATCTTCTGCAGTTGTAACATCTTCACTAGCCGTGGTAACTGTTAGTATAATTCCCAATAATCCTCCCCTAAACTTATGATTTATAGGTAAATCAACAAGTTTCTTCAAGTATACAATAAACCTGAGGATATGGGAATTCTTCCAAACACTTATCTTGTTTTTCTCAACACTTTATCAGCTCTTGCATATTGATCTTGAATCTTCTGAATCAAAGCTCTAATCTTTTCATTATCTGCATAAACTCTTAACTTTGATTTCAACATTGCAGAAAGAGTTGTAGCTCTAAGTGGATATTCCTTCTCAGCAAACATAAACACATCCACATTATTTGTTGTAGAAACATGATGAACCTCACATTTATCAAAATACGTCCATGTAGTATTCAAGTTTGATGAATTAAACTTCCAATACTTATCATTAGGATCTGGTTCATATAGTCTTCTTAAATCAACCCAGAGCTGCATTTCTTTCATATCCTTGAGAGTATCAGCCTTGAATCTTTCATTAACAAGCTTCCAAAGAGTATCAAGATCATCTCTGTCACATGCTTTAAGAAGATCTTCAAACTGAATAAATGATGAAGATTCTCCTCCCAGTCTTATAATTTTCCAAGTGGAAGCAAAATTCTTTGCTGTGTACACTTCCCAATCAATAATTTGATGTTTTTGATTGTAAAGGATCTGGGTAGAAATCTTCTTCTTCAACAATGATAATTGCACTCTGTAGATCTTCTGCACATTTCTCAGATTGAGATTCTTTCTCTTGAGGAACTTTCACTCTTTTGGTGACATGATCTTCAACTGTTGAAGCTTTCCTTTTACTTTGTTTGAATCTTTCAACTTCTTCAAAATCAATAGGTCTGAAGGTACTATCTTGCCTTTTAATTCTGTAGTAGATACCTTCAATTCTTTTATGAGACATACCTTTGAAATCAGCCATCTTCCAAGTTCCAACATGGCAGCAAAATACTTTCATCTCATGAATGATCTGTGCCTTTGTAGGTTGTCTCTGTTTCTTTTGACCTTTTCTGAAGTTTCCAATAATCTCATCCAGTGCTTGTTGATTCTTCATTTGAATGAAATCAACCAATTGAGCTGTTCTTTGTTCTTCTGTCAAAGTCTTATTAGCAACAAGCTCAATAGCTTTCTTCTTTACAACTGGATCATGTTTAATCATATGCTCAATCTCTTCATCTGATGGCACATATGAGAACATAGGAGGTTTCTCATGTAAGATGGTTGGTGGAATCACTGAGAGTGGTTGTGCCATTACTGCTTCAAGTTTACCTAACCTTTGTGCTTCCATAAAACTAGCAACATCATTCTCCTTTTGCTTTTTCATATTTTCTCTCTCTGCAGCTTCAAGTTGTTCTGCCAATCTTGCATCAAAATCAATTTGAGCTTGGTCTTTCTTGGAAATCATTCTTGTATGCACTTGTTCTGCACCAATCACCATTGCTTTACCTTTAACTGATCTTTTTCTGACAGCTTCTTCCTCTACAGTGGTAAGTGATGGAACATCAGTGGTAACTTTTTCACCTGCAGTGGAAATTATATGATCAGTGGTAACATGTTCTGCTTCAGTGGAAATTTGTTGAGCAGTTTCAACAACCATATCTTCAATATCCAATTTCCTCCTCTCAATCTCAGCTACATCATCATATGCTTGAACATTCATATCATCAAAATTAGTACTCCTCCCCTTAAATTCTGCATCTGTTTTCCTCCCCTGTTTGGAAGAAGTTCCCAAATCATAACCAGAACCTGCAGAAAGACCATCATGTGATGATGATGGGGAAGAAACCACAACTTGAACATGTCTTTTCTTCTTGAGATTCTCAACTTCATCCTGCAACTTTTGAATCTCAGCCTTCAATAGATTCAACTCTGTGGCATGTTGTTCTTTGGTCTGTGCCAAATCTTTCTCCAGAGTTTGAACCTGTTTGGCTAATTTGGTACTTAAATCCATCAATTCAGTTAGTGTCACACTGCCTTCAACACTTCCAACTGTGTTACCTGTTAGGAGAGATAAATCATAAGGCAATGATTCAGGCTCTTCTCTAGTTGGACTAGATTGAAGCCTTGAACCACCACTGCTTGTTCCTAAACCATAAGGGTCAACAACATGCAATGTTGTCATGGAAAGAGTTGGCTGTTTTTGCCTCCTTTCATATGTGTGAGTTACAGCAGGAATATGTTGAATTTGTGGAACAGTAATAGTGGGTGTGTGATGAGATACAACTGGGATTGTTGCATCTTCACCCTGTACCTGTGAAATCTTTGCAAGCATGTTTGGTAAAAGAGGATGAATCACTCCATTCCAAAAGTCTGAAGCCTTACACATATTTTGAAATACTTTGGACTTAAGACATGGAGTTTCATAAATCCTATTATGATTTTGCAGTTGAAATTCATTTAACACTGCTTGCACAAACCTTGGATACATCAAAAATTTGTATGAATTTGTTACATTGCCTTTCATGTTATTAAATATAAACTTTGAAAAATTGAAAGTCCTATCAGAAACCAAGCAAACTAAAGGGTAAGCCATGGTTGATCCAAATTGTTCATAAGAAGTTTTCTTAGGACTTAGGCAATGCAACAGAGTGTGTATCAAAAATCTCCAATGGGGACAAAAACATCCTTTCTTAAAAGTTACTTTTTGGTCAGATGTATCATACCCCATCAAAGCAATGTATTTGAATATGTCTGAATTAGGTAATGTGATGATACCATTGAGATCATCTAATTGGAGAATTCTCCTTAAAGATGACTCAGTAACATCAATAGTTACCCCATCCACTGTGGCTCTAAGAGCTTCCACAGATTCATGTATGTCTCCCTGTTCAAGTGTGATGGACTCCACAGAGTTCCAAAACTGTTTGATTTGAGAAACAAAGATTGTGGGATTCATAGTTAAGGCATACCTTATATGAGTTGTGTTTAGAAAATCCACAATCTGATGAAAAACGGGTCCACTCTTGTCGTTTGACTTTTGTAGGTAAGCCACTTGATTGTGTTCATCTGCAAACTTGAGAGTCACCATGATTTTGTGATTTGAGAAATAAAAGTGTTAGTAATCGAGAATAAGAAGCAAGCCGTATAAAATCAATTTATACTAATAGGGTTTTGAGAAAAACGCGTATGGTGAATTATCTATAGAAAGATTTATCTTTAGAAAAGAATAAATAAAATTTGGTAAGTAGATAATTCCCAAAAAGTTTACCCTAGTAATAAGGAAAGACAGTTATATTTGCAACGGCTAGTAAAAATAAGATTACTGACACACAGTTGTAACGGCTAGTTCACCAGTGGTAAAATTTACACTATCAGTGGAAACGGTGAACTTGCAGTGGTAAAAATCAACAAAATTTCAAAGAGCAGTGGTAAGTAAAACATGTAAAATTTGCTGCTCTTATCATAGTTTTTAGCAAACTATCAGCTATCAACGGATTTGATAAGTCTTTACCAGAAGCCGTTTGCTTATGGACTAGCTGATTCTTATGTGGGTTAGACATGGTGAATCAATAACCATTTATTGTGTGTCTAAGATACACACCTTATTACTCCAATGATATAGGTTGTATACTACAACACAAAATAAATCTCATCTTAACCCACAAAGATTAACCCAAGTAACTTTTTAACCAAGTTACTATACATTAAAATATCTTCTCAAAAAGCCAAACCACAGTTACACCTCAAACCAACCAAAACAGATGGAAGTAAATAACCTTCATTAATTAGCATAACACCTAACCTTGGCTTATTTAACCTCCTCCAAACACCACATCTCAGTCACCAATAATCTTTCAAACCCTAATATCCCAATCAACCCAATTCTCTTCCAAAACCATGTCATCAAACCCTGAGTCCTCTGATCAACACTCTTCTGTTCCAACATCAGAAGAAGATGTACCACCATATCCATGGGGACTTGAAGATTCTGACTATAAGAGAGAGATGGAGAAACGATGGGATGTGCAAGAAAAACAATGGAATGCACACATAGAGGGTGAATCAAGCCATGATCCAAATCCTGCTGAGAGAGAGCTTGTCTCTCCCTTTATCTGGACATCTGATGAAGAATCTTCAGAGGAAGAGAATGAAGATCCAACCTTTCTCCCTCCTTCCACACCAGAGAGATCCCAACCAAGATCAAGTAAGAGAGATCCATCTCTCCCAACATCATCAAACTTGGTGTTGAATCTTCCTGCTCCAGAACCTTGTCTTCTACATCAAGAACATATTGGACAGAGCAAGAAAGCTCAGATCATACATAAGGGAGAGGAGAAGCAGAAGTAAATGATTGAGGGATGTTGCCAAGTACCAAAGTTTGTGAGTATTTTCTTGACTTTGGTACTTGAGCATCTTCACAGTTTTTCTTCTCTTCTTTTTCCATTTTCATCTTCAGCTTCTTCATTGTACTTGTCATAGCCTCAAGTATTATGTAATAATTGATAGAAGCTAGTAGTTTACAATTAGCCAAATGTTTTAGGAATGGTCTTTGTAATTCAGTTGGAACTTTGAATGTAAGCTGTAACATGTGTCTTTGAATGAATGAAAAGATCTTCTTAATTTAATCAATATTGTAAGACCTTCAGCATTATTATCTTTGCAGTAGAGGCTATGTTCAGCTTATTTGACCACATTCCTTGGCTACACCTCTTGGTGACATTAACACACTACTTGCAATCTCATTAACATTTGCAGAACAGACATATACCAAACAACTTGAAAACATATAAGTTAAACTCAGAAAGTATTATCAAGTCATTCATAATCATAAGTAGTCTTTGACTATCCCTGTACTCAACATAAAGGAATTAGTACCTTTTGGGGACCCAAGCCACAAATGACTTGGATCTGCCTCGTGTATCAATATAATTGTATCTATCAAAGGTCATTGATACACCATTGGGATTGTTTGAGGTTGTTGTTCCTTTTGGTTTCCATTCCCAATGAGCTGAGGCCTTAACAACATTTCCCAAGTTTACCCTTTTCTTATTCACATAGACATCAGTGGAAACATTTGGTCTTGCAGTGGTAACTGCATGCCTAGCAGTGGAAACTGCTGGATTAGTAAATTTGGGTCTCCACATGTGATTCTTGTGATCATTCTTTTCAAAATAAGTCTTTTTCCCTGTTTGATAAGATTTAACAAAAGAAGTGACAGGGGACTTAGGATAAACTCTGTTTTTACTACTTGCAGTGGTAACTGCTGGTCTAGCAGTGGAAATTGGTTTGATGCCAGTGGTAAGCAAAACAGACCTGGGAACCATCTTGCTTAGGGGGTTTGGGTGAGTTATTTTATTAGAATTATGTCCATTCACCCTTGTATTCACAAATACTTCCCTTCTTCCCATGTGGTAGTTACAAGTATTGGAAAGGTGATCAAAGCTACCACAAATATGACAGGCCTTATTGTTGAACACAAAATCACTACCAAACTGCCTAGTTTTAACATGATTCCAACTTCTCATGTTCCCTCTAGGAGACTTAGACCTATCCCTGTACATCTCTGCATATCTAGTAGTAGGCCTAGTGTAATTTGACTGTGTCCTAGGCTTTTCTTTGACTACTTCAGGAATATTTTTTCTTTCCTCTACTTTAACATCTTCAGTAATACTAGATTTAGACTCAACATTCAAACATTCATCTTTAAGAGATGAGTCACTAGCACTATCAAAAGTCTCAACCTCAACCTCAACCTGTTCAGTTCCAACTAGTTTAACAAATTTTGGTCCATAGGTCATGGGTGGATCCTAAAATTCTTCTAAGCCTGTGTGAGCTAGGTAAATGCCAGGAGGTGCTGGAACACCTCTTAGAGGTGGTGGAACAGATTTGTATCCAAGACCTGATTTAGCTTTGCTCACAACTTGGGCTTCCCAAATTTTGTCAATGCTCTTGGATTGATGATCTAGTGTTTGCTTAGTTATCTGAATATTCTCACTAGCCTTTTTAACTTTTTCAATCTCTTCCCTAAGAGCTTTATTTACTTCAACATAAAAATCTAAGTCTCTTTTTAAAACAGCAATGTCATCACTGAACTTAGATTCATTAGCCCTATAATGCTCTATCTGTTTTTCTAAAACACCTAGACCTCTTTTATGATTTGCTAAATTATAATTAGTATGATGTAAATCTAGCATCAGTTCATCATATTTTGTTTTAGAGATCTCTAACTCTTTTAAGGCCTTACAGTTTTTAGAGCAAGCATTATCAGTATGTACCTCATTGTCAGAGAAAGCCATGAGTGCATGCTCAGTAGCTAGCATTGCAGATTCTGAGTCATCTTCTCCATTCTGAGTCATAAAGCTCTAATCAAAGCTTACTCCATCAATGGCCAATAGCACCTTTGGCTCTTCTGTTGTAGGTTCTTTGTTCTTTTCCTTCTTGTACCAAGTTGACTTGTTATCAGATTTCCTTGGTTTTCTACATTCTCTTGCAAAGTGCCCCATCTTGTGACAATTATAGCACTCCACCTTCTTTTTGTCAAAACCTACAGTCTCATCACCACTTATATGTATCTTTCTCCCTGTCTTCTTCCAGAACTTCTTAGATCTTAAGCTTAGTAATGCCACCTGCCATTTAATGTCCATCTCCTCCATATCATCTTCATCAATTTGATCCAAATCCTCATGATTGAGAATTGAACCACCCACATGGCTTGATATAAAGGCATAGAAAGTAGCACCACTTAGTCCTGCAACCTGTTTCTTTGAGCTCCTAGTGGAAACATTTCCATTACCAGTGGAAACAATCATGTTACCACTGTCATCATCACTATCACTTTCATCATCTGAACTATCATTACCTGATGATGATATGAGTGCTACACTTGCAGAACTTGTTCTTAATTTACCAGCTTTCTTTAATCTTTGTTCAATAACTTTAAAGTTATTGTACACATCATTAAGCTTCATGGTCTCAAGATCTGACTTATCTTCCCAAACAACAACATTGGTATCAAACTCAGAAGGTAAGCTTCTTAGAAATTTAAGATTGAGATCTTTCTTTTTCACCTCAATTCCAAAAGCAGTGAGTTGAGTAACAATCTTTTGTAGCCTTGTGAATATGCTATCAAGAGATTCATTACTTGTTGAACCAAAGTTTTCATAAGTCTGCTTTAGTAGTCTTTTGAGTCTTCTTGGTAGAATCATTACCACCAAACACTTCACAGATCTCATCAAAAAGAGTCTTTGCAGACTTGTATTTGCTAAAAGCCAGAACTTGTTCTCTGGGTAGAGCCATCAATAACAAACCTCTAGCCTTCAAATCATTCTTTAGTTGACTTCTTTCTTCACTAGTGACAGGACCAGTGTTAACTTTTATTACTGACTTGTCACCAACCTGCTCTACAGTTGTACCAGGTTTGAATGAATTTCCACACATTATAATCTCCCATAATGTGTAGTCTTGAACCATAAAGAATTGTTCTATCATAAGCCTCCACATCTCAAAGTCATTAATCTTAAGCTTAGGAAGCTTTGCAGCAATGTTTGATTGGCTTGTTTCTGTCTCCATTGTTTCTTTTGAGTCTGCCATAGGATCTTCTAAATCAAAATATCAAAGCCTTGCTCTGATACCACTTGTTGGATCGTGAACACCTTGAACTTGTGTTTATATTGATACTTTGAGTGATACCACTAAGTATGCGGAATCTACTTAATGATACTTAGAAGATTGATTGTAAATGAGACAGTTGTATGTATGTAAGAACAATGTATGTAACAAACAAATAGCTCCAATATTATTAATAATAATAATACGAGTGATCTATAATATCACTAGGGTTACACCTTGAAGCTCTAGAAACGTATTAGAAAGATATATTCTAACTATGAACTAGGATCTCCTTTTATACAACAAGGAGTCCTCTTCTACAAGATAAGTATAATACTAATAGAATAAGATATACACAAAATCTTTTCTATGTTTATCTAAGAGCGTTTCTCTAACAGTTATCAAGTGAGCAGTGGTAATGTTTGTTCTTGCAGTAGTAATGAGTTTCCACTGCAAGTACAATCTTCTGCAGTTGTAACATCTTCACTAGCCGTGGTAACTGTTAGTATAATTCCCAACAGTTTCCTATACGGAGACTAGGGAGGGGTCTCCTGCTTCAATATCAACTATCTCTAAGAGATAAGTCGATAGATTACACTGGTTCCCCGTGAGAATGAAACAACCTCTTTTAAGAGAACTTGAGTGGCTAGAAGGTTAAGTGCAGTGCGTCACTGGGTCCATGACGACTTTATCTTCAATACCGGCGTCGCCTTAGCAACAACCAGTAGCATATGAATTGAACCCGGTGTTTGCCCTAAGGTTGAACATATGGAGGGCTATTTCTTTTCACCCTTTTCTTTACATTTCTTTTTAATTCTTCAACTCCTTCTTTCCCCTTTCATTCTTTTCTCCTTTTTTTTTTCGTATCATACCTAAGGACTTCTAAATCTAACTATTGGAGATGTCCTTGGGTAGATCCCTCCGGCTCTGGCGGATCATAGGACGGTTATTTCCTAACCTTAGTCACCTTATAACTCCATGACTATCCTATAATTTGCCATTGAAACCTTTGAAAATCTCTCAAAGTGTTTGTGTTTATCAAACATTTTGTTTAACACTTTGAGAGTTTTTATGTTTTACTTATGAAGGGCTCCCCCTTCACATGTGCTCATATGTATTTAATAAATTTGCACATGCGGGAGGAGCGAGCATTTTTGAATTGATCCACTTTCAGTGAACAAGACCGATTCGAGACACGCTTACATCACTAGTTAAACTAGCTTGAAGTTATTACCCGGCCTGGTCAAGTCCGCATAAAGTTTCTCGAAACGGTACATTTCTACTAAGACTAATCCTTTTCGAGACACGCTTATGTGGCTAGTTAAAGAGTTCCATTGTCGGCTTTTAGGTGACAACTAGCTCTAGTAACTAACTTGATGTTATTACCCGTCGAGGAAAAGTCTTTTCGAATTTACTAACTTTTATGTTTCGTCAATTCCTGGGTGAATCTGAGTCTAGCTCGCATGAGATTTGACTTTTAAGCAACATTTAACTTTCATATTTTAATCACTTTCCTTTTCTCCCCCTAAAAAATAGCATATAAGATGTTGTTTTTGAGAAACATTTGATTAAAATATGCTTTTTGAGTCTTATGGGGAGATATCAACAAGAACTTTTGTTTTCCAAAATGATGAGTTTTCAAGTGCCCCCCCCCCCCCCCTCAACAAGTGAATACTCATTAAGGTGAAATACTTGTCTTTTGAGCAGAATTATGAAAATCAGAAGATGTTTGATTAATTCTACTCAAAAGTAAGAAGCCTTCGCTCCTTATATAAGGATTGAGGCACTGAAGCGTACCTCAGGGTCCTTGCAGTACAAGTGCGGGTTGTACACTGTTATGTGTGCACAAACCAAAGTTATAGATGAAGAAAAAATTATGATGAAACAAAGTTAATGTTATACCAAACTGATCATATTCGAGGTGTATCTGGACGGCGGTAAGTGAGTATGTTCGGAATTGGTTCCCTTCCTCCAATTAAGCTCTCCAAAATGCATATCTGCTCCCTGAACCTCAGCTTTTGATCAATCCTAGCCAAGAACTTAAGTGCTTCTTTCACATCTCTTTTATTCCATCCCACTTTAATCCAACTATCATGTTCCTTGAGCTTTTCATTCAGCTGAATTCTGACAAATCTAAGAGTCTGATCCCCGAACTTATGAACCTCTTCGTATCTCATGAAACGGTAACCATCGTTGTGCGGGTAAACCACTCCAAAAGGTTTTTTGTTGAAGATGAAAGGTCTTAAATGCGGGATGTTAGGAGGATATAACTGTGGAGCAGTAAAGTTGAGCGACTTTTGGTAACTTTCGACCCCAAGTTGTGCATCTTCGACTCTTGCTTTGATAATGGTTTGGCGCATGAAGAGCAAAATGGAGTTGATGACGTCATACTGAAGGCTACCGGACAAGTTTTGAAGTTTGCCTTGAACCTTGAGCAAGTATATGTCAGCAATGTCATTGAGGTTCAAGCGATGATAGTCAGCTTCACTGAATGTATAAAGTTGATCATCACTTCGGCGGACCTCAATTTTATCAAGAAAGTTATATCCATATCTTTTCTCGGTACTTAGGACTGCTGTGATGGCAAGAATGCGATGATTTGAGAAGACTCTGTGATTGGATCGGAATGTCAGCTTGTATTTGTAGAACCATTTACGCATCTCTGGCCAGGGAAGCGTACACAAGGCAGCTTCATGATTATATTTGGAGATAGATGTGGAATGCAAGCCTCTCATTTGATCTTCGAGTGTTTCCAGAGGATATGAGGCGGCTCTGAATTTGGTGAGAGATGTTGCATAACGGTGATTAGGATTCGTGCTCCCATGAATAAGATAGAGAAGGTCTTGGTTGAAGAAGTATTGCTTGGGGAGCTTAGGATCACTTGGAGGACCAACAAGGGGTAATGGTTGAGAAAAATCTTGATATTGGAATTCATCAACGAGGGGTTCCGTGCCATGATAGAGTTTATCCCAAGAAGGTCTCTTTTCCCAAGTAATGTTTTCAGACAGAGCTCTTGCAACCTCATCCACTTTGTATTCAAACTCAAGTTCAGTGGTGGTGCATGTTTTGAACTCGGTGAACCTTGCTTTGCGAATCTTAACCAAGTCAGACAGCTGAAGTCTTTGAGTCTGCATCACCCTCTTAATTCTTTTTGTGAAGCCAATAATTGATCCTTCAGTCATTTCATCAGCTTCAGTGTCATCAGGGTAAGCGTCAACCATTTCATCAAACCAGTTAAAGGAAGGTCAGGGTTAATCCATTCAGGAGCTGGAATTAACTGAGCATCCTTGGGCGGTTCCGTAATGGTTTTGGTGATAAGTGGAGGGATTTCATCCACATCGACATCAGCATCTTCCATTGTTTGTGAGGGGTGTGGATCCGCAGTTGATTGTGGAGGGTTTGGATCAGCAGAAACTTTAGTGGTTGCGGTTATGGTAGGAGATCTGGAGGTGGAACCGGACACTTTCTTCCTCTTATCAGGTTGTGGCTGATCGTCAGGGTCGGAATCATCATGTCGACGCTTAGTGGCAATTGTCTTTTTGCAGGATTCGCTTTTCTTTTCAGCTTTCTTGATAGACTTGATAAGTGCCTTGCGTAGATCATTTTCTTCTGGATCATTCACAATAGCTTCTAGTAATTTGCCTTTGAGATCACTTATGGAAGGTTTTGGAGGTAGAGTCTGAACAGTGATTGGTGTAGTTTGAAACCTGTGAGAAACGATCTCTGCAAGATTCCTGTTGACATAATGTCTCACAGCAGAAGGAAGTTCCTTCTGAACATACTTCTGAACTTCCCTCGGTAATATCAGTTTTACCTGGTCCTCAACTGCTTTATCCACATTGTAGATCTTGAAAGCTTCAACATCACGTTGTTGTTCATGAACTTGCTTTTCAAGTGCTTCATATTGGTCATGTAGTGATTTCAACAAGCTTGAGTGAACAACAGTCGTGTTAGGGCTTTGTAGAGGATGAATTTGAGGTTGTGATAAAGGTTGTTGTTGTGGTTGAACTTTTGGTGGTCCTTCATCAATTCCTACAATGTCAATAGAGGTATCTTGACTAGTTTCGAGAAGCTCATCCTTTTTCTCACCATCCGATTCCTCATCATCATCATCATTCACATCTTCTTCATCATTAACTTCTTCACTTTCCGATTTATCTTCCTCATCGCTACTTTCTTCATTCTCGGATTCCTCATCGTCTTTGTCTTTTGAAGCTTCAACTTCAACTTCAGTTTCAGTCGGTTTATCGAGAGATTCATTTGGATCAGAACTTGATGACTCAGCTTCATCTTCAGAGTTATCATCACCTTGTTCAGAGGATGATTCGGTTTGTGAATGTGTTTCTTCTGATGTTTGATCATCTCTTTCTGATTCTGGAGTTGGGCTTACCGGCTCTTGAGTTCCAGAACCTTCACCTTTCTTAGTAACTTTTGCAATTCTTTCCTCTTCTGATTCTTTGCTCTTTCTTAAGGTGAGTTGCAGTTGTTCATCTTCTTCGGATTCAGACATTGGTGAGGTTACTGATTCTTCTTGAGTTACTATAGCTTTTCCCTTATCTGCCTTCTTGCTTGAAGTCTTTGCGAGTTTTTCAGTTTCTGTTTCCTATTGAGCATCTCCTTCATCATCCGTAGGTTCATCTCGAAGAGTTGTCACTTTCTTCTTAGGTTCTCTTGTGACCCTTTTGGTTCTGGATTTGGGAATGGTTTTGATTGTAGAAGCATCTATTGAAGTTTTGTTTTTAGAAGTTTTCCTTTTCTTTGTCTCAGTCAAACCCACTTTACCAATTTTCTGAGCTTCATCATACAAAATATATGCCTCAGTGTCACGAACATCATCAGGCATAAGACTATCGGGAATTCTCATTCCTTGTTTTTGAGTGTTTGTCTTCTGAATCCTGGTTTTAGAGTATTTATGATCCACAGAAGGGGGGTGTTTCTTATCTTCCGATCTACGATCAATATCTGGGTTTTTCTCCATGAAATGAGCAATGAGACACTTTGTGAATCTATAGAATGGAATTTTTGATGTAGACGATTTTTGAAACTGTCTTGCATGATTAACCATGTCTACCCAAATGAGTTGACCATAGTCAATTTTGGCTTGTTTGACAACTCCCCAGAAAATCTGCATCAATTCTAAACTAGGATGTTCATGCCCAGTTTCTTTGCCCGTTAAACTGTTGGAGAGAATTGAGTAAAGTGTGAGCCATGGTTGTGGAATGTATTTCCTGTCCACGTGGGATATATTTCTGAGTTGGATTACTGATTCATCATACTGCAGTTCTCGAAGAAGTTTGAAAACATCTGACAATGATGGCAAAGGAGAGAATTTCTTGACATTAGGCAAACCGAGAACAGTGCGGAGAGTTTGTACATCAAACACCACAAGTTTGTGATCAAGATGAACCCCCAATGACTTTTCATCTTTGCTAATTTCAATAGTCTCCCAAAACTCTGTTAAGTAGACTTCAGGTACTTCAGTGGTGATGGTGAGGAGGTTGTAAATGAAGTGTCTCTTAAGTATTTCCAGGATGATTGCACACGTATCATGACATGTGATTGAATCGAGATCTATCCTATGGTTTGTCTTAGCGATTACTCTTTCATCTCCTTGAATCAATTCGTGTCTAGGTGTTGATTTCTTTGCCATATCGAGACCTGAAATGATTCATAAACCAACAAAAGCCATGTGGTGATTAGCTCGTTAGTGTTAGACAAAAGAATAATGTCCAAAAACAATCGCCTAAGATAAAGTCAACATCACATATACAACACATGATAAATCAAACCAAGAGACACATACAATCCTCATAAGAATCAATCACAACTCTTAGATAAACATGAAACGCGATCATCTCATAATTTGACAAATTTTGAAAAAATTTCGGCAGCATTTCTTTTCATAAAAAATGGAAAAAACTAGAACCCATACGTGATGGTTCCATTTCGAACCTCCTGACTCGGAGTGAAATAAGTAAGAGATAAGATAACTCAACTCGAAAAACATTTTAGACTTAACTAAAAAAAAACTTTGTCAAACTCGATAACCATCCCAAACTCGATATGGGAAGAAATTACAAACTCGGAAACCGTCTTTTATCCAAACTCGATAAGGCTAAGAAAAAAGTTTCAAACTCGATAAGCTCTCAACTTTACCAAACTCGATGAAGAAAATAGTTCAAACTCGATAACAACAAGAAACTTCAAACTCGATAAGCTTTTATCTTTACCAAACTCGATAAAAGAAATAGTTCAAACTCGATAGGCTCGAGAAACTTCAAACTCGATAAGCTTTTATCTTTACCAAACTCGATAAAGGAAATAGTTCAAACTCGATAAGCTCAAATGATTCAAACTCGATAAACTTGAAGTTCTTAAACTCGATAAATTTAAAGTTCTTAAACTCGATAAGCTTGAAAAACATTTGCAAACTCGATAAGCATGTAACAAATCCAAACTCGATAACATTCAAAGTTCTTTAACTCGATATGCTTAACATTCCTCAAACTCGATAAGCCACATAGATAGTTTCAAACTCGATAATCCTATAAGTTTTACAAACTTGATAAGCCCAATAATCTAACTCGATATGAGAAAACTTTTAATGGGGCGCGTTTGGTGTTTTGGAAAAATTGAAGAAAGTGAAGCAGATTAGGGGGAACCAAGTTATACATTGGACTTTGAAGATTTGACACATTTGGTCCCTCAACTTGTATAACCAATCAACTTAAAACCAATAACTCACATTTTAGTCCCTTAAGTTAAAAGAGTTTTACAACTAACGAGACTTATGGATGTGGCACCCTCTTGAACCAACCATAAGAAGTAATTCGAAAAAGTTTAACAAGCAATGGTTCAAGAGGTGTCGAGATTGAGATAAAATAGTGATGAGGAAAATTTAAAATAAAGAAGTTAAAAAAAAAAAAATCTGTCTCCTCCTCAAGACATGCCTTTTGTTTTTAGAAAAAACGTATGTGAATGACATATCTTGAACAAGCAATTTTTTATTTTTTTTTTAATAAGAGAACCAAAAAAAACTTTTTGAAAAAAATATTTACAAAGATAGTTTGATGTTTGATGATCAATTGTGTTTTAAAAACTTTTCCAGATCATCTGGAGTCAAACATCGCATACCAATTTGGTGAACTAGACTCGCAAACCTTGATGGTGCTAAAGATTTGGTAAGTAAGTCCGCCAATTGGTACTCAGTCCCAACAAAATAAAGTTCAACGGTACCCTTTTCAACGTGCTCTTTGATGAAGTGATATCGGAGATCGATGTGTTTGGATTTGCAATGATGGACTGTGTTGCAGGAGATAGCAATGGCACTCTTGGAATCACAGTAGACTGGAATCTTGTTGAATAGGTAGCCATAATCCTTAAGTTGTGATCTCATCCATATGACTTGAGCACAACAAGCAGACATAGCTACATATTCAGATTCTGTTGACGACAGTGATGTGCAATCCTGCTTCTTTGATTTCCATGACACAAGTTTATCTCCGAGAAATTGTAATCCACCAGACGTACTTTTGCGTGTGTCTAAACATCCTGCATGGTCAGCATCTGAAAAAGCAATAAGTTCAAAACCAGAATCCTTCGGATACCAGATTCCCAAGTTAATGGTTCCCTTTATGTATCGAAGGATTCTTTTGACCTCGCTGAGGTGTTTTTCAGTTGGTTTGGACTGATAGCGAGAGCACATATAGACAGCAAATACTATATCAGGTCTACTAGCCGTGAGATACATGAGGGACCCAATCATACTTCGGTATTTGGTAGGGTCAACAGGTGTCCCATGTAAGTCAGCGTCTAGTTTTGTGGTATAGCCCATCGGTGTATTATAAGTATCACAACTCATCATCCCATGTTTCTTTAAAATTTCAAGAGCATATTTGGACTGATTTATAAAAATTCCACGGGGTGATTGATGAACTTGTAGTCCTAGAAAGAACGAAAGTTCACCCATCATGGACATTTCAAAATTATCTTTCATTAGTTTTGCAAAATCATTAGAGTAACTTCTTTTTGTTGAAGCAAAAATAATGTCATCGACATATATTTGAACAACGAGTAAGTCCTCCCCGTAGGTTTTTGTAAAAAGTGTTGGATCCACCGAACCTTTAGAAAATTTATTGGTCAACAAGAAAGTAGAAAGTTTGTCATACCACGCCCGTGGGGCTTGTTTGAGTCCGTAGAGTGCCTTTTTGAGTCGGTAAACGTGATTAGGACGCTCAGGATCAACGAAGCCGTCTGGTTGGCTTACATACACTTCTTCACGGAGGTCTCCATTGAGAAATGCTGTTTTCACATCCATTTGGTAAACAACCATGTTCCTGTGTGCAGCATAGGCCAAAAAGATCCGAACAACTTCATGTCTAGCCACTGGAGCAAAGGATTCAGCAAAATCAAGTCCTTCTAGTTGGGAATATCCTTTCGCTACCAGGCGTGATTTGTTACGTATGACAGTTCCTTCTGCATCTAGCTTATTTTTCCAAATCCATTTTAACCCAATGACAAAGACTCCGTCAGGTCTTTCAACTAATTCCCAGACTTCCAATCGGATGAACTGCTGAAATTCCTCTTGCATAGATTCAATCCAGTTGTCATAAGTCATTGCTTCTTTAATGTTCTTTGGTTCCTCTTGACAAACTGTGAGTGCATAGATACAAGTTTCTCCATCAGTGTGAAGTCGTTGTCTTATCATTACAGGTGCATCTGGATGACCTATAATATGAACTAGTGGATGGTCTCGAGTCCATTTGTGTGTTGAAAGGTGTAGTTGATAAGTATCTCGCATGTTAGCAGGATCCAAATTGCGTGTAGATGACTCAGCTATATCAGGAAATGTAGGAGCCGGTGCAAACGGGTTGAAGAACGCATCAGGATCATGCTCTGCGGGTTGTGGAACTGATTGTGGTGTAGGATCTTCAGCTGAATGTCGGGAGTTAGAAACAGTTTGTTCTGCTGTAGATGGTGATGCAATTAGAGGACCGTCTTTCTCAACAGTTGTTGTTGTTTGTTGAGGTGAGTCAGGTACTGGAATATTATCAGGTTGTGCAGCGGAATAAGGTGAGACCTCAGTAGAACGGTATTCAATTGTGTCATCAAACAGTGGAGCAAACAAGGTTTCCAATTCTTTGCGGTTGAGTGGCAATTGTTCAGCCGAAGAGTCCGGAGAGTTAAGACGGTTGAATTCGGGTCCCAAGCTGTGTTGCTGAGAAGCCATTTGTGTGAGTTCATCAAAATTAGCGTGAATAGTTTCTTGAATTTCTCTTGTTCGACGATTCCAGATTCGAAAACCTTTAGAATGTTCACAGTATCCAACGAACACTCCGATGTCAGCCTTTGCTTTAAGTTTACCTAAATTATCATGATCATTTTTCGGATAACAAAGTGCTCCAAATACATGAAAGTAATCGATGTTCGGTTTTATTTTGTGAACAATTTGATAAGGTGTTTTTCGATGGCGTTTAGTGATCATGCAACGGTTTTGGGTATAACATGCGGTTGAAACAGCTTCCGCCCATAAGTAATCTGGTAATTGAGCATTAATCAACATAGTTCTAGCAGCTTACACTAACGTCCTGTTGCGTCTTTCAACAACTCCATTTTGTTCTGGGCTTCTAGGAATAGATGTTTGATGTTCAATTCCCACCTTCTCAAAATATGACCGAAGTGTCTGATTCTTAAATTCAGTTCCATTGTCAGTTCTGACTATTCGTACTGTATTGCGTAACTGAACTTGAATTTTAGTGAGAAAGGTGATGATCATTGAAGGAGCCTGATCTTTACTTCGTAAAAAATAAACCCAAGTCCATCTGGAGTAATCATCCACAATTACAAGAATGTAGCGTTTACCGTTGATACTTTGAACACGCATCGGTCCAGACAAATCCATATGAAGCAGTTGTAGAACATGATTCGTACTGTGCTCAGGTTTAGAAGGAAAATGAGCCCGAGTACTTTTTCCTTGTTCACAGGCTGAACATAAGTGATCTTTGGTAAATCGGAATCTTGGAAATCCATCAACAAGTTTATAACGAGCAAGGCCAGTCATAGTTTTGAAATTCAAGTGCGAAAGACGTTTGTGCCATAACCAAGATTTAGTCGATTCTGCTTTGGAGAGAAGACATATCGGAGATGTAGCAATCATATCTGACATTGATATGGTATAGAGATTAGAACCACGTGAGCCAGACATCAGATCGTTTCCTTGTAAGTCACGAACGAAACAAGTTTTCTCACGGAATGCAACTTCTAAATCCCCATCACAAAATTGACCAACAGAGAAAAGGTTGTGTCCAAGGCCTTCCACATAATAAACACGACTGATTTCAATGTTCCCACTGACATAGTCACCATATCCCATGATTAAAGCGTAATGATCATTCCCGAATCTGACAGTACCAATGAACCTTGAGACAAAGTTTTGTAACAGTTTGAGATTGCCTTTTGATGAGGCGAAAAATGGTCCATTTTTAAGGGGTCATTTAAACCCGAATCCGAATTTATTTGATCAAATATTACCCTAAATCGTTCTTTTTGTGATTTTAGGTACTTTGGGAGTGAAATCTGGAAAAGGAAGCAATTCGGACGTTTTTGGAGCATAAAAGTGAAGAAAACGCCAAAGTCTTAATTTTCCAAGCTGGGAACAGTAGGTGACGGCGTCAAGAGCAAATTTCATGAATTTCCATGACGATCCAGAACAGATTTGACGGCGTCACGTAGGAAGAGCGTCAAGAGTAAAAGAGTCATGACGGCCTGGAAATGTATAAGTCTTGACGGCGTCAGAAGTAGATCTAGGCAGTCCGAGAAGAGTTTTGGCGGCGAGGTGACGGCGTCACATTGTTTGTCTTGACGCCGTCAGACCTATTTTTCTATATATAGTTTTCTAATTTTCACACATTAAAAAAGAGAAGTTTTGGAGAAACCCTAAGTACGATTTTGGTGCAACTTTTACAGGTTTTTCAAAGGTTCCAAACCCTTGATACCTTGCATTGTAATTGAGATAAGTGTTCTTCTAATTCAATCAATATGTCTATGTGTTGGTTGTCTATATCTTGTTCTTGTCTCAATTCCATTATGCTAGGCTAGATCTCTTTTGTGTTTGCTTAGATCTAATGAAACCTAGATATTGATTATGTGTTGATTACTTGTTTATTCTTGTCTTGGATGAATGATTTATATGTTAGGCTTAAGAAAACTGGCAGATCTCCAAATGGTAACATGCTTGAACGTCTTAAGAAACATGAACCGAGGCGTACTAGGTCTTTATTGGTTGTATTTAATGCATGAGCCACTGTTTACAATCCCTATAGTTGTGCTGGGCATGGTGTAGGAGGAGATAAGAGCTCATAGAATTGGGGAGTTATGTATGCCACCCCATGAATGGTATTAAGGAATACAATCCGTCATCCATGCAATTATAACAAGTAATTAACGTGTAAAAGATATCTAGGGAGTAGTGAAATCTAAGTAAACACATTTTCTCCAATTACTGCTCACAACCTTAGTATAATTAGTTTATTTTCATTTTTAGTATTTTATTTTGATTGCATATTAGTATTGGGTTAGTTGACTAGCAACTAATTCCGCCCAAATCCTTAAAACCCCGAGATTTTAATTGCTTTCTAAAAAATATAAAAACACAAAAATAATCATCCCTCACCTTTAGAACTAGTATTTAGGCTTTCTAATCCTAGCGACACTATTCCTAAGCTGAACGATCAATCCCCCGGTACTTGTCACTATACTATACTACAACGATCAGGTACACTGCCTGGTGGGGGTTGTAAGTTTCTCGAGATCCCTCGAGAGGTAAAGCCTGTTGCGATTCCCACGCATCAAGTTTTTAGCGCCGCAGCCCGGGGAATAGTTATTGTCTAGGTTAGGATTTCTTTTTATTAGGTCTACTTGCTAGATTCCTTTCTAGTAAGATTTTATTTTTTATTTTTAGGTTTTCTTTAGTCTATCTTATTTCTTTGTGCTTTTGTTCGTGACTCTTCACCGTCCGCCATCATGGCAAGCAACGAATTCTCCAACCTTAGGATCACTAGGAGTCGTAGTACCACTAGAGACCTTGTCTTGCCTTATGCAGAACCCGAAAGAGAAATGTGTAGGTTAAGACGAACTCACTCAACTCCTGAACCATCCAGCATTGCTATCGACTTTGATGCACCTCTTTCTGAGGAAAATTCAGAAAATCACATCACAACCCCTAGCTCCCACAACGAGATGAGTACCCCTATAATACCTCCTCCTAAGCGTCTCAAGGACTACTCTTCCCTAACTCCTCGTGGCTTTTCAAATGCCATTGTATACCTGAACGAACACACCAGTGAGGTCCTGTATGCACCCGATGTTTGGCTTGTCAAAAGTGTGTGTAAATTCAGCGGACTAGATGAGGAAAATCCAATCCAACACATCAAGGACTTCCTAAAAATAGTAGACACCCTCCATACGGATGGGGCAACTAGAGACACATCCTGATTGCGATTCTTTCCTTTCACCTTATATGAAAAAGCCCAAGAATGGTATGACAAACTCCCTTCTGAATCTATCTTCACATGGGAGCAACTCATATCCAAGTTCTATGAGAAGTTCTTTCCACCTGGAAAAACCTTAGCACTTAGAGATAGGATCCTCCGTTTCCGGAAGGAGAAGGACGAACCCTTCTATAAATCGTGGACTAGATTCAAAGATTCAATAAGACAAGTTCCCCATCATGGCATTGAGCTTTGGCTCTTGGTCCAAATCTTCTACGAAAATATCTCCTCTAATGACCGAAACGGAATTAACCAATCTAGGAAAGGAAGATTGGCCAATCTTAGTGCCGAGGAAGGATGGGATAGGATTGAAGAATATGCTCAAGACCAGGATGACACTTGGGATGAACCTGAGTCGACTGTCAGCATTTCTAAGATCACCTCGGATCGGTTGAGCAAAATTCACAAAAGAGTGGAATACCTAGCTGGATCGCAATTACCTAAACAGCTGTCGAATCCTTACTTGATCTGCGATTACTGTGGAGGCCCGCATGAGGTAGAAGAATGCGGAGGAGCAGCCACAACTGAACATGCATGCTTGTCAGGAGGGGACATTTATGCTGATCCCTCCCTTTTGCCTTTTTACCAAAATGACGATTACACCCTTTGGGGAAATCTGGTAAAGAGAAGAGAAGGGGAGGATGGCCCTGAATTCAAAATCAGGAGCAATTTCGAAGATGACCTTGGTCACTTCACTCAAGAAAAAGACTTGCAAATGAAAGGCCTTAATGAGCTTTTCGACGAGCAGCAGGAGGGTATTGGAGAATTTTTCAACAAGCTTAACTCAGCCCTAGATAATCTTCAAACACCATTAGTAAGAAAAAAAGACCCCACGCTCGCGATAACCACACGAGCTGGAATGACAACCAAAGACCCTCCTTACCCAAACTCGTCCCCCATCACCCTCGATCCAGATAAACCTGGGGAGGAGGAGGAGGATGTCGGCATTAGCACCCCAGACCAACCGCCCGTGACGACCCCTTCCCCATCGGCCCTTCCTAACCCACCTGTGAGAATTCCATTCCCATCCCGGTTAAGGAACCAAAAAACTGAGAATGATAACAAGAGGTTCTTGTCATACCTGAAAGACTCAGTTGTCACCATACCTCTCCTTGATGCTTGCTATCACATGCCAAAGTATAGCACATACTTCAAAAAGCTGCTCGCTAATAGGAAGAAACTCTAGGGTCTTGTTACCCTGGGGGAAGAATGCTCAGTGGTAACCCATCGAGGGCTACCAAAGAAGGTAGACGATCCGGGCAGCTTCACCTTGCCTTGCTCCATAGGACCTCTATCAATCAAGAATGCTCTTGCCGATTTGGGAGCGAGTATCAATCTCATGCCTCACTCTATGTTTTGTAAACTAGGATATTCTGGATTGAAGTCTACCCGTATGAACATCCAACTAGCCGATAGATCAGTCAAGTACCCCGTAGGTATATGCGAGAATGTGCTAGTCAAAGTTGGGAAATTCAAATTCCCGGTCGACTTCGTAATCCTGGATATGGAGGAGGATGACTTGGTACTTATCATCTTAGGTAGACCATTTCTTGCTACCGCTCGTGCAGTCATCGATGTCTACGATGACAAATTGACCTTACGAGTGGGAGACGATAGCACAACCTTCGACATTAAGGATTCTATGGACCTCTCCCTCGAAGCAGCCAACAGGCTCTACTTTATCGGGGAAGTAGATGAACTCACAGATGTCATTGATAGTTGCGTCGATGAACAAATCGATGAAGGCTGGCTACGGGACGAGAGTTTTCTGCCTTTGCTAGAGGTGGAAAAGACGGAGGATGTTAATGCAGTCTCCTTCTACCCCAGTCAAGAGGCAACGGAGCATCTCGAGCTCCAAAAGCCCGAAAACAAGCTCAAACCTTCTATTATTGAACCTCCTAACGTTGATCTTAAAGAGCTTCCTAACCATTTGGAGTATGCCTTCCTTCAGGGGGAGGACCAACTCCCGGTAATCATAAACTCTTCCTTGGAACAAGAACAAAAAGTTAAACTCTTAAAGGTCCTAAAAAAATACAAGGGGGTACTCGCATGGAGTGTGGCCGACATTAAGGGGATTGACTCAACTTTTTGCACACATAAGATTCTTATGGAGGAAGATTATAAACCTACTGTGCAACCCCAGAGGCGAGTGAACCCTAACATTAAGGAAGTAGTAAAGAAAGAAGTTATCAAACTTTTGGATGCAGGACTGATTTACCCGATCTCGGATAGCCCATGGGTCAGTCCTGTGCAGGTTGTACCTAAAAAGGGTGGAATGACTGTAGTAAAGAATGACAAGGGTGAGATGGTGCCCCAGAGAACTGTCACTGGATGGCGGGTATGCATCGACTATCGAAAGCTCAATGATGCCACGAGGAAAGATCACTTTCCCTTACCATTCATTGATCAGATGTTAGAGAGATTATCTGAACACGAGTACTATTGCTTCTTGGATGGATTCTCTGGATATTTTCAAATCCCCATAGCACCCGAGGACTAAGAAAAGACCACGTTTACTTGCCCCTATGGAACATTTGCCTACAAAAGGATGCCTTTTGGGCTATGTAATGCCCCCGCCACTTTCCAACGTTGCATGATCGCAATCTTTCACGAACTCATGGAAGACAGCATGGAAGTGTTCATGGATGACTTTTCAGTCTTCGGAAACTCCTTCGACCGCTGTCTTGCTAATTTAGAAAAGATGCTTAAACGTTATGAGGAAACCAACTTGGTGTTAAACTGGGAAAAGTGTCATTTCATGGTAAAGGAAGGGATTGTGTTAGGGCATAAGATCTCAGGGAACGGAATAGAGGTGGACCAAGCTAAAGTTGAAGCTATATCTAAGTTACCATACCCCACGACTGTTAAGGCAATACGTAGCTTTTTGGGGCACGCCGGATTTTATCGGAGATTCATCAAAGACTTCTCCAAAATTGCCCGGCCAATGACTCAATTGCTTGTGAAGGATGCTCCGTTCGATTTTTCCCAAGAATGCAAAGATGCTTTCGATCTCTTAAAAAGGGAACTCACTCAAGCTCCAATCATGATCACACCCAACTGGGAGTTACCATTTGAAATCATGTGTGACGCTAGCGACTTCGCTGTCGGGGCTGTATTAGGTCAACGACGTGACAAGCTTTTCCAACCTATTTACTACGCTAGCAAAACCATGAATCCCGCTCAAGAGAACTACTCCACCACCGAAAAAGAATTATTAGCCGTAGTGTTTGCATTCGACAAATTCCGACAATATCTTGTCCTTTCAAAGACAGTCGTCTTCACTGATCACTCAGCTCTTAGATATCTGTTTGCGAAGCAGGATGCCAAGCCACGACTAATTCGGTGGATCTTGTTGTTACAAAAATTCGATGTTGAGATTCGCGATAAGAGGGGGGCGGAGAATCTAGCCGCAGATCATCTATCTGGTCTTGAAAACCCCTTGGATAAGCACGATAGAAGTGAGATTAGGGACTCGTTTCCTGACGAACAACTGATGTCAATGATTGATTCGGAGCCATGGTACGCCGACTTTGCTAATTACTTCGCAAGTAGATGTAGACTTGTTCCTGAACACCTGACTAAGTACGAGAGGAAGAGGTTCTTTTCCCAGCTAAAATACTACTTCTGGGATGAACCCTTTTTATTCCGAAGGTGTCCTGACCACATTATAAGGCGTTGTGTTTCGGAAAATGAGGCAGTAAAGATTATGAGGGAATGTCACTCTGGTCCCTCTGGCGGGCATCATGGGATAAACGTTACCGCCCGAAAGATTCTCGATGCGGGATTCTATTGGCCCACAATTTTCCGTGATGTAAAAGAAATGGTGCAGGCGTGCGATGCATGTCAACGAGCCGGAAATATATCACATAGGGATGAAGCACCTCAGAACTTTATACAAGTTTGTGAGGTATTCGATGTTTGGGGGATTGACTTCATGGGACCCTTTCCATCCTCAGGGGGAAACGAGTACATCTTAGTCGCCATCGACTATGTTTCAAAATGGGTTGAGGCGCAAGCCCTTAGGACCAATGATGCAAGAGTAGTCATTCATTTCCTGAAAAAGCTTTTCGCAAGATTCGGGATTCTGAAAGCTCTCATCAGTGATAGGGGGACACATTTTTGCAATGCACAAATGGAAAAGGTCATGAAGAGGTATGGAGTACCCCATCGATTCTCCACCGCCTATCATCCACAGACCAATGGCCAAGTCAAAAACACCAATAGAGCTATTAAAAGAATACTTGAAAAAACGGTTAGTCAAAACAGAAAGGACTGGTCATTCAAACTCGACGAAGCCTTATAGGCATTCCGAACTGCTTACAAAACACCTATTGGAACGACCCCATTCCGCATGGTGTATGGTAAGGCATGTCACTTACCGGTAGAATTAGAACACAAGGCTTATTGGGCGCTTAAGGCATGCAACTTAGATTACACAACTGCTGGGAATAATAGGTTTTTGCAATTACACGAGCTTGATGAGCTTAGACTAGAAGCCTACGAATCCTCCATCACATATTAAGAAAGAGCTAAAAGATGGCATGATCAGAGAATTAAGAAACCCAAAGAATTTTCAGAAGGAGACAAGGTCCTATTATACAATTCTCGGTTGAGATTATTTCCGGGAAAACTTAAGTCTAGATGGTATGGGCCGTTCACGGTAAAGAATTCTTCTAAATTTGGAGCGGTAGTGTTAATTGATGATGAAGGTAGGGAATTCACGGTTAACATACAACGTGTAAAACACTACCAAGAAAATAACAATTAAATGATTAGTGAGGAGGATGTGACGTTTGATGATGAAGTCACATAAGTAACCCATGACCTTGAGTCTAGCTACAAGACTCGTAAATAAAAACAAGCGCTTCTTGGGAGGCAACCCAAGCCCGTTTTATTTGTTTGATTTTATTTTGTTTGTTTGTTATTTGCTTCCGTATGCATGCTTAATTATTATTGTTGGTAGATCATGTTTCTAAATTAAAATGTGGAAATACTTTACTTTTTTGTTTAGCCTAGTCTTAACTCCACCTAAAAGTATTTTTGCAAAAGATAAGTGTAAGGGGAAACCCCAAATATGTTTTTAAGAAACAAACCGATCATGATTCTCCACAATATTAAATGAACATGTATATTCATATTTGTTAGAGTCAAATGCTTGTATTGAGTCATAATGAAGTTTTGCAGGATTTTCCAGGAAGTAGGACCAAGTTTTTCCAGAAATTTTCCGGAAACTTAACATAAGAATTTCTGCAGGTCCATTCTGACGGCGTCAGAGGTTTACTCTTGACGGCGTCAGGAGTTAAAATCTGGAAATTTTACCGGTTTTGTTTTTCTAACGGAGTCTTATGGTTTTTGTGAATTATTAAGTTTTATAATCTCCAGGTGATCTGCAAACTTCATTCCACAAGCATTATATCTTATCTTGTTTTCTAGGATTTAGAAACTTATATAGGATGCCGCCGATTTTACGCGAGGTTGTCTTGTCTATTTTGTCAGGTTTTACAGGTTATGTATGACAAGAAGATGATTTATATTCTGGAAGGGAAGCTTTGATTGTTCATTTTCTTGGAGGAAGATTTAACCTGGCCATCCTATTACCCATACCGAGCGAATCAGGGGAGTATTTGATTTCATTCTCTTTACTTTTTCACTTTTACATTCTTTACTTGAACATTGGGGACAATGTTCATCTTAAGTGTAAGGGGAGGGTAAAAAGATGATACCTTACATATGCACTTTCGCTTGAGTTTGTTTTGTTTGATGGTAGATGTGTAATAAAACTATGAGAAATACTTGTTAGTGCAATTTTAGCGCCAAATTTAAAATTTTTTACAACATTTAGGAGTGAAACTTTAGCCATAGCAAGCGTCTCATGGATAGGAGATTGTATGACTAGCACATAACCGTATATTCAGAAAAATTTTCCACCCAAATATGTGAGGTTCCTCTTTAGATTTGTTAGGAAAAGCATTCACTATTAGTGCTTATGAGTGTACCGGTAGCATTTAGATTCTAGAACTTGCGTTAGTGATGCATCCCGAGACCGCTAGTGACACTACATTCGTGTAGTAGGATTTACTACATGATAAGAGGCATTAGGATTACCTTTGTGTTAAACCCGTATTATAATTACTTGACCATTTAAGTCATATTACTTGGCTAGTTAAGTCAACTAATTTTTCCCACACCCTTAGCGTTGTACTCATTTTTAGTACACGAAACCCCTAGTACACCCCTCCGAGCCTATCTTTTCGTTTCTAACTTTAAGCATTTTACATAAAGGAAGAATTTGTTACACCCCACTTAAATGTACACCCAAATCGCCTTAGCCTTCCGTGTATGCGCTCATTTTTAGTGCATTATTGTTATTTGTTAAACCCTAAGTTAACTTTCTAATTGATTACATGGTTGCTAAGTCGAGTCATATCCTTGTACATATTGTTTTGGGACGATTGGGACTCATGGGTAAGTACTTATTTTATGGAGTAATGGGGAAGAATATCATTTATTACCCCCATATGTACGTTAATCTTAAAAGTGCTCCAAGTGTTTTGATTTTCTTAATTTGAGTCATTAGTTTAGTTTATTGTAAAGTATGTAAAGATTCAAGTGTAAGGGGAATTCCCATTCCCTATGATGTATTATTTTGGATGGTAGGGTAAGAGTGTATGCAAAAAAAAAAAAAAAAAAAAAAAAAAAAAAAAAAAAAAAAAAAAAATTCCGTTTTCATTCTATGTTCATTTTATGTTTTTGTTCTTTTAGATTTATTAGCTTAAGTCGAGTCTAGTCTTGGCTTAGCAACGCCACATTGTATATGTAATTAACTAAGATTGTTAACTCGCCACCAGTAAAACTTCCTTTATCCAACAAAACCGTGTATTTCATATCCCTACACCTAACGTTACAACCCTTTAAAAGACCTCTTTGATAGTTTATCCTAGGTGCTTATGCCATGTGGTGGAGGTTTGATCCTTTCCCAAGCCTATGGTAATCTATTTTGCTATGATAGGTAGTGAGAGATATCTTCCGTTTCCATATTGTAATTTGCACTTTATTACACCCGAGAGATGTGAGTATCTAAACACTATTTGTGAGGTGCTTGTGTATGACCTCCGTGCTTGTCTATTGGTCTTTAGTAGAACGATTATTTGTTGTAATTACTTTTATATTAGTGTTAAATGACCCCTAACTTGTATTTTGAGTAGAATAAAAGCGCATTTGCTTGAGGAAAAGCAAATCTCAAGTGTAAGGGTATATGATGAGGCGAAAAATGGTCCATTTTTAGGGGGTCATTTAAGCCCGAATCCGAATTTATTTGATCAAATATTGCCCTAAATCGTTCCTTTTGTGATTTTAGGTACTTTGGGAGTGAAATCTGGAAAAGGAAGCAATTCGGACGTTTTTGGAGCATAAAAGTGAAGAAAACGCCAAAGTCTTAATTTTCCAAGCTGGGAACAGTAGGTGACGGCGTTAAGAGCAAAACCTTGACGGCGTCAAGAGCAAATTTCATGAATTTCCATGACGATCCAGAACAGATTTGACGGCGTCACGTAGGAAGAGCGTCAAGAGTAAAAGAGTCATGACGGCCTGGAAATGTATAAGTCTTGACGGCGTCAGAAGTAGATCTAGGCAGTCCGAGAAGAGTTTTGGCGGCGAGGTGACGGCGTCACATTGTTTGTCTTGACGCCGTCAGACCTATTTTTCTATATATAGTTTTCTAATTTTCACACATTAAAAAAGAGAAGTTTTGGAGAAACCCTAAGTACAATTTTGGTGCAACTTTTACAGGTTTTTCAAGGTTTCCAAACCCTTGATACCTTGCATTGTAATTGAGATAAGTGTTCTTCTAATTCAATCAATATGTCTATGTGTTGGTTGTCTATATCTTGTTCTTGTCTCAATTCCATTATGCTAGGCTAGATCTCTTTTGTGTTTGCTTAGATCTAATGAAACCTAGATATTGATTATGTGTTGATTACTTGTTTATTCTTGTCTTGGATGAATGATTTATATGTTAGGCTTAAGAAAACTGGCAGATCTCCAAATGGTAACATGCTTGAACGTCTTAAGAAACATGAACCGAGGCGTACTAGGTCTTTATTGGTTGTATTTAATGCATGAGCCACTGTTTACAATCCCTATAGTTGTGCTGGGCATGGTGTAGGAGGAGATAAGAGCTCATAGAATTGGGGAGTTATGTATGCCACCCCATGAATGGTATTAAGGAATACAATCCGTCATCCATGCAGTTATAACAAGTAATTAACGTGTAAAAGATATCTAGGGAGTAGTGAAATCTAAGTAAACACATTTTCTCCAATTACTGCTCACAACCTTAGTATAATTAGTTTATTTTCATTTTTAGTATTTTATTTTGATTGCATATTAGTATTGGGTTAGTTGACTAGCAACTAATTCCGCCCAAATCCTTAAAACCCCGAGATTTTAATTGCTTTCTAAAAAATATAAAAACACAAAAATAATCATCCCTCACCTTTAGAACTAGTATTTAGGCTTTCTAATCCTAGCGACACTATTCCTAAGCTGAACGATCAATCCCCCGGTACTTGTCACTATACTATACTACAACGATCAGGTACACTGCCTGGTGGGGGTTGTAAGCTTCTCGAGATCCCTCGAGAGGTAAAGCCTGTTGCGATTCCCACGCATCACCTGTCATATGTCGGGTGCATCTGCTATCAACAATCCAGAGAACAATCTGTACCACCTGCATCACAAGAAGAAGACACGGATGGAACAGAAGTAAGGGTGGAACCCATTGAAAGTGCGGGTTCCTGTTGGTTAGAAGCACATGTATTCAACAATTTAGGAATCCATTTAAAGTCTGGTTTTTGTTGTAACCAACGTTGCCAATTCCAACTAGTTCGTGCTTTCTTAATGGTGAATTCACTAGTGGTTGGCTGAGTCCTAGATTTTTTCTCGGCACTTTTGGGGGTAACTTCTACTTCATTAGAAACCGTAGAGGGCGGCTTTCCTAAAATAGACTTAGAGGCAGTAGTGGGCCTTGAAGGAATGTGTGTCCTACGTTTCTTATGACGATTAAGAAGAGAATTAGCTATACACTTAGTATGTTCACCAGATGATACGTTTTTACGACAAAACACACAAGATGCATTAATATTCAAAACATTCAAAGGTTCATCATTCGTTACATTTAGATTTTGATTAGAATTTGCCAGATTAGAATCTAAATCTGATGCAACATGAGTTTTATTCAAATTCCTAAGTTGATCTTCTACTCCTTGAGCTTCTAGTGGTCCTCTCTTACGTTGCCAGAGCCTATTCTTCTTTTTACTGTTTCGCTTGGGTCTGCTAACGCTATTAGGGGAGACTAGTCCTATAGAAGTGGAGTTATCAACATTAGTATTTTGAACAACCTTTCCTTTATCTGTTTTGTCTAATTTATACATTCCTGGTGCTATCACCGTGGTGTCAACCATCTTTCCTTTTTCAAGTATCTTAATTTTCTCTTTCAAATCGATGATGATGTGATTCTTATCCTGAATATTTGACTCAAGTACACCATTGCAATATTTGATGTCTGCGTGGTTTTGTTGATATGCGTCATTTTCAATTTTTAAATCCGCAATTTCTTTCTCGTATTTGAGACACAAACTTTTGAAAGACTCATTGTTTTTGCAAAGCTGACAAGAGTTTGAAATATGTTGATTTTGAAGTTTCAATTCTGTTTTAAGACTTTGAGCTTGACACCATTCAAGCCTTTGTTTGAGTTGACAAATTTCTTTTGAAAACTGTTTTGTCACATCATCATTCTTTATTCTCAGCTTGTCATTCTCATGTTTAAGTGTCTCTAATTCCACGTTCAACAAGTTATTATCCACACAAAGATCATCCACAAGCATAGAAGTACCAGATTTATAGAGATCATTCATGATAACAGACAAAATATCAGCATTGAGAACTTGTTCCAAGAGTCGATCAGCATCATTTTTTAAAACTCTATTTATTTGCTTTTGAACCAAAATCTCATTTTCAGTTGAGTTGAAAACGTTTATCATATTTTTGACCTCGTTTTGAAGTTCCTGATCCCAACGTGTAGCACAGAGACGGAGGTGTTTGACAATTGGTAACATTTGTTTTTGAAAAATATCTCTCTTTTCTTGCTCGTAAGCGGATTGAAAAGTTTCAATTTTTATTTCAGAATTGCGTTCAATTGTTTCCTCCAAAATTTCGATGTCTTCCATAAAAGTTTTGAAATAATTTAAGACACGACAACTTTTCGGTAAAGGTGTAATTTCACCGGATGATGGTAAAGGACCATTTATTTGTGCTATAGTTTGGACAGGGGCCGCATTAGAGGATGAAACATATGATTCAGTGACATACCATGATTTCTCAGGTAATTCCTTTTGAGGAACAAAATATTTAGAAATATGTGGAGCTTTGGAATAGTCATATGGTGTCCAATATTGAACATAACTCATTTTTGATCGACTCTCTTCTTCAAGTTCTTCCTCTTCCTCAGTATCAAAAACAACAGCACGCACAATCGTATTATCAAGCATGTGGTCCATACTGTAAATCTTAGGATTTTCTTTGAATGCTGGGTGAAGAAACATTGATTTGAAATCGCAAAGTGCAAATCCTTTATCGGGTCTCGGTTTTAAAGAAAATTTATGTATTGTTGTGACAGAGTTCCCGTGTTTGTAAACAATGTTACGAAATTCTTTGAGTTGTTTTTCAAGATCAACAATCTCACCAAGTAAGTCATTTATATACTTCCTTTTTCGTATTTTATGTTCACAAAACTCCTTTTTACAACTTGACAATTATGTTTCTGTTTTTGAAAGTACTGTTTGAAGACGTTCAACTTGTATTTTTAGTTCACACTTTTCACTTTCAAGTTTAGAAATCAACTTTCCGTTTGACTCAATTAAATCTTGCATTTTGTGTTGAAGATCTTGCTCTTTGTTATAAGAATCTTGAAAAGCTTTTTCAAAACTTTTTGTATGTTTAATCTTGTCTTCCTGATTTGAAAGTTGAATTTTATAGCACTCAATATCTCGTGCAAGTGACGCATTTTTGTCTTTTAAAGCTTTGTTTATCTCGTTGCATTTTTGGATTTGCAATTGTTGAGCATTCAGTTGTGCACTCAGTTGTTTGGATACCAATATGAGGTCAGGGTCTGGATCAAATGATGGTTCATGTTGTTCTAAATGATCATGTTTATCATTCTCAATAGGATTATCAAATGAAACAACTGTGTCATCATCAAATATGACAACTGTGCTTATTTGTTCATCTGTTTGAGAAGATGAAGATGATTCAGATGGAACAACTTGTGCCATATCTGATTCATAAGCAGAAGTGAGACTATATCATGTATAAAGCATGCATTGAGGTCATGTACCTGAGACAAGCCGTCAGTGTCATACACTGGACCTGAATCATTAAGCTTAAGTTCCTGCATGTTGGCCATAAGCATCACAGCTGCATTGGCTTCTAGATCTTCCATGTCATTGTCATTGTTCACATTTGCCATGAAGTTGTTGTCCTGTTCAGGGAAATGTCCATTTTTTTCATCTTGAAGAGCCATGAGTAATGCCTGCTTGTGAAACTTACTACCCCGAGTTCTCGGTTTAGGACATGCAGTCGCTATATGACCTTGTTCATTACAGTTATAACACCACACTGCATTCCCTGAGTTGGAGTTCCTAGTTGCAACTGGTTCAGACCTTTGCTGAGAAGAGCCTGAGTTGTTTCTGAACCCTCCATTGTTATTAAACCTCTGACCATTCCCAAAATTTCCTGAAGAACTTCCTGAACTAGATCGACCAAAGTTACGATTCTGAATTTCCACCCTTCCATCATTGACAACAGCTTGATTCCTTATGTTAGAAGATGAACGTTGACGGTTGTTTGTTTTGTTGTAGAATTTGCTAAAAGCACGAGCAATAAGAGCAAGTCCCTGATTCAACGTGTTAAAGTCATCATCGTCATCGTCATTGGAGTTTGAGTAATACATTGCATCATTGTTGTTTAATGGAACAAGTTGAGTGGAAGCATTCTATGGAGATGAATCATAAGGGACCATTTGGTTCGAGGTAGAAGATTGTGGATACTGAAGTAGTTCTGCTCTTGAACATATGCATGATTTGACATTGGTGGTGGAGCATAGGGAGATTGAGCTACGAGTGCCAAAGAATTTGGTGTTGGTGTTGGTGTGTATCCTCCTCGTAGAGCTCTATCTTTTTCCACTTCAGGTTCATGGTGTTTCAGAAAATCATACAACAAACCATATAGAGCATCATGAAGATTTTTTGTTTGACGAACAAATGTCACATATTTATGCCAATCCGGGCCAAGACTACCAACGAATTTGGAGTTGACTGCAATCCTTGGTACTGTGATTTTGTGACGTTCCAGATCATTGACCACATTTGTGAAACGGTGATAGTAGGATTCAAGTGACTCTCCTGGTTCAATTGTGATGTCAGTGTATTCCATGTAGAGTTTGGATTCCATATCATCTTTGTTCAATTGAGTGCCTTCCATAAGGAGATGAACATGTTCCCACATAGCTTTGGCTGTTTTCTGAGCATCGACACTTCGATAAATTGGATTTGGTATTCCTTGAAGTATATAAGCCATTGCATACTCATCAGCTTCACGATGTAATTTCTGTTCTTCTGTGAGTTGAGATTCTGGAAGAGGTCAATCACCAGGAGGACGTGGAGGATCAGCAGTTGGATCACCCATTTCAAATCTTGTTGGCCACTCAAATGGTCCTTCAAGTATCACTTGTTTCAAGAATTTCCCATGAGGTTTCTTTAGTTCAAGAAATCGTAAGAATCGACTTGACCATTAAACATAGTTTCCCGGTGTTAGCATTGGAGGTGTTTCAAGTGATCCTGCCTCATGTCGGGATTGTTGAGTTGTAATAACTTCACACATTCTGTCAAACCAGTGAGGTTGTTTGGAGGAAAACTGAGTGTTTTGTTGAGACATTTGATATGGTTATTGTTGAGGAATGATTTGATGTTGTTGCATCATGAGATATTGTGGTTGTGGATTAAACGGTTGTTGATGAAAGTGTGATTGTGAAGGTTGTTGATATGATTGTTGCGGTTGTTGAAACGGTTGTTGATACAATTGTTGATACTGCGGATGATGTTGCGAAGAATGAGGAAAGAAATAATTGGGTGGTTGAGACATCTTTCGTGATTACGGTAAACTTAGATCGTTAAGGATAAATAAAGGTTGTAATTAGATTTGAAAAACTTGATATCAAACTCGGTATGTTAAGATGTTGTTTCAAACTCGGTATGGTCAACTGAGTTTCAAACTCGGTAAGTTCTTTTAATCTTCAAACTCGGTATTTCTATTAGGTTTCAAACTCGATAAGTTCAATAAAGTTCAAACTCGGTAAGATCATGGAGTTCCTAACTCGGTAGAGAGACTTGAGTTGGGCAGAGTTTCCCCTTAGTTAAAGTCACAACAAGCCTAACTCGATAAACGATTAGGAAAACAAGGCTAACTCGCCAAAGTTTATCAAACTCGATAAATCAAAAATAACACCTAACTCGATAGAACATAAAAACTTAACTCGATAGAACTTAAAATTCACCCCTAACTCGCTAAGAATTTGAAACCTAACTCGATAGAAGTGAAAACCTAACTCGATAGAATAATGCAATCCTAACTCGCTAAGAAAATGCACCCCTAACTCGAAACCTAGGCGATGAACAGTACCAGTATTCTCAAATACACAACAAGTACCAAGTTTTTACTACCAAATCAAACCTAAATCAACCTATATTATCCCTTGGCGAATGATACCACTTGTTAGGTCACCATTTTACAACATAATCACTAAGAATTCTAGAGAGAGAAAGTAAGTAGAGAGAGAGAGTGGAAGGAACACCTAATGAAAATAAGAGACTAATAATTTTACTAGTGAACCAACCAACCTCAAAATGAGGTTATACATAGCTATTTATAGGTAAGGATTAGGGCTTCTCTAAACTTAGCCCATATTACATACTTAGCCCTTAGACTTTATCCAAACCTATAAACCAAGCATAAAACTTATAAAACTTATAAAATAACTAACGTTTTAACTAAATAATGCAACTTATACCAAAACTCAATGACCGACACTTGAAATAATAAAGTCTATTCCCAACAAGTTTGGAATTTGGAAAAGTTCATTTTGATCATCTTTGTGGTGTAGAAATGACTTGTGTAGTTTTGGTGTTTTTGTGTTTTTGCGTAACGAGGCTTCGTTCAAGTAATTGAGCATTAGTAAGTTACGTGGGATTTGTTTTTATGAATTATATTTCAAAAAGAGTGTGAAATTCTATTTTTGAAAATGATAATTTTTCCGGTTGTCGTAAAAGTTGAGGTTTATCGCGTAAGACGTTAGGTTTTATTTTAGGAGTTTATAAAATATGAAAAGTATGAGGTTTTGAGTGTAATAATTAAATTTAATATATATATATATATATATATATATATATATATATATATATATATATATATATATATATATATATATATATATATATATATATATATGTATATGATATAGAAAAACCGGTTTAGAGTATTTTTAGGGAAAAAGGAAATCAAATTTGAGCCCAAATACAATTCCTAGTAATAAGGAATCCTAGTCCAACCCAAATAAGCCCAACCCCAACCCATAAAACCACAACCAACGACCCTAAAGCCATATTTTTTGCATATTGAGTCGATTCAAGGAGTAAGAGAAGGGAGGAAAAAATTAGGGTTTATAATTGTGAAGCAATAATCAAGAATCAAGGTAAAATTCTTAAAATACATGTTCAATTGCTTGATTAATCAATATAATTCATGTAATAATTATATGATGGATTAGGGTTGTGTTAACTTCTGTAAATTAATGTTATTAAACATGTTGGGATCAATTAATGATAATAGCAATGTTGCAAAAATCATGAATCGGTCCCGAGGCGGTCGGGGGCCGAGTTGCGATTTTTGGCCGATTAATCGGCCGATTTTCTTGACTCGGCCGATTAATCGGCCGATTACCTTGTAATTTCCTACAAGTTCCAGGGCCGAGGCCGATTAATCGGCCGCCTCAGCCGATTTTTGCAACACTGGATAATAGTATGATGATTGGTTAAGAGAATTGAGCGTAAAACATGCTAGTTATTGAGTTAGGGTTTGGACAAATTTGTAAGGCTGTAAAGATGTGAGTGTAAATAATAGATGGTGATGAGTTAGGTCACGCATTTTAGGTCTAAATTGAAGTTTAATGAAAGATCTTTCCAAAAAGTCCAACCACGATTGATTTCAAGGTCGGGAAGTCGGTCTTTTGATTTTTCTTTGTTAAGGTGTCAAAGCTGTCAAACCGGGACAGATTTTGGGTAAAAGTTTGAGGGTTTCATGTGGTTATAAAAGTGGTATTTTGACTAGGCCTTCTGGAATAGTTAAGTATTAGGTTATACTAGACTACCACGAAAAGGATTCGCGATAAAAACATGTTGAAGTAATTATTAAAAATCAAAACTTTTTGGTGTGCGTTCAGATCCGAATTTGAGTAGTTGACAAGTTTGAATTTCTTATGAGTATTTGTGTGTGTTATTGGTCCATGGCCTTCTGGGATTAGCTTCTATGCTTATGAGAGACCATGGTGAATTTTTTGTGTGAGTTGTTGAGCTTTATTTGTCGTGATTTTATGTAGGCTAATGTACCCAAAAATTCTGCGTTTTCTGGTTTTATAAGTGCAAGGGATTTAGTGAGTATTAAGTTATGGTAGTGGTTAGTGTGGTGTCTAGGAGATCCATGGTGGGTCATATGAGTCTTAGACATCCATCATATGTGTATTACATGGGTTGTAGCTTTTAGCTTGGCCTTGTGTAATGTGGATTATTTTTGTGTGTTATAGATTGTGAGTTGTTTTTGTGGAAGCGGCGAAGTTTAAGGTGAGTTCATAGTCCCATATTTTTACTTTGTTTTAAACTTGGGATGGGAATGATGCTTGTCTTAAATGATTTGATTTACTGTGATTATGTGTGTGGTGTTAAAGAGCTTGGACCTATAATGTTATCGTATGCATGCTATGTGTGATTATTTGCTTGTGTGAATATATATGGGATCCAATTAGGAGGATGCTTATCCTGTTGCTCGCGCATGCGACCTAATTGATTTTTATTGGGATCCAATTAGGAGGATGCTTATCCTGTTGCTCGCGCATGCGACCTAATTTATGTTTATTGGGGTCGGGGGACACGAGCCGTTCTAATGTAATCATTGTGGGGTCGGAGGAGACGAGCCGTCCTGTTGTAATTATTTTGGGGTCGGAGGACACGAGCCGTCCTATTGGTTGCCTTATGAGTGTTGTTGCCTTTGTGTGTGAATATTAACTTGCAAATGCATGTAGCTATATGATAACTATAATTATTTGTCCAACTATATTTTGTAATCACAGTGAATTCGGTTGCCTTGTGTGTTGAGTCTTAAACCTATGAATCTCACCAACATTATGTTGACGTTTTAAGCATCATTTTTAGGTGAGCTTTCTAAGGATAAGATAGAATGATGTGGATAGATGAGACCTTAGTTGCATTGGAAGTGATTTATCCTCTATGTTTGGTTTTATGTTTTGTTTTGGGTTATTTTATTTTGGGGTATTGTTACAACACTTTGTGTTTGTACATTGCTCTATTTATGTGCATGTAGTTGTTCTCTATGTAGACACCAGGTGTTGTGATGATATCCATGAAGTTACACCCGCGCGTTTCCGCCGTGGCGGGGTGTGACAGATTGGTATCAGAGCCTTGGTTATAGAGAAGTAGGTAGTTGAACCTAGACTATAACCTAGGAGTCCTTCATATAGTTGCATTTAGGATCTATGTGTAAGTATAGTATTTTATATGTCTATTTTCTTATATTTTTGAGATGTTTCATTGAGTTTAGGACGTCTATTCTATCCCCTATACGTAGTATTGTATATATCGACTTTATTATATCGTCTTCCGCGCGTAAGATGCTTCGTTGGACTATCGTTGTCGCTATCGGATGCGAGAGAGGTGGTAGGATGAAGCGGACTAACCGTAGAATCTGAGTTCTCGCTAGCATGTATTCATGTTCGGACAAGGAGAGGACGTTTATGGGAAACGTTGGTGGAGAAGAAGTGGAGAGGTTTGGAACCACGACGACTTATGGAGATGGAGCCATTACTAAATACCCTTGGTAGTGTCCTCACTTCACATAGGAAGAAGATGTGGTTTAGTCTAAACCTCGTGATTTGTATGCGCTTGTGAATCATGTGGAATTGGAAGAAAAGAATAGAGATGGTTTTGCATGTTGTCGACTACCTCAACATGTAGGAAACAGGAATGGGTGGTTGAGTAAAGATGAAGGGGAGTTAGGATGGAATGGTGTGGATTCGGATCTAGAGTCCACATCGAGTAGTAAATTAAATTGATCTGAGAGGGGAGATAAGTGCGAGAGTGGAGTTTGAGCCATTGTGCGACGTCTTTTGTTTTGTGTTATGTTTTGGAATTCGTATATTGTCTTTTTCCGTCTGGATCCATGTTGGAGCGTGATTACTCTTGGGTATTGGATCAACCTTATCCAAGTGATTTTGATTATAAAGTTTACGTGATCGTTGGAATTGTTCCATGTGAGATGATTGTTTGTGACGTCTTTTGTTTTTGTTTGCGTGATTGTTTGCATGATGTGTTGTCATAGGAGGGAGTACACTTATGAAAGGGGGCATAGATAATTATGGTGGCCAACATAATTATACATGCGTCACAACACAAGTGGACTTGCAAGTATGATAGCATGGATTGCATGGTGTAATAGGTGCTATGTGGTATATGTGCGTTATCATTAAGATGTGTGGTTTTGGAAGTAAGTATGCGTGTGGAATAGGCTTATAACTATGGTCGCGAACATAATTATGAGGGTATTACACACGTGGACTTGTGACCATTATTTCATTGATTGATGTTTGTTGTTATATGTTGTGGAAGATGGTATGTGATATCATGTGGGTGATGGCTGTATGGTTAGAGAAGTATTCTCTTAACCGTTTGGGCAGTCGTTATATGTTGAGGTGTGTAGGTGGTAAGATTCCATCCTACCTATCATATGTTGATACCTCAAATATCGGTGGGTACTTATGTTGTGGTATTTAAGTTGATTCATTTGCTAGACGCTTCGTTTGTATACCTAATTCTTTGGTTGGCATTCCTATTCGTACCATGATGGTACATATGCCATATTCTTTCTATTTGACGTCGTGATAGGTGTTGGGTAATCGAATTTGTTTTGTTGGATACTGTTTCGTTTCTTTGGTTATTCCTTGCATTCATTCCGCGAATGAATATTATATTGTTCTTCGAGTATTGTTGGTTCATGACGAGTTGGTGTGGATATTTGATCCCTCATTTACACACACCAATTGAAGTTTGTGACATGTTTTGTGACCTGTTAGTATTGGTGTTTTTCTATGGTTTTGGTTTGATCGTTGTACGAATGAGTCTGTAAGTTCATCGTTTGGTTTGCAATGTATTTGCGTGAGTGTTCACTGGTATGAGTTCGTTTGAGGATTATTTTGATTACGGAATTCTTCAATGTCTTTCGCGTTCGATTTAGAGGTTATGTTAGAGTCTTTATGGTATTTTGCAAATTCGTTTTGGGTATTTCAAGGTCGTTTGATGGAAACTAATATTTTTATGGGAAATGAAGTGTGAAGAAAAAAAATGGTTATGTTGATGTCTTACATAAAATGGTTTATACATATTTTTTATAAAAAAATGTATAAGTTTAATATATGTCTTGTGAAAAACGGTGTTCATTTGTTTTTGGGAAGGTTGAGTACGGGAATAAGAACTGTCTATGGTTCTCATTTACCAAACTTGTTATGTATTTAGTACATTGTGTGTTTCTTTCATTGAGGTACGCTTGTGGATGTTTTATGGGTACGTGTATTTTATATTTTCTTTGTATGGGTTTTCATGAACATTTTATCCGTGTCTATTTTTATTGGGGGAAAATTTCTCATGGTGTTTTTTTCTAGCTTTGATTTTGATGTTCGTTACTTCGTTAGTCGGTAGTTCGTACCCTTTTGAGTTCGTTTATATACGTTTTAGTTCGACCGGTTTCATGGTTCGCGTCGTTTACTTAGGATAGATTGTTGTTTAGAATATCAATTTGTTCGTTGAAGAGGAAGAGGATGTTGCCAAGTGTCCAAGTGAGAAGTTCAGTTTCAAGATGTACGTTTTTCAGGCATCGCGGAGGTAGAAGGACCATATGAGGAACTATGTGATACGTGACTTAGAGTTGGGGAGTAGAACCTGGAGATGATATTTTATGGAGCAAAGAGTGTGGTCTACCCAGATCATAAGAATCTTTAGCATATTTGACAGGAGGTTAATATATGTTGAAGAGAAGTTGGGTGTGGTATTTCTCAGTGACTACGATTGTCTAATTCGCTATTGTCAAGGAAGGGAGGACATCGTGGTAAGAGCGCTGAGCGGGAGTGAACGAGTGAAACTTAGATGTTTGTGAGCAATGATTATGATAATTCAGTTCGGAGTTAAGAGGATGATGTTGACAGCCTAGAGAGAGAGGCTCAAGGTTGAGAACATGTAAGAAGAATGATTACTTGGTTTAGACCAGTAAATGGAAAGGAACGAAGATGGTGGAATGTACTTTGCGTTCCAGCTATTGGTTCCATTGAGAGGAAGCGTAAGGACATCAATCATGAAAGGTATTTGATACATCCGAGAATGGATAAAACGTATTTTTACCTTTGTAAGAGATGTATGGAGGAATTGGTGAGATTGTTCATTTGGTGAGTTGGTAAAGAGCCATGGGGTGTCGCGTTGATAATCAAGAAACATGATGAAATACTTACTTCGCGATAGTGGTAAACGTGTTATAGAGTCTTGAGAACGCGTATGTAGATGAGTACGACTTATCATTCTCTAATGAGTGGACTAAGTGAGCGTACAAATCAGGCGTTGGATGGTGAGCTGAGAGCATGGGTGTGTTTGATTTTGGAGGAAGCTGGGGTATACATTTACCTTTAGCTGAGTTCTCCTATATCAACAATTATCATTCTGGTATTGAGTATGTGTCGTGTGAAAAGTTGTATGGAAGGTAATGTAGGTCATCTGTTCTGTGGGCAAAGGTTAGAACAAGCCAACTAATTGGTCCTGAACTAGAACGAGAGACTACGAATAAGGTTTTCTGATTAAAGAAAGACTTAAGGCAGCAAGAGATCGCCAAAAAGAGTTATGCGAATAATTGCTATAAGCCCTTAGAGTTTGGTGTTGGTGATATTGTGAGGTTAAAAGTATCTCCTTGGAAGGGTGTTGTGCGTTTCGGTAAGAAAGGCAAGCTAGCACCGAGATACGTAGAACCATTTGAGATTTACGGAAAGGATTTGATTTGTGGCATACCGGTTGAAGTTAGCTGAGGAATTAAGTGGTGTACATGATACGTTTCACGTATCTAATTGAAAGAAGTGTTTGGTGGATGCTAGTCTGCATGTGCCAATAGATAAAAGTAAGGTTGACAAAACTCTTCGTTTTGTTGAGAAACCTGCTGAGATTATGGATCGAGTTGTTAAGGGGTTGAAGTGTGGTGAGATAACGTTGGTAAAGGTATGGTGGGATTCTAAGTGTGGTCCTGAGTTTATTTAGGAACGTGAGGATTAGATGTAATTAATGTTTGTTTTGTGTGTATCCGTTATATGTGGTGTTTCCTGCGGTTACCATTTGGATTTTCATTTAGTTCAAGGGTATCGTACCTACCTGTGAGAAGTCGTTTGGATTGTTGGTGTTATTGATCGGGGAGTGTATCTATTTGCGTGTATCGTTGGAGTGACGGGATGTTTTCTATCATGTGAATTCGGGTATTTAGTCGGTTCTCATTTTTTGCGATTCTTTCTTTGTGATTTTATGGTGTGGTATTTATCCGCTTAAAAATCCATAAATTTTCTTTTGCTGTTGTGAGTGGTGACTATAGAAGTTGAAATCTCGGGACGCGATTTCCCTAAGTGGGGGATGATGTAACAACTGTGGTTTTAGCAGGTCAGTTTGACTGATAGTCTTGACTCGGTTGACGTTTGTTTGGTGTGTATTAGGTGTTTGAAGTGATATATGAGTGATATAGGTGAGTTTTAGCACTAAATCCCTTTGCGTAAATGGTTTTATTGTGATTTGGAAAGTTTGGAATTTGGAAAAGTTTATTTTGATCACCTTTGTGGTGTAGAAATGACTTGTGTAGTTTTGGTGTTTTTGCGTAACGAGGCTTCGTTCAAGTAATTGAGCGTTAGTAAGTTACGTGGGATTTGTTTTTATGAGTTATATTTCAAAAAGAGTGTGAAATTCTATTTTTGGAAACTTTCTTTTGAAAATGATAATTTTTCCGGTTGTCGTAAAAGTTGAGGTTTATCGCGTAAGACGTTAGGTTTTGTTTTGGGAGTTTATAAAATATGAAAAGTATGAGGTTTTGAGTGTAATAATTAAATTTAATCTTTTATATAATAAAACAAAACCCCTATTGGGAATTTTCCATTTCAAAAAAATGCATTCATACCTTATTTAGTAATAATTGTATTTAAAAAAATTATTTTCTAATTAGGTAACATTTTATATTTATCCATAACATAAGTAGAAGATAAATACAAAAATTATAGATAAGATGCAATTAACACAAGTAGAAGATAAATACAAAAAATATAGATAAGATACAATTAATAATATGATTAAAATTTTAAATAATTATTTTTAATAATAACAAACTATAATTAAACATTATAAATCAAACAAAACAAAGATTAAATTATTTGTTTTTTAATAAATAAAAATATATGATTCAAAAAATTTTAAAAAACCCGCGCGTGCGCGGGCATTATAACTAGTAAAAAGAATATAAAATATATGTATATGATATAGAAAAATCGGTTTAGAGTATTTTTATGGAAAAAGGAAATCAAATTTGAGCCCAAATACAATTCCTAGTAATAAGGAATCCTAGTCCAACCCAAATAAGCCCAACCCCAACCCATAAAACCACAACCAACGACCCTAAAGCCATATTTTCTGCATATTGAGTCGATTCAAGGAGTAAGAGAAGGGAGGAAAAAATTAGGGTTTATAATTGTGAAGCAATAATCAAGAATCAAGGTAAAATTCTTAAAATACAAGTTCAATTATTTGATTAATCAATATAATTCATGTAATAATTATATGATGGATTAGGGTTGTGTTAACTTCTGTAAATTAATGTTATTAAACATTTTGGGATCAATTAATGATAATAGTATGATGATTGGTTAAGAGAATTGAGCGTAAAACATGCTAGTTATTGAGTTAGGGTTTGGACAGATTTGTAAGGCTGTAAAGATGTGAGTGTAAATAACAGATGGTGATGAGTTAGGTCACGAATTTTAGGTCTAAATTGAATTTTAATGAAAGATCTTTCCAAAAAGTCCAGCCACGATTGATTTCAAGGTCGGGAAGTCGGTCTTTTGATTTTTCTTTGTTAAGGTGTCAAAACTGTCAAACCGGGACAGATTTTGGGTAAAATTTTGAGGGTTTCATGTGGTTATAAAAGTGGTATTTTAACTAGGCCTTCTGGAATAGTTAAGTATTAGGTTATATTAGACTACCACGAAAAGGATTCGCGATAAAAACTTGTTGAAGTAATTATTAAAAATCAAAACTTTTTGGTGTGCCTTCAGATCCGAATTTGAGTAGTTGACAAGTTTGAATTTCTTATGAGTATTTGTGTGTGTTATTGGTCCATGGCCTTCTGGGATTAGCTTCTATGCTTATGAGAGACCATGGTGAATTTTTGGTGTGAGTTGTTGAGCTTTATTTGTCATGATTTTATGTGGGCTAATGTACCCAAAAATTCTGTGTTTTCTGGTTTTATAAGTGCAAGGGATTTAGTGAGTATTAAGTTATGGTAGTGGTTAGTGTGGTGTCTAGGAGATCCATGGTGGGTCATATGAGTCTTAGACATCCATCATATGTGTATTACATGGGTTGTAGCTTTTAGCTTGGCCTTGTGTAATGTGGATTATTTTTGTGTGTTATAGATTGTGAGTTGTTTTTGTGGAAGCGGCGGAGTTTAAGGTGAGTTCATAGTCCCATATTTTTACTTTGTTTTAAAGTTGGGATGGGAATGATGCTTGTCTTAAATGATTTGATTTACTGTGATTATGTGTGTGGTGTTAAAGATCTTGGACCTATAATGTTATCGTATGCATGCTATGTGTGATTATTTGCTTGTGTGAATATATATGGGATCCAATTAGGAGGATGTTTATCCTGTTGCTCGCGCATACGACCTAATTGATGTTTATTGGGATCCAATTAGGAGGATGCTTATCCTATTGCTCGCGCATGCGACCTAATTAATGTTTATTGGGATCCAATTAGGAGGATGCTTATCCTGTTGCTCGCGCATGCGACCTAATTGATGTTTATTGGGGTCGGGGGACACGAGCCGTCCGAATGTAATCATTGTGGGGTCGGAGAAGATGAGCCGTCCTGTTGTAATTATTTTGGGGTCGGAGGACACGAGCCGTCCTATTGGTTGCCTTATGAGTGTTGTTGCCTTTGTGTGTGAATAATAACTTGCAAAGGCATGTAGCTATATGATAACTATAATTATTTGTCCAACTATATTTTGTAATCACAGTGAATTCGGTTGCCTTGTGTGTTGAGTCTTAAACCTATGAATCTCAACAACATTATGTTGACGTTTTAAGCATCATTTTCAGGTGAGCTTTCTAAGGATAAGATAGAAGGATGTGGATAGACGAGACCTTAGTTGCATTGGAAGTGATTTATCCTCTATGTTTGGATTTATGTTTTGTTTTGGGTTATTTTATTTTGGGGTATTGTTACAACACTTTGTGTTTGTACATTGCTCTATTTATGTGCATGTAGTTGTTCTCTATGTAGACACCAGGTGTTGTGATGATATCCATGAAGTTACACCCGCGCGTTTCCGCCGTGGCGGGGTGTGACAGTGTACTAGGGGTTTCGTGTACTAAAAATGAGTACAAAGCTAAGGTGTGGGAAAAATTAATTTACTTAGCTAGCCAAGTAATATGACTTAAATGGTCAAGTAATTATGATACGGGTTTAACACAAGGGTGATCCTAATGCCTCTTATCATGTAGTAAATCCTACTACACGAATGTAATCTCACTAGCGGTCTCGGGATGCATCACTAACATAAGTTCTAGAATCTAAATGCTACCGGTACACTCATAAGCACTAATAGTAAATGCTTTTCCTATCAAATCTAAAGGCGAACCTCACATATTTGGGTGGAAAATTTTTCTGAATGGCACGGTTTTGTGTTAGTCATACAATCTCCTATCCATGAGACGCTTGCTATGGCTAAAGTTTCACTCCTAAATGTTGTAAAAAATTTTAAATTTGGTGCTAAAATTAGTCTAACAAGTATTTCTCAAGCGAAAGTGTATCTGTAAGGTATCATCATTTTACCCTTCCCTTACACTTAGGATGAACATTGTCCCCAATGTTCAAGTAAAGAATGTAAAAGTGAAATAAGCAAAAGAATAAAATCAAATACTCCCCTGATTCGCTCGGTATGGATAATATGGTGACCAGGTTAAATTTTCCTCCAAGAAAATGAACAATCAAAACTTCCCTTCCAGAATATAAATCATCTTCTTGTCATATATAACCTGTTAAACCTGAGAAAACAGACAAGGCAACCTCGCGTAAAATCGGTGGCAATCTATATATGCTAACAAATCCTAGAAAACAAAATAAGATATAATGCTTGTGGTATGATGTTTGCAGATCTCCTGGAGATTATAAAACTAAAGACTCAACAAAAAATTTAAGACTCCGTTAAAAAAACAAAACTGGTAAAATTTCCAAAATTTTACACGTGACGCCGTCAGGAATTTCTTACTGACGCCGTCAGAAGTGACCTGCAAAAATTCTTATGTTAAGTTTCCGGAAAATTTATGGAAAAACTTTGTCCTACTTCCTGGAAAATCCTGCAAAACATCATTATAACTCGATACAAGCATTTGACTCTAACAAATACGAATACACATGTTCACTTAATATTGTGGAGAATCATGATCGAGTTTGTTTCTTAAAAACATATTTGGGGTTTCCCCTTACACTTATCTTTTGCGAAATACCTTTGGATGAAGTTAAGACTAAGCCAAACAACAAAGTAAAGTATTTTCACCATTTTAGTTTTGAAACATGATCTACCAACAATAAAAATAAAGCATGCATACGGAAGCAAATAACAATCAAACAAAATAAAAATCATACAAAACATGGGTTGCCTCCCAAGAAGCGCTTTTCTTTATTTACGAGTCTTGTAGCTAGACTCAAGGTCATGGGCTATCGTGTGTCGCTTATGCTCACATAACCAAGGGTGAGCCATCTAATAGTCGCCTCATCTTTCTTATAACCATCACCTAACTCTAAACATCCGCGATAATACCTTTTATTCTTTTCATGAGTATATTTAAGCCCTTTTCTCTTATCATTCTCACTTAGCATTTCTAGGGGCGGATACCTACTACACTTCTCCATGGAAAAATCCTTCAACCTAGGGTGTGCACGGGGCATTTGGTAGACAAAATCTTCATCCCCATCCGAGAATGTAATTAACCCTTCCATAAGTTTTTCATTAAGGTTGGTCAACCTTTTGAAAGGTTTTCCAAACACAACTTGGGTCAACTTACTAACGATAAATTCTCCTAGATTCTCCATAACCATGAACTCAACAAGATAAACGAAGCTTCCTACAAACACATGCAATGACATTTCCCTATCAATAACATTATCTCCTTTGTATTCTAACTCATCTACCATGATTTTATTATATTCACTACGCGAGATTATGTTCATTGGGAGAGATGAGTTAAGGTAGGCATTAAAGCTCCTAAATCCAATCTTACAAGGAAATTGCATATTGAACGAGCTATCACTCTCAATCCTTGTTCTAGGGTCGACATACCTAAGAGGGTTCACTTCATCTTCCATCCTATCCTCATTAATCACATCACCATCATCTAGATCTTCATCGGAGTCTGAACAGTAAAAAGGACTAGCCCTATGGTCATCATCGTGGTCAGACTCCTCCATTTCAGAATTATTGTCAAAGTGGTGGTTAGGCGATAGGTTAGGTGGGTTCTCATTTTCCACTAAAGGGATTGGGGCGGGCATTTGGAAAATCCTACGACGAAAAACACGAATAACAGGAATCAAATGATCAATGTTATTATTATCCATCGATATAGTTTACGAACAAAGGAAACAAAGAAATAAGATAGACTAAAGAAAACCTAAAAATAAAAATAAAATCTTACTAGAAAGGAATCTAGCAAGTAGACCTAATAAAAAGAAATTCAAACCTAGACAATAACTATTCCCCAGCAACGGCGCCAAAAACTTGATGCGTGGGAATTGCACCAGGCTTTACCTCTCGAGGGATCTCGAGAAGCTTACAACCCCCACCAGGCAGTGTACCTGATCGTTGTAGTATAGTATAGTGACAAGTACCGGGGGATTGATCGTTCAACTCAGAAATAGTGTCGCTAGGATTAGAAAACCTAAGAACTAGGTCTAGAGGTGAGGGATGATTCTTTTTGTATTTTTTAATGTTTTATAAAAGCAAATAAAAATCTCGGGTATTGGAAGAGTGGGCGGAATTAGTTGCTAGTCAACTAACCCAATGACTAAGATGCAATCAAAATAAAATAACAAAAAATGAAAATAAACTAATTTAAACTAGTGGTGTGAGCAATATATGGGAGAATTGTGTTTACTTAGATTTCACTACTCCATAGATATCTTTTACAGGTTAATTACTTGTTACAGTTGCGTGGATGACGGATTGTATTCCTTAATACCATTCATGGGGTGGCGTACTTACTTCCCCAATCCTATAAGCTCCTACTTCACTCCTATGTTGAGCCGGCTAAGAAGCTCCTAACATGGGATCACTAGAATTCGCTCATGCATTAAATACAATCATAAAAACCTAGTACACATCGGTTCATGTTTCTTAAGACGTTCAAGCAAGTTACACAATGGAGATCTGCCAGTTTTCTTAAGCCTAACATTGAAATCATTCATCCATTACAACTATAAACAAGCAATCAACCTATAATTAACATCTAGGTTTCATTACATCTAAGCAAACACATGATAGATCTAGCCTAGCATGTTAAAATCAAGACAAGCTTAAGATATATTCAAACAACACATAGACATATTGAATGAATTGGAAGAAGACTTATCTTAATTGAACATGAAAGGTTTTAAGGGGTGAAAACCCTTGAAAATACTGTTACAAACGACCTAGGGTTTATTAGGTTCGGCCCTAGTATTCTCCACACAAGTTCCTCTTTTAATGAATGAAAAATAGAAAAGTATATATAGATTTTGTGAGGTGACGGCGTCAAGAGTAAATTTCTGACACCGTCATCTCGCCGCCAATAAAGTTCTCGGACTGCCTAGATCTGGGTCTAACGCCGTCATGTATAATTCTGCTTCAAGCCGTCACCAAAATAACTCTTGACGCCCTACTTCTGACGCCGTCACGTTTTCTCTAGGTCGTCATGCATTTTGCTCTTGACGCCGTCATATTTTCCTTCTTGACGCCGTCAGGTACTGTTCCCAACATGGAAAATTAAGTCTTTGCCGTTTTCTTCACTTTTATGCTCCAAAAACGTCCAAAATACTTCCTTTTCCAGAATTCACTCCCAAAGTACCTAAAATCACAAAAGGAACGATTTAGGGTAATATTTGATCAAATAAATTCAATTCCAGGCTTAAATGACCCCCTAAAAACGGTTCATTTTTTGCCTCATCACAAAGGTCAAGACGCAAGCTACACTAAAGGCGCGCTTTGTCTTCGCTAAGTTTTGTAATTTTATTTGATTTCGGTTTTTATTTGTCATCATCAAAAAGGGGGAGATTGTTGAGGCAACATGTTCAAGATCTCTTTATATTTTAATGATGACAAATAAACCATCGAAACACATAAAATAACAAACGTTAGCTCAAAATCGCCGGAGCCAATGTCTGCTCCTGGCGCACTGCCCGCGCGTCAACGCGTGGGTGACGCGTCAGGAATCTGTTTGGTTCCGAGCGAATTTTGAAAGTCGGCTTTCCCCTTACCCGACAAATGTGGATCTTTCAATACAGGTATGAATATGTTATGTGCTTAATTGAGAACACTCGAAACGAGTTTTGGGATTAGAGAGAGATCCAACTTTTAAAGCACCCATTTACGGGAAAACGCCAACTCATGTTTTCTTGCTATCGCCTCTAGCCAAGGCTTTTATAAACTTAGGGAGCTTATTTATTTCACGTAACATCATGTGAAAGCATTAATATGCTCATATCCCGTGCTTACGTCTTCTCTAATTACGTACCGGGTTTACTCCCCTATTGGTCAAACTAAGTCAAAGGTCGCTTTGCGTAAACGCATCCTTTCCCACTTGGGTTATGCTTTACATTAAGGCAAAGCAGTTAACTTGTTTGAACCAAAGTATTAGTTGAGAACGTCGAGTCGTGAAAAGTCACGAGATATGAAATTATGGATTCTCGACGTTTTGTTACTTTAATTAATAAGTAACTTATGATTTTCTCAACTTATAATCTTAATTGTCTAAATCTTTTCTTCTTAATGACAATTAGATTATTTTCTCTTAATTACTTTCTTAATTATCTTCTTCAACAAAATACCACTTACCTCAAAACCATCAAACCCCAAACCACCAAATCTCCCACAATCCTTCTCAAATATCCTTTCCAACATTCCCTTACACCACTTACACAAAAGTGTACCTTTGTCTCTTACACACTTTTAATCCTAACCTTTGAATTCAAATTCAATCCATCTCAACCTTTCATTCTCTTACAACATCACATCTCTTACACATCCCTTACACATCTCTTATATTCCTTACACATCTCCAATCTCAACCATCCAATTCAAATTAAACACATCTCAACCACTCATCCAATCTCCTCTCTATTATACCACATGTGTTTAATCTCAACCCTCCATTTCAAACCTAAATCAATCTCAACCCTTGGATCACCCTTCCTCTCCAAGCCAAAGGACACTATGATCTCATCCATCCATTTCAAACCAAAACCATCTCAACCATCCAATCTCTTACAACACATCTTAACCTTCTATTTCAAACCAAAACAATCTCAACCCTCCATCCAACCTTTCCCCCCAAGCAAAGGTATATTTCTTTGGAATATTCTCTTTCAAACTCAACCATGGTTTACCTCTTCCAACCATGGTTAGTATTCAACATACAACCTTAACCCAACCAACATACTTCCTAACCCAACTATGGTTACTTCTCTACACCCAACCATGGTTATCTCTTAACCTCACCAAGGATGGAACATTCCCTTGTGAAAACCTCTTAACCTAACCATGGTTCATTCTCTATACACTTAACCCTTCTCAACCTAACCATGGTTACTTCTATACACTTAACCCTTCTATACCTAACCATGGTTAAACCTCTAAGCCTTTACCCTAACCATAGTTACACCTTAACCCTTCCCTTGAGGATTATTCCATGGCATACTCTCTTTTCTATTATGCCATGTGAGGAATACCATTTATACCCCTACCAAATTACCCTTTCTACTCTTCTACCCTTTGGTATTTGGTTTTCTTATAAACACTTCACAAATGACTTTTCAAATTGGCTATTTGAGTTGGTAAACCTTAGATTGATTAATGTTAAGGTTTAGTGTGAAGTACAATTGGGGGTTTAGCAAGGATAGGTATTTAAAGGATCAAAACCCAAACTTTTGAGAAAAAGTTTACAGACGCCTGACGCGCTGCCCACGCATTAACGCGTGGGTGACGCGCCGGCCTCGGTAAAATTTTCCAAGTTTGGATCTTGGACTATAAATACCACCCTTGCCTCTTGTATTCCTCACCCCTTGCCATTATTCTTTCTCTCTACATTCTTTCTCTCTAATCCTCTAATTCTATCTCTTGTGTTCTTAATCTTTCACACTAACATCTATTGAAAGAACACTTCTTCTTTGCAAGGGAAGAATCACAAGAACCTAATCCACTTTTGTGATTGTGTCGAGGGTCATCTTATCTTTACCCTTTCTACTACAATCGAGTCTCTAGGTTAGGTTAGAACTTGGTTGAACAAACTTATAATCATTCAATTGTTTGTACGGGAAGTCTTGTGTCTTTGTGACCAAGCCTAGATCATTGGGGATCTAGTTGGGGTTTGATACTTCCGTGAGAAGTTTTGGTAGTAGTCTTGGTGACCCATAGGTTAAGTCGAATCACGAGATTCTTGAGGGTGATTTCCGAGGGCGGAATACCATGGGACTAACTCCTTCTTTGTGCGCATCGATATTGGTGAATATCGGTGGAGTGAATTGTAACGGTTTGTAGTCCACCGAAAGGATTATACTAGTTGAATAGTATCGTGTCGTGGATTCGCAACTGGACGTACGGATGGTATAACCCCCCCACATCCCGAACCAGTATATATCGTGGTGTATTTCTTTACTCGCTTTATATACTTTGGTTGTGCTTGTGGTTGATTGAATTTTTGAACAACCATGATGAGGCGAAAAATGATCCGTTTTTAGGGGGTCATTTAAGCCCGAATCCGACTTTATTTGATCAAATATTGCCCTAAATCGTTCCTTTTGTGATTTTAGGTACTTGGAGAGTGAATTCTGGAAAAGAAGCCATTTTGGACGTTTTTGGAGCATAAAAGTGAAGAAAACGGCAAAGTCTCTATTTTCCATGCTGAGAACAGTGCATGACGGCGTCAAGAGTAATTCCTTGACGGCGTCAGACATCAAGAATTAAAATCCGTAGTTCATGAAGGCGTCAAAAGTTTGCATGACGGCGTCAAAGTCCCAAGAATAAAATACCGTGGTTGATGACGGCGTCACATAGGCCGTCATAAGTAGATCAAGGCCGTCCGAGGAAGTATTTGGCGGCGAGATGACGGCGTCACACCATTGCTCTTGACGCCGTCACCTCGGTTTTCCTATATATAGTTTTCTAGTTTTTTCATTAAAAAAGAGAGAAGTTTTGGTGAAACCCTAAGACAAATTTGGTGGAACTTTTACAGGTTTTTCAAGGGTTCCAAACCCTTGATACCTTGCATTGTAATTGAGATAAGTGTTCTTCTAATTCAATCAATATGTCTATGTGTTGGTTGTCTATATCTTGTTCTTGTCTCAATTCCATTATGCTAGGCTAGATCTTTTTTGTGTTTGCTTAGATCTAATGAAACCTAGATATTGATTATGTGTTGATTACTTGTTTATTCTTGTCTTGGATGAATGATTTTATATGTTAGGCTTAAGAAAACTGGCAGATCTCCAAATGGTAACATGCTTGAACGTCTTAAGAAACATGAACCGAGGCGTACTAGGTCTTTATTGGTTGTATTTAATGCATGAGCCACTGTTTACAATCCCTATAGTTGTGCTGGGTCATGGTGTAGGAGGAGATAAGAGCTCATAGAATTGGGGAGTTATGTATGCCACCCCATGAATGGTATTAAGGAATACAATCCGTCATCCATACAATTATAACAAGTAATTAACGTGTAAAAGATATCTAGGGAGTAGTGAAGTCTAAGTAAACACAATTTCTCCGAATACTGCTCACAACCTTTGTAATATTTAGTTTATTTTCATTTTCAGTATTTTATTTTGATTATATCTTAGTTTTGGGTTAGTTGAATAGCAACTAATTCCGCCCACTCTTCCAAAACCCGAGATTTTAATTGCTTTCTAAAAAATATAAAAACACAAAAATAATCATCCCTCACCTTTAGAACTAGTAATTAGGTTTTCTAATCCTAGCGACACTATTCCTAAGTTGAACGATCAATCCCCCGGTACTTGTCACTAAACTATACTACAACGATCAGGTACACTGCCTGGTGGGGGTTGTAAGCTTCTTGAGATCCCTCGAGAGGTAAAGCAAGGTGCGATTCCCACGCATCAAACCACTTGGTGTTCTCTTTGGCTTAAAGTTTTTAAACATCTAAAAAGCCGAAGAAACCGTATTCACCCGCCCCCTCTACGGTTCTACAAGAAACATGAGTTATTTATTTATTTACAATTTAGTCCAAAACACCTAAAAAATAACTGGGAAGTACATATGCGTATTTCGTCTTTTTCTGTATTGAATTGGATAAACGAATTTTCTTTTAATTTTGGCTAAATCTGGAAATATTTACATTATCTTTTTTCTACATTTTAAAAACATAAAAAAGATAATAGAATTATTACCTAATATGAAAACATTAATTTTTCCAAAATACAAAAGTCCTCACTTTGAGTTTTGTTTTATTATATAAAAGATTCACGATAATAGTTATTGTTTTATTATCCGAATTAAATATAGGTCAAAACTCAACCCATACAAACAATATTCAATTCGCGATATAAAAATTCACGATATAAAAAAGATGGTTTTGCTGACAACGGTTTTAAGGATTGTTGATTAAAACATATAATTTGATTATAATACAATATCACTTGTGAATGATTCCAACTGAATGACATTCTGAAAAAAGTTTAAACAATCCTGAAAAATCTATATACACAATTAACGTTTGATTTTGATTCGATGAGTTGTATTCTTACAACCAATTATAATAAAATAAATGAGTACTTGTGCATAGCGCCGTAACTTTATAACAACAAATAATTATAATTGAGATATTTTGGTTAAATGTTTCAGGTAACGTTTATGCATATAACATAAAATAATCAAAATTTAATTGGAATTTTCTTAACATAGGGTAATTTAACTAAAAATGAAATATGACAATAATTAGTTGAAACACTTATTGGGTTCTACAAAAAAAGATTTGTAGTTTTTTCTACAAATGCCGTGTGTGTGTGTGTGTGTATATATATATATATATATATATATATATATAACATGTATTAAATGTGATTGATAAACTTTGTAATGATAGTTATAAGAACATATTCGTAAACCAAGTCAAACTATTTATTATTTTACCGGCCGGATGACCATTTACCCAGTCAAACTATTTATTGTGAGAAAATAATAATAAAGTGGTATTTTAGGTATAATACATTGCTTATTTTGAAGTAGTTTTAAAGAAAATTATTCACTTTTTATATGCTGTAAAGATAAAGCAATTTTTTTTTTTTTTTTTTAAATTGATACACACGTGGAGATTGACCAATGTTGAAATCTTGCTATTTAAATAGTTGACATTTTAAAAGTATTAAAGATTGGTATTAATAGGGCAACTGTATGATTTAAAATTGTTTTGAAACGGAAAGTGAAATAGTAAAACTTTGTTATTTAAGCATTTATGTTTAATGGGTATCATAAGCAATCAAAATTAATCAAATTTTAACCATTTTAAGTTTAAAAAATTGCATTAAGATGCATATGCATCAATTTATAGAGGTGAGTTATTTTAGAAACTAAGTTTCTCTTACAAACTGAGAAACAAATCCTCACCATCCATCTAGTTTGATCTAATAGTGGGGATTAACCTAAGATTTAATAGGGCAACCTAAGTCATGTTTTTTTTTCTTGTCTTGTCCTTTTTATTTATTCATTTTTTTTTTCTTTTTTTGTCATTTTTTACTATTCACGTATTTCATTTCTTTTTGTTTTTTTTTCCAATTGACCTTTTTTTCCTTTTTTTTTTCTTTCTTTTTTCATTTGTGCATTCTTTATTATTCACGCTTTTTTGTTTTTTTTTCACCCTATTTTTTGTCTTTTTTTAATTCACTTTTTTTTTTATTTTTTTTAATTCACACGTTTTTTCCACTTTCTTACGTTTTCTTCTGTTTTCATACGTTTTTGTCAGTTTTCATACGTTTTCATCTGTTTTCTTACGTTTTTGACCGTCTTCGCCCGTTTTCATACGTTTTCGCCAATTTTCATCCGTTTTCACACGTTTTTGTCTGTTTTCTTCCGTTTTATAATGTTTTTGTCCGTTTTCATATATAATCGTCTGTTTTCTTGCGTTTTCATCTGTTTTCTTACGCTTTCGTCCGTTTTCATACGTTTCATTCGTTTTCTTACATTTTCATCAATTTTCATACATTTTCGTCCTTTTTCATATGTGTTTTTACACTTTCATACGTTTTCATCTGTTTTCATTTATTTTCGTCCATTTTTAAATGCTTTTGCCATTTTCAGATGTTTTTCGTACGTTTCTGAATATCATAAGAGATATTCTATGATATTCAGAATATCACAAGTGATATTCCGTGATATTTTGAATATCACAAGTGATTTTTTGAATATCACATGTGATATTCTTTGATTTTCTGAATATCTCAAGTGATATTCTAAGTACCACAAATGATATTCTTAATATCATAAATGATATTCTGTGATATTCAGAATATCAAAAGCGATATTCAGAATATCAAAAGCGATATTCTGAATATCACAAGTGATATTCTGAATATCACAAGTGATTTTCAACTAATGTTTTGTAAGTGAATATCACAAGTGATTTTTCTGAATATCATAAATGATTTTCAACTAATGTTTTGTAACATGAAAATCACAATATATTCAGAAAACCAAAAGAGATAGATATTCAAAAAATCACAAGTGATATTCAGAATATCACAAGTGATATTCAGAAAATCACAAGTGATAGTCTGAATATCAATTGTGATATTCAAAACATATGAAAAACGTAAGAAAATAGACGAAAACATAAGAATATCACAAGTGATATTCAGAAAATCACAAGTGCTATTATGAATATCACTTGTAATATTCAGAAACGTAAGAAAACAAATGAAAACATAAGAAAATGGACGAATACGTATGAAAACGGATAAAAACATATGAAAGAGTAAAAACACGTATGAAAATGGGCAAAAACAATGGATGAAAACGGGCAAAAACTTATGAAAATGAACGAAAACGAACGAAATCAGATGAAAACGTATGAAAATAGACGAAAACGGGCAAAAATGGACGAAAACGTATGAAAACAGATGAAAATGAATGAAAGCGTATAAACACGTCTAAAAAAAGGACGAAAACATATGAAAAATGGATGAAAACGGACGAAAACGTATTAAAATGAATGAAAACGTATGAAAACAAACGAAAACATAAGAAAACAGGCAAAAACGTATAAAAACAGACGTAGACGGACAAAAAGGACGTAAACGAATGAAAACGGACGAAAATGTAAGAAATTGAAAAAAAAACGTGAATTTAAAAAAAAAAATAACGTGAATTTTTCTTAAAAAAAGAGAAAAAAAAATGAATTAAAAAATCATTTACTAAAAAAAGTGTAAATAGAAAGAAGAAAAAAAGCGTAAAAGTAAAAAAGAAAGAAAGAAAAAAGTAAAAGGAAAAAAAGAAAGAAAATATTAATAGAATAAATGGGAAAAAATAAAAAACTTGAATAGAAATAAGAAAAGACAAAAAAAAGAAAAAAAAAAAAGTAAATAAGAAAGACAAAAAGAAAAGGAAAAAAACATGAACTTATGAATGGTGAGAATTTATCTCTTTTGAACTTGATTCGCTAATGAACTTTTCTCTCAATTTATAAGTAGTAGAGTCAATCTCTTTTGACCAGAAGCTTTTAGACGAAAACCTTAAAAAATACTGTAATAATAAGAAAGAATAAAAATAAAAATTCACTACTACCATTTTCAATTAAAAAAGAAAAAAAAAAAAAAAAAGAAAAAAAAAATTGAAATGAAATGCCACTATTACAAATTATCCATTTCATGTGGCTACAAACACCATACGTATTTCACTCTTCATCATCACCAACCTTTCATTCAGATAATATGCAAATTGACACTCACCACTCATATTCACCCCATCTTCAAACCCTCACTCATGGCCACCACTCCGGCCACCACAACAAAACTCTCAGCACCCTACATCCGCCGTACACCACCACCACTTCCACCACCACACACTTCACATTATCACCCCCATGCAAAACCCATAACACTAACGTTAACATCAGTCAAGAAACACCATGCAGCAGCAAATGTAGTAGCATGCAAGGCAACTGAGGTGACGTCAGGAGTGGTGACAGCAGAAGATGGAAGGAACTGGGTCCCAGTGGTGCCACTGTCTGCGTTGCCAAAAGGTGAAAGGAGAGTGATCATACAAGATGGAGAGGAGATATTGTTGTTGTGGTATAAGGATCAAGTTTTTGCTATTGAGAATAGGTCTCCTGCTGAAGGTGCTTATAGTGAAGGACTCATCAATGCTAAACTTACCCAGGTTTTTATTTTTACTAATTTACTTAAAATTGGGATTACTGTATGTGTAACAATGCTAGTTTTTATTTTATTTGTAGTGGTTTCAATGTGGTTATGGACTTATGGGTTTGGTTTAGGGGATTAAATAATGTATTTTGGAAGATTATAGTTTAGGGGCATATACTTATAAAAGATTTTAGAAAAATAATCTTTCATAATCTCTTAAAATCAAATGTTACTTCATGTAGCTTATAAAGATAATCTCAATTTTTAATCGCTGTCTACAACTACATCTATAGTCTAACTGTGCAAGCAACAATTACTTTCGCCAAACATACCCTAGGAGTTGTAGTACAGTCCCTTTACCTTTCGGGTAGGGGTGTGACTCTAGATCCTGCCTCTCCCATACCCGGCTCCGGTAAGATTGGGTTTTGTTGTTGCTGTTTTTTTGAGTTTAGGAGTAGTACAATGTGGTTATCTGATTTTTGGGTTTCCAGTGGCATATAATTTGTTGCTAGAATTTGGGGTATAGTGAAAAGGATTTTGGTTGTATATTGTTTACATGTTTAAATAACCAAATATGGAAACTAATTTAGGAGTCGGAGGTCTTTATGAATATTATCCTCGGGATAGGGGCATGACTGTCTGCATACCGCCTCCCAAGAGTGGCAGACCAAGGACTGTAAGTGACCAGGCCGACAAATTTTTTGTGGGACGAACTAAACAAAATTTATGGGACCATTGCATTTCGGATAAATCGGGATTTTGACAAAAAATTACACTACGCAACAAATATCTATGTGGTTCACTGGAACCCCAGGAACCCCCTGGGGTCCGCCCAGGCTCCCAAATACCCCGCCCGGGGGGTTTAGGTATTGTTGTTGCAGAAAATCAGTTTGGGATTAGCTGATTGAATTCTCACTATCTGATTATTTAGGGGCTGATTTACATGTAAATCTTAAAAATAAAAATAAAAAAAAATAAAAAAAAAAAAAAAAAAAAAAAAAAAAAAAAAGAAAAAATTCAATACAACTGATTATTGCAGCTTTATAATGAAGCACATGAAAACGCTATCTTTTGAAGCACATTTTATGACAAATCTGATAATTTTGTATAAATAGTTACTTTCAAGGTGCAATGCCAAGCACCCCCTTATATTTGGGATGCAGATCGAACTGGTTGTAAGAAAAGTACTAATCATCTGGGTACCATCTTTAACCCTACAAATGGATTGATTAAAGTCAACTATGATAAATTACCTACATTATAACAAGTATGAGGTAGTCTTATAATGACTGCAGGACCTGTTTGTGCATAAGCTAAATTCCAATTTGAATCAGAAACATATTTATAAATAATTTTAGTCATTTAAATGCATAAACAAGTTTTTAAAACCAAAACCAACCACAAAGATATGCATAACTATGACTGACTTTAAGAATCTTGTGCAGGACGGGTGTATAATGTGTCCCTCAACTGATAGTACATTCGATTTGCGAAATGGGTCAATTAAGGAGTGGTTTCCAAAGAATCCTGTTCTAAGAGTTCTGACTCCTGCATTGAGGGACTTATTTGTTTATCCCGTGAAAATTGATGGTGAAAATATATACATAAGCATGGGAGCAGCTGCCCCAACTGATGTATCAGCTGAAATTGTCTTTAGTGGAAGGGCACAACCTGGTATAACCGCTAGCGATGTTAACGTGGATGAGGTAACTAATTTAACTGTTTAGTTATCTTTTGCATACTGGAGTCATCACTAGTAGATGCTGCAAATGGGCAGGTTGAATAACGGGTCAAAGTGAGTTTTTTTGTGTCTGTCCAAAGCGGGGTTGGACTGACCCAGAACACATGTTGTCCAAAATTTTAATGTTTTTTTTTTTATTTTTTTATTTTTTTATTTTTATTTTTTATTTATTTTTTTTCTTTTATTTTTATTTTTTTTCCCTCGAGATAGTTATAGTGCCAAATATGATATTTAAACTGAATTTATTTAGGAGGTTTTATGCACTTAGGTCCTAATATACACGTTAGGCTACTTTTGACCTGCTTTCTTTTAAGCTTGCTTTCGTGCTACCTGTTTGACCCGTTGAAGATAAAGAGTACCTAAATCAACATATTCACAAGTAAATGGATTTAAACTGTCACCAGTAGTCAATAATGGTTTTTATTAAAGCAGTATTCTGATGTGCATGTTCTAAGTTATTATCACACCTATAGGTTTCAAAATAAGATACTTGATTTCTTAATGTTCGGGTTAGTTAGGTAAGCCTCACATATGTCTCAGTAAATCAGGTTTCATGCAGCTTCTTACCTGCATTTCTATATCTCAATGTTTTGATGCTATAAGATATTAAGATCAGAAAATCAGAATCAGAAAAATAGTTTTCCCCCAAACAATCTGAATTCATTATTGCGGCTTTATGTTACAATAACCACTTTAGACGCACGCCCAAACACCCCCTTATATTATCTTCCTGTGCAATATAAGCAGCTTATTTCTTGTCTCATTTTGGAAAATATAGTAAAATGGTCCTCTATTGGCCAATCTCATATAAAAGGAGGTTGATAGATGTGGCGAAATGGGTAGGTACCTCGGGTGGGATAGGTAGCAGATCAAACTGGGTATTTACAAAACAATGAGGATATATTGAATACACTTTGGCCGACTTTTAATCTGGTTGACACTTTGACCTGCTCGAATGCTCAACTTGTTTCCCCTTCAGCTAATTGTTAAATCCTTAACCATTTGATCCTTTACATGTAAAGTTTAACCAGTATTGGTGTTTTATTCCTGAACGGGCCAAAACTGTGACATCTACTACAAGGTTAATGGCACACAATGGCAACATTACTCTAGGCCAATTCCCAGTTTAGGTGATTTGCGTTTCTCACGCAAAATAGCAACCTCCATTTGTTTCGTCCATTTTGGGACCATTAACCCTCAGTTTTTTTTTTTTTTTTTTTTTTTTTTTTTTTTTTTTTTTTTTTTTTAATACACCATTAGGTTTACAGAATGTATTTAGAAATTTCGCAGAGTTTGGTATTTTGATTAAATGACAAAACTAGATATAGAAGAAAACTCAAACATATTACCGTTCATTGTTAAATGACTATAAAAGTACATTTCTTAAAATGGGTATTGACCTATAGTACACTGCAACGTCAAAAGCAAGGACACTTACAAAATAAACATCTCAATGTCAAAAGACTAAAAAAATACATTGCAGTTTTTTTGCATCTAACCCTCTCAAATAAACATCTCAATATCAAAAGCAAGGACAGTTGCAAATCTGTTAGGTAACATGGGGTTCGGGTCAAAACAGGTAATATTTTGGTACGGGTCGCAACAAGTGATTGGTGTGTCGAATATGGTTAGGAAAATAACTGAAGCTAGTTTTATCCAATCTTACTTGTTTGTCCTCTTAGAGATAAAACTGTATTGAATCGACTCATTTAATAGATAAATGGGACTAAATTGCTACCACTTGTCTTCCCTATTATTTTTTTCACTATATTTGTTTCCTATTCAGGTAAGAATGGTTGTTGATGAAGGGTCAGGAGGATTTGGTTTCACAAAGAAAAACGAATTGATAAACGGAAAGGCAGCCATAATCGGGTTCCTTTTGCTGTTAGATTTTGAGCTTTTGACCGGTAGAGGGATCCTCAAGGGGACAGGCTTCCTGGATTTTCTGTATGCTGCTACCAATGCATTTAACTAAGCATCGTTATATTCTTTTTTTGGATCAATGTGAAAACACTGACAGGAAAACTGGTAAGATACACATTCTTTGCTTAATGTTGCATTTTCGTTGTCTTTCCTCTCCCACAGTTTAAGAAGTTTTGAGCGAGTTATGTTGGTTTTTATATATCAAGTTAAACAGATGATTGTAAAATGTATATGCTATATATGTGTTTTAAATTACAATGACCTTTACTGTGCTTTATCTATGCATAAATAGATATTTGGTGGTTCGTTCGTTAACAATGTCGAGTCTCTAACGAGTGGACTGGATGAATCAATGTAAAGAAAATCAAGAAACGGACACACGTAATCGTTAGATAAACCGATAAAGAGCTACAGAATCATTGGGTTGAAATATTTAATGGGATAATAAGTAGGGAAAATCTCACACAATAGTAAGCGTTGATCGAGTATGTTGATCGAGCATGTAATATTGTTGACTCGTTGTAATTGTAGTTTCATACTATAACCACAGACTAGGTTTAGAGTTGAACAATACCTATTTAAAGGTCACATGGCCTCACTTGCAATTTTGTTCAATGGTCTTGACCGAAACTTCATCATTTTGTCATCGTTAACGGCTCACGAAGGCCTATAAATACAGTCGATATAAGCAGGATATTAAAACATGTTCAAGTTCTTATCCAACACAAATACTCCCAACATAACTTAAAATTGCGTATCATAACACATATCAGCCCAACGGATTAAGATCCTCTCAAGTTGTGTCAAACATGATACATTATGTTCACCAATCACAAATAAATAAAACGAATATAACTTTTTGTTTTAAAAAATCAAAGGCCCACTTACTTATTTCTTCTCATAACAAAACTAACTTGATCAATCATGTTTGACCATATAACTTGAATCCCAGCCAAACACTTTACACCTAAACACACCATTTGTGCCCTTAACAATGTTTTCAAACAAACAAACATTTTATTATAAATCAATACAAGCAATTCAAGTTATCGATTATTCAAACAACTTAAACAAACATAATTAACATACACAAATTTAAAATATACGTGTATATACAAACTTCCCCTTTTCATTCAATAAGCTGAATACGAGGAGATGTTTGTAATGTCTGTGGGGCCCTGACGGTAACTCGTTTTGGTGTGGACGGAGCTTCTAAACGAGATCTTCCCGTACCAATAAAAGAAGTTGTCCTCATACCTTGTTGTGACATAAGGAAGTGGAATGTCCATGTCAAGATGCTAGGTGCATACACCCTGTACAAAAGAAACACATCATACCAACTCGGGTATTTCAAATGGGCATCACCTCGAACAGCCGCTGATACAATCATCTTTGCAAACTCTTCAACAGGACTACCCTCAGCTTGTACCTTCAGATCATAGAAAAAACACATGTGAGTGTCCACTGGAGGTGAAAAACGGGGTTGGCCTGATCACATTGTGTAACAATAAGGAAATAGGCTACTGAAAAATATGGGTACGAGTTGTCTTGATGCTAATGTAATTACATATTGGTTGCTTTTGTTAACCGTTCACCCTAAACAAACCCATATGAATAACCAAAAAAAAAAAAAAAAAAAAAAAAAAAAAAAAAAAAAAAAAAAAGAAGCCAAAGTACACAAATGGCGACTTGCAGAATCAAAATTTTCTTTTATATTTCAAAATAATCAGTCCACACCAAATGCGGTGTTAAAAGCTGTTGAGTACTGCACGGACTAACTGCAGTTCAAGACGCTAAAAATGTTTACAGCGTCTCCTATATAGTTGTATTCCGCAAACGTTTATTAGTTTACCCCAAACTACCAAAACTGTGTTAGCTAGGTTGGATTTCATATTTTTTTGATTAGCAAGAAAGTAATGAATGCATACATTGTGTACTAAATTTCTTGGTAAATTTCCAGTTTTGATCATATCAAACATCTTAATAATACATCTATAAGAAACTAATGATGATTGGTAGATCCAACCTGAACCAACTAGACCCGTTTTTTTAAAGGTGTCACTAATATTATTATGCGTTGAAAAAAACATACTGCAAGAAACTTACTTCTCTTTCTTCCTTCCACTGCATCTCGGCGCCTTCTTCAAGCATGAATTTTCCTCGGGTCATCTCTGCGCCAATCCAACCATGAGTAGCAATTGTAACTCCAACTTCACCGTTCACCTCTAACCTTAATGTCTCGTAGAAGTTCACTAGTGCAGCTTTGGCCGCCTGGTCAAGCAAAAATTAAATAAACTATATAATTGCCGTTATTATTGTCACGTTGGGTTGACCCAAAGCCAAAATTAGGCTCATGCATTTGCTATTTGATATGTTTCACTTTTGGCTCTGCTTTATTGAAGATTTTATGTATTGAAGTTGCCACCTCTCAAAAAAGTAAAACAATTTGTTGATTAAAAAGTTTGAATATATGATACGACCTGGTTAGGGGTTGTATCGGGATAAGACACCACTTCAAGCATGTGCTGGCTCCGTCAAAAAATAGAAGGAAAGAACTAGAGATTTGTTTATCTTTAACTTTGATTGATTGCTTCATTCATAATAATGATTCGGTATATATAACCGAATAACCCTAGCTTGTAAAACAAGTCAAACATAAATACATATCTAAACAATGACACGTTCCTAATACGACACAAAGACATATCCTAAATAAACATAACATGACATAAAGCCCGGGGCGTATCATTCCCCACTCTTTCAAAATCACCTTGTCCTCAAGGTGTGGTCTTGAAAATTTCTCTTGATTCCGGGATCCCATATCCTAATCCCAATCCTACTCCTATCTTCCACTCCCGTAGTTCTCCTTCCTTCCGCTACCGCAACCAACACCTTTTTCCTCTTCCGCCTTCCACTACCTTGGACATAACACAACACCATTCTTCCGCCTTCCGCTAACCATGCCATAACACTCTCCACTCCTTCAAAAATCACCTTGCCCTCAAGGTGATACGAAGAATAACACAACCTCGCCAATCTATTCAACTCATCCTTAAGTGTCGATATCACTCTATTCATCTCATCCTCCCCAACCTTAAGCGCTTCGCCACCACCCACAACCTCTTCAACTCCCATATACTCATCAGCATTCAATGAACCTTCAGTCTTAGGTGAAGCAAATTCACCCTATAATGGTAGAATGACATCTATTTTCTTTTCAATGATGTGCTCTTTCTTTTCCTTTGCAATTGACTCAAAACGAACCTCGGTGATACGAGCTTTGAAGAAGTCTTCTCCCAAAGTTAAAGGATTGGAACTCAAAAATTCCCAAATATCTAGGTTCGCGAAGCGTGTTTCCGCCGCACGGGTCAATGAAAAAGTTTCGTCTAGAGTTTTGGGATTTGACCGTAAGAGTAAACATTGTAGATCCAGTTTAAGTCCGGAGATATAAAACGATATAAGTAAAGACTCCGAGATCCCCGTTACTTGATTTTTAAGAATCTTAAAATCATTCTCATATTCGGCCACCGTACCCATTTGCAAAAGTTTAGATAGTGCATCCCGATCGTTGCTGCCCGATGCCATGAACAGTAACTCGAATAACAGGGAAATTTTTTTCTAATGAACAGTAACTGTGAACAGTACCGGGGAACAGTGTCGATGAACAGTGTCGTGAACTGAACAGTATTTTTTATTTTTTTATTTTTTATTATTTATTTATTTTATTATTATTATTATTATTATTTTAATAATTGGAACCCTAAGCCCTCTCAACGAGAGCTCTCAATGAAAGCACCAATTGATACGACCTGGTTAGGGGTTGTATCGGGATAAGGCACCACTTCAAGCGTAAGCGTGTGCTGGCTCTGTCAGAAAATAGAAGGAAAGAACTAGAGATTTGTTTATCTTTAACTTTGATTGATTGCTTCATTCATAATAATGATTCGGTATATATAACCGAATAACCCTAGCTTGTAAAACAAGCCAAACATAAAGACATATCTAAACAATAACACTTTCCTAATACGACACAAAGACATATCCTAAATAAACATAACATGACATAAAGCCCGGGGCGTATCAATATACTCACAGAATATATGCTCATTCTAGGGAGAGGTAACCAGTTCTCGACTGCGGCATTAACTACAATCTGGCCACGACTCTGTTTTAGGTAAGGAAGAGCCACATATGTTGGATATACGTTCCCCCAGAAATTGATATCCTGAAATGCAATACATAAATGTACATAATTCGTCAAGCTAGAGCTTATGGGTGTTTATTGAAATATCGATAAAGCCCTTTTAAGTTTGAGTTGTACCATCAAAATAGGGAACACTGATGGATCATTTGCTTCCTCAAAATAGAAGGTATGACCTAAGCTTGCTGTGTTCACTAGATGATCGACTGCACATAAAGGAACAATTAAAAATGAAACAAAAGTTTACAATGATAATGTGCCACTTGCAACACTAAGTTTCGTTCATTTCATAAAATTCAAGATGTTTTGTGGACTTTATTACCAAAATGTAGGTGTCAAAAAAGGGCCTTGTAACACAATAGAAAGGAGTAAACAATAAAGGATTAGATTACTTCGCCCATAAAAACCGATGGCCTCATTGATGAATCTTCTACATTCGTCTTCTTTGACAACATCTGCAGCCATGATTAACACATTTGGTGCACCAAGTCGTCTAGCATTCTCACTGATCCCATGTAGCCTGTGATCTCTTCGTGCAACTAATACAAGATTTGCTCTCTTCTTTGCGTACTCATATGCGATTTGCTGACAGCATACAAAAAACATATTTATCGATTGATTAAAATTCTTTAACACCACTACTTAAACTAAATTTCTCAATGTACTTCCAAATCCAGTCGTAGGAAAGTGAAAGTTCCACTATTAACTAATTATGATAAATTGATGGATTGTGATTGGTGGTTTGGCTAATTCGATAATTTACTAATTAGTTTGACATCTTTTTAGTTACAGGTTGAAGGTGACAAACTAACTCTGGGAGAACCATATTGCCCATCTAACAAAGGGTTATATATATGCATAAAATATCAACATAGTTTCTATGCCTAGTTGTAGACTTGTAGTCATTCCAGCTACTTCTCTTTGCACAGAAAAATGTCAATAATACGGATTACATAATAACCAAAACAAGACACAACTATCTTTTAACTAGTTACAAAAAAGAGTAAAACAACTAAAACCAGACAAATAAAAAAGAGCATTCAATTATTTTTAGCAAATAATTAACCTTCCAAAAAGATTTCGAAATCTCAATTCATACTTGGCTTATTCCATTTTGTGACCAACTGTAAGCCAAGTAATTTACTTGTGGATTAATTATTAATAGCTTATTGTTACTGTATTATACCTAATAAACAGTTTATTTCTCACTTTCCTAAAAGTAAATGTCATATCTATAGTGTACATTTATTTCGGTACACAAAGAGTAAGGTAACATACCTCACCAATTCCAGAGGAAGCACCGGTGATGACAACAACTTTATTAAGCATATTTTCAGCGTGGAAAGAATAATAAAGCCATTCACAAGTGTTGATAAAAGTAAGTGTTGGCCATGAAAATGCCAACATGACCAAACTTGCAGGTGGCACAACCCAATTAAGCACTGAATTTATCATATCCATAATCACCATTTTTATTTAGCTAATTACAAAGATAGCTAGATAGAGAGATTGTGTTGTGTGTTTTCTTTTTCGGATGGATAGATGATGAGAAATAAGTTAAAGCGGCGAGTAAGGACGAATTCAGAGTGGTGGTAAGTTTAAAGTTTCATGCATGGATGAACACGTGTTAAGTGTGTTTTTGTGACGGATGGTCACATATTTGCATGATGCCAATATTGGCACCCTTCTCAAGAGAGTAATTATACGTGGGATTAAAGTTTGTATCTAATGTTTTGTCATATTAAGTCAATGAGATAAAAAATAAATAAAATAATAGGTTCAAAATTAAGTAAAATATGAGACCTACTACCTCCGTCCCATTTAAAGTGTCCACTTTCATAATGCACAAAGTTTTAGGAGATTCCACTAACTAAACTCTCCACCAATCAAATATTACTTTTACCCACTAAACTCTCATCTTATTGGTTGGAAGGTACAAGTGGACACTTTAAATGGGACATGCAAAGATTTCATTGTGGACACTTTAAATGGGACGGAGGGAGTATTAATTTACTCACTCTCATAACATATCAATTTGAGAAGAATTTGAGAGAGTGAAAAATGAGAGGATCCAAATCCTTATATGTGTTTGGATCACCTTCGTGCTACTTGATTGACCGAAATGTTTTTTTATAGATATTTTGTGAAAGAGTATTGATTGTCAAGTTCATTTTTTTTTTTATTTCCACACTTAAGTGAACAAATTGTAAAAGCATTATATAATAAATGAATAAGTCTTCATAGGGTCATGTTTAATGCAGAATCATTATTTTGTACAGAACTTTACAGAACCACTTTAAACCAATAGAAAATTAGTATTATTAAATTTTATTATTTAACTCAAAAGGGTATAATAGTAAATTACATTTTCACCTTTTTATTTGATTTTTTTTTAATTTAAAAACGTTTTTTAAGCCTTTATATTTTCGATTTTTTTTTATTTTATATTTATTTTGTGCATGCATGTTTTTGAAAAATAAAAACAGGTACATATGTTTGTTTTTTTTTTTTTTGTTTTTTTGTTTTTTTTTTTTTAATTGTAATTTTACAAATATTTTTTCACCCTAACTGTTCACACATTAAACTCGTTTTGCTTAAAATGATAATTGCACATATGTTTCTCTTGTATATTTTTTTAATCTTTGAAATTTATATCCAAAAAATATAAACATATACATGTAACCTCTAAATTTATAAGAAACCAAAAACATAAATAACATACACAAAATTTGATATAAAATAAAATACAATTCTAATACAAATGTATCTTGTTAAATATAGATGTCATAAAAAAACATATATGCACTCCTCCAAGAACATACGTGCACATTTCACTTTCTCATCAAATTCATTAGAAGATATGAGTATTGTTCCAAGATGCATGTGCACTCGGTCATGATCTTCATCTTTATCAAACATGTTCAATACCTGAAACAAAACAATTGTTATTTATTTTTATTTTTTTATGAGAAACAACTTGCAAACACATATTAATAACTTAAAATATACATGCATACATCTTGATTTTATTGCAGCTTCAAAACACATATGCACACCATTTCATTAATTTTATACCATCCACAAAACACATATGCACAGTATTTCATTAATTTTATACCATCCACAAAACACATATACACATTTTGCTTATATCAAGTTATGCAACAAGAACAAATTAAGATTACACCTAACATAACATATATGCACATTATTTAAGATTATACGGAATATCAAGTTATGCAACAAAGACAAATTAAGAGATTACACATAACATAACATATATGCACATTATTAATATTATATCAACTTATGCAACAAAAACAAATTATGATTACCCATAACATATATCATCATAAAGTAAAAAAGAAAATATATGTCTTCAAAATGGTGGAACTTTTAAAAAGAAAAAAAAAAAGTAAGCATGAGAATACTGCAAAAGTACTACCAACGCTGCTCTTTTCTTCCTTGTTTCCAATGTTGGACCATCCAACAACTTTTTGTTCATTAACAATTGTGGTAGAAAAGTAAAAAAGCAACTTGATATTCTTTATTAACAATTGTGATGTGAATACTAATTTTTGTTTCCAACGTTAAACCATCAATTTGTGTTTCTTCTTCACCTCACTACCACAACTTTTCTATAAAAGATTCCATTCAAGAAAAATCTTACCCATTACCAATTCACTTCGAACGATTTCACAAAAAACATAATCAAAATTAAATGTTTTTTTTTTGCGCTAATAAGTTATATTCACCAGATCTAGATCTGCTTACCTTTCGTACACATCTCCGCTTGACCCTCCACCAATAACTTTGACCAGATCCGGCGGCCACAATCCGGCGACAATCTGAAATTCCGGCGAGATCCGATCTGAAAACAAATCAGATAATGATTTTGAACAAAATACCATAGAAATCAAATAATATTTAAGCAGATCGATTGTCATAGACACAAACAAAAAATCGAATTAAAAATCGATTGTCATATTCAAATATCGGAGGTTGGGGTGTCAGATCTGGTGGGAGGTTTTCGTGGTGGTTGTTGGTAGGAGGTCTTCATGGATCAAGAATGTTATGGTGGCTGAGAAACATGAATTAGGGTTTGAGTGAGATATATGAGAGAGAAGGGGATCGATATATTAAATTAATTAACTGCAAGTCTCCTAAAAATATGGCACAGTTATTGAAAAATAAGAATTTTGAAATTCCTATAGTACCCCTTAATCTACTTTCTTTTTTAAAAATAAGTATTAAATATTTACAAAACTGCCATCTTGCATTGATATAATGTACATCATGCATTATTAGGAGTAAAAAGTCTGGTTCTGTAGGTTTTGTACAAAAAAATGGTTCTGCATTGAACCATTGATATAATGTACATCATGCACTATATATATATATATATATATATATATATATATTGTTTTTGTATATTTATATACATCTAAATACTATTAAAATGTTATCTTAATATAAAAAAAAAAATACTTTTTATGGTTGAAATGATTTTTTTTTTTGCTGAATATCTATGTAATTATTAATTTTTTAAATATAAATAGTGAAATTCAGGTCAACCCAAAAACCGAACCAAATTCAAATTCGGTTTTCGGTTCGGTTCGATTTTCGAGTTGACCCAAAATATTTTAACCGAACTACCCGAACAACCTGATAACCGAACTGATCAACACCCCTATATTGAACCAAGACAAGGACTTCTCGAGCCGGGGCTTTTTAGGGTCGGCCATAAGCCAGGCCACGGACCGGGCTAGGGCTTTGCCTCATTTTTTGATCTCTGTCACAACCTATGGGTCCATGAGCCTTATAGGTACGGCTAGTCTACAATACACATAATTCTGTCAAACGTTAACACCTTAGTACAATCGACAAGATCTATAAATTACAACAATAGCGTGCAAATACCATATATCATGCTTATTATCTTAATAGTTTTTTCATTATAAGTTAACTAATTATCAGGAGACGGTTTAGATGGATACTTTATAAGAATTTAAACAGTTGTTCCCATTTATTTGGTACAAATATTAACAAAGGTTAACAAACCAACTTCTATATTTAGCAAAGTATGTTTATTGAGTTTAACAAGATAAACAAGTAAGAAAGATTTACACAAGTATTTTCAACGTTTAATTTCATATTAGAGATGAATCAAAGAATTTACTAAGTTTATTTGCGGAATAATAATCTAAGTTGAATGAGAATTGTTTGGTGATCTCCTCACTAACTTAAACATAAACAAAAGTTAATGTTTAAGTAAGAATTATTCTAACCACTGAATACACTCAGAAACTTAGTTCTATTATAAGAATAAATGCTCTTGAATGTGTTTTACATTAATTGCAACAGATAACATTTACTCCATTACAACATTATTTTATACTAGAAGAGTACCCGTGCATGGCAACGAGATTTTATAGCGACAGATCGTTATTTGATTAAAAAAAGGTTTATAGCTTATAAACGAAAAATAATAAAAGTTTGAAGACTTGGGGATTAAACATAATGTTCTGAAACCCGATTCGACCCACGTGGTTCAACCGGTTGAACCGTTCCGGACGTAAACCGGGTCGATTTAAACTGGGTCAACTTGTCGGGTTGGGTCAAAAACGGGTCAAATTAAATCGGGTCAACTAGCCGGGTTTGAAGCGTCCCGGGTCAACTCGGTTTTCGATTTGTATTAATATTTTTCTTTTGAAATATATGTTTTCAAAATTTCTTTTTTTAGTTTCAACTTTTCACTTTTCAGTTTTTTCTTCAGGTACCCTTTGACGATTAACCGGATAAAAAGATCTCGATGAGGCCTGATTCACCAGTTTGTATCGGTTTCAACTGTCCTCCCCGGTTCGTTTTCTGACGGCTTTTATTGGTTAGCCGAACTGGTGACGACACCGGTTCCCAGTTGAACCCATTGGTCCCGTCCGATTTTCAAAACTATATGTACCATCAACTTGTTAGGTTGTATGCAGCTTTGTGTGTTTTATTAATTTGTATAATGTGTATAATAACATGTCCTTTTTATTTTAGGGTGTTTTAAAAATAACATTAATTAGTATGTTTAATTATTTTATATTTTGGATTATGTTGTAGCTTGTTTAAATTTACGCAGAAAGGTAGCGAACTCTTTTTGCTCACTAGCTAAATAAAGATAAACCAAACCACCCGAAGAGGAATGAAAGCTTCAAATCGAGTTCTCTCTAGTAAAGAAGTGGATTTCCTTAAATTGAAATAAGGAAAGGCAATAAAAAAGTACAGAGGTCTTGCGAGGCGGTCGTTGGGATCGAATCTTCCTGGCAGCGGGCGAGAAGACCTCAGTTGGAGATGGGGCGACTTTCTTCACGAAGATGTCATTTTCAAGATAGGATTTTTGGTAATTGTACATTATTAAATATATATATATATATATATATATATATATATATATATATATATATATATATATATATATATATATATATACTACATACTAATGTATTTAGGACTTCTAAAAGAGGAAGTCTTAAAAATTTTAAGACCAAAAATATTTCCCAAATAAGAAATAACAAGCCATTTAGTTACATTGTTACATTGTTAATACGTATATGAGTCATAACAAGCCATTTAACACAATTTATGAATAATTTTATGACTAATACAAAAATGACCAATGGCCAATACGTTTTCTATGTTACATTGTTACTAAGAGACTTTATGACTTTAAAAGCCATTACATTGTAACAACTATCATCATTAAACTTGTAACAACAATTTCAATATTCCTGGAAAATTAATTATGCTACAAAACATTCACTAAAAAGTAGTAACAGCCAATTATACATCCGAATTTTTGCTAATAAATTAAAAGGCTAAAAATCAGGAATTATACATCCGAATTTTTGTCTCAAAATCTTAATATATCATTCACATAGGGCCACTATAAAAACAAGACAAGCACGCAAGGCTTTAGGCACAAATAACACATCCATATAATTCTGCTAAATAAAATTTATACACTACTAGAGTGAAATTAGAAGTGATAGTGACATGGATTCTGTCATATTTGTTCCTTTGTCCCACCTCGATGATCATTGAGGTTTAGCGTGAATTGATAACTCTCTAGACCATGAGCTAATGGGGCATTTTTCCTCTTTATTGCTTTGTTCAACCCCTAAACCTCATCCGGTGCTAATTGAAGTTTAGCGTCAAATAGAACCAAGTCTCGAGGTAACAAAGCTTTCACAATCTTTATCCTTTCTTAAGCAACATTGAAAATATTGGACCTGCTCATAATAACAAGTTCAATAATAATTTATTCATTTTATATTTCAGCAAGGAGTTTAAAAAGCGTAAGAGGGAGCTAAATTTGATAAACTGGAAAAGGACGAATTCATTACTATTGAAGATGAGGAAACAATAACGCGCGAATAGTCCTCAATGAGGAGTGTCAGGCGCTCTAAAAAATCCAATTTCAATGTTTCACAATAGTTAACACTTAGTATGTTTAAATTTTGTTTCAAATCCGAAGCACATCATTTTTTTTAAATGTTGGTTTCATGATTTACTTTACCTCATTAGCATCCACATGATCATTGCTTTAGTAACGTGTAGTTTCGCCTATAAAACTTGAATACTTGGCGTCTTTCTTTTTCACGTTAATCACAAGTTTGCTTTTTCTTTTTCACCTGTACGGCTATACTCCGTACTCCGTAGTATATTAAGGAGTACTCTTTTGTGCTAAAAGAAAAAGGCGTGGGTATTTACTTTAAATGTTTGTAATATGGGCTCTTAACATTTTTTTAGTTTGGGCATGGAAAAACCACATTATTTCCTATAATTTCTTGAAACTAATAAGACAAACTTTGAAGTAAAAGTTATTAAGCAACAAAAATTGTCAACCTTTAATTAGGGTCACTATTAACACACAACTTAAATAAAAGTTTAAGTTATTGAGAAAAAAAATGAGGTTTTTGCTCACGTGTTGTCGTGCGAATATACTAATGTTAAGCGCAAAGGTTCATTTTATAAGTATAAATAAGAAGTAAAAGTTAGACAAAGTAAAGTCTTTTATGTAAAAATTTTGAATAATTTTAGTTTAACATAAATTAAATATCAAAGCAAAAACTAAATAGCGAGGAACGGGTAAAAGTAAAAAATATAAAATGAATAGTAAAATTTTGCAAATTGATATTAAGGGAAGATTGTTTAAACACACCTTGGCTGGTCAAAACTTTAACTATTAACATTTTAAATACTTTTAACCGACCATTGCGTTTAAATTGTTATTCTTAGACGGTTTTTATTGTGTTATAGATCAATTTCAAAATCAATAATGACAAAGCTCAAATTGATTTTCATACTGATATCGAGCATGCTCTTAATCGTAATAAAATTACAACTTGTCAATGAAATCAAGCTTCAATAAAACTGGTTTGTAACGAGGTGAGTCGTTCCATTTTATAATGGTTTTTACTCATGATTTTATAATGCAATCAAGTTTGAGTAGAGTTTGGGTAGAATTAGTTCGTAAAGAGATCGTTTCTCTTGCATGCTTATTTTATAATGAAATAGTTTGTTATTGTTTAAACTAAAATGTATTTGCATCCATAAAGTTGTTGTCACAAAAATCGTAAAACAAAAAACATTGCTCGCCGAAATATTTTGTTACAGGGTACCCGCCGCCGCATCGCGCGGGTACCTGCTAGTATGTATGTATATATATATATATATACTTTTTAGCAAGTGGTGTTTTAATTGGTTGTATTAACCTTACTATTGTTGCCGGTGAGTCCTATTTTTATAGGACCACCTGTCAGCCCTATCAGCCGTTAGATCTTGCAACTTTTCATCTCAGCCACTTTAATTCAACTTTGAATATTAGCCATAGATTTAGTCCCACATGATCTCATCCATTGAACGTGTAGAAACTGAAGAAAAAAAAAAAAAAAAAAAAAAAAAAAAAAAAAAAAAAAAAAAAAAAACATCAAACTTGTGCTGAAAGATTATTTTGTAACTGCTATCACGTCTTTATCATCTTTATCTCTCTCACACTTCATTCTTAATTCTTTTATTTCACACACCAAAAAACACACTAATCGCTGCATCTTCTCATATAATCACCATGAATATCGAAAACACAATCTTCCAAGATCTTGATATCTTCTGGATTGAATCACTACAACATCTTCTTAATCCAATAAAACACACACTGAAAAAACAAAGATCCATCCTTCTCTCACTTTGAACACCATCAACCGCTGCAACCGACACCATCAGTAGCCGCAGCCACCACTACCATTTGAAACTACTGCCGCCACCACCAACTTACCTAATATCTATGGATTTAACTGGTTTTAAAAGTTGGCGGTTTTGGTGGTTTGTTTGGATCATGGATCGAAACGGTTTTAAATTTTAGTGGTTTTGGAGGCGTTATTGTTTCTTGGTCGATTGTTGGTGATTTTGATGGTGTTTCAGTGCTAAAAACGATATTTGGACGTCGGTTTCGATTATGGCTAATTGGGTTTGTATTCATGGGCAGTAAAACAGATATTTGGTCATCGTTTTAGGTTTGAGTAGTCCTGATTTGCGTTGGTTATCTGAGATTTGAACGCCGGTAATGTGAAAGGTATTCTAAATAAACTATTTGAGGTTGCTTATTGTAGAAAAACTAAGTTTAACCAATTAGATTAATAAACCAAATGTTTTACAAACTCACACTGTTCTCAAACAGGAGGTACACAACTTGATCTCAATCAAGAATATCAAACTAAAGGTACAAAGATATGAAAATGATAATATTGTGGTGGTTCTCAAAAGAGAGAGGAGAGCAATATATATATGGCATCAGCAGAAAGGAAATCCAAGAAGAGGACAAAAAAACGGCTCTATCACCAGAAGAACACAACAACCCATGCTTCAGTGTGTGAGGGTGAGAAGCCCCAGATAAACAACCATATTTCCATCTTAGCACAAAGCCCCCTTCAACTTTTCTTTATTAACTTTAGACCACCAAACTACCAAAGCAACAAACCTGAAATATAAACAATGCAACATTAGCCCCTCAACTTTTATCCAGGCCAAAATATATTTCAACACTTATTATTTAAACATGCTTATTGCTTTTGATAAAATATACAATCAGTTATTTTTTCTTTTGTGACTGAAATATGTTATTTCGAATATATTTATTAAAATTGTTGATGTTTTTCTTTATTCAAAGTTGAACGTTTGTTTTTTTTGTCAAAACGAAATCTTGAGTAGTAGTAATATTTTTGGGTAAATTGATAAATTATTTTTATATTTGTAGGTTATGATGGCGGTTAAGGATTATGGTTGCAACAGAGGATGAGTCATTTTTCCTTCTCGCGAACGAAGTTCAGAATCAACTCGTGCTTGTGGTTATATGGTAATTAACATCTGGACGCTAACTAATAATTTATCATGTTAGAAATAAGGATTACCAGCACCCAAGCGGGTTACTTTTTTTTAAGGATTTGAAACTTTGAATTATGAGGAAGTTATGTGACTCGTGAGATTGTTTGACGATTATCGTGTGATTATGGTAATGGGTTATGAATATGTATTGTGTGTTGATTAGGAAGGAGTATAAGTTGGATAAAGTGATTGCATACTTTTTTACTGGATTTATGATGTATTGTTTGTTACAGTAAGGTGGGTTTAATTTATCAAATTTGAGCACTTGAACAAACTTTTGTCTGTACTGCATTGAGTATAGCAGTGAGTAGCTTTCAATGCGCAACATCGTTTAGTGCATTTATTGTTTATAGGAAAAATGTTATAAAATGTACGCCTTTGATAATTAAAGTAGATTAATACTTGCTAAAACATTATGATGCATTGCCATATGACATTGTTTTGACGAAAATCTTGCTTCCAATTTCTGAAAGTTTGTAGCCGAGGTTTTGCATGGATTACATGAAGAGGTGATGGTGACTGCCGCTAGGGGCCATGGTCTACTTGTACCTGTTCAACAGGTTGAGGCAGATTTCCCAGCAATTGAAAGGCATTATTTTCACAAACTGGCCATTCAACATTCTTAACCGCCAGTTCAAGTTGGAATCTTAATTGCTCCCTACATAGCCATTATACAGTAACTGTTTACATTCCATATTAGATCCTATATACAACGTTTATCCTTTATGCTGTTTATGTTGGAAAAGTGGTTTTGAAAAATGAGTTTTTGCAAAGTTTGGACATAATTTAATATATGTATATGTTATATATATTAGTGTTTATCGGGGGCGTTGTGTTCTCCTCCAAGAGAGCTTCGTAACAAGCTAAAATATGTCCAAAATAGAGCTAATATGAATGAGATATCGTGTCTCAAAGTGGGACACTTGAAACACAAAATATGGAAACAAAAACTATCCCACATCGCCTAGTGAAGGAAGTGGTGACTAGTTTATAAGGAATTCTTTGTGTTGGCTATCAAATTCCTTTAGATGAGCTATGCTCCCACTCCTACGCGCGCGCAGGGGGGGGGGGGTGCGGATTTCTGGGCCAAATGGGTTCGAAGCTTCTGAACTCATGCGGGGCCGCGCGACCTGCGGACACGAATGCAGCTCCGAAATCTCGCCTACGTGCGAAATTTTTTGCTGCAGATTTCGTTGCCTATTTTAATAGTTTCCAGAATTTTGTATCCATTTATTTATAGAAACGATTTAAGCTTTGTGAACAAGTTTTACAAAATCTGTTTAAATAAATGGAAGATATTGAAATCGGTTTCATAAGGAAACAGATTTGCATATCTCGGTGTATATTTGATAGTGATTCAATCTTGGCGAACAAGATAGGTTTTCACTATAAATATAACCTGTTCTCATTCAGTTTCATACACAGAAAACGTAGCTCCATACCAGACGATTTTCCAGCAGTCATTCGATCAGAAGCACACAAGGTTTTCGTGATCTTTCAGGCAAGTAAGTCAAGTTCGGCTGTGCAACAGCTTTGAACGTTGTACCCTGGGAAACAGACGGCGAATCTGTTTTAAGGGAATCGTGTTAAACACGAGCCTCGTTATTTACTGCTTTCTTTTATTTACGTTATATAGTGTCTGTCTTCTGCTTCTACTCCATTCTGTCTGTATTTATTTTTCTGTTATTTAATTTCTGTTATTTATTTATTATAATCTGATTTTATAAATAAAAGTGTTCACCGTTTCCCACAGTTTATTCATATCACGTATTTCTAATTGTTTTGTATTTTTATTTTGAGATTTCAGGATTACACCAAATCATCCTTCGGGGCTACCGCGAAATTTAATTTCAATTGGTGATATGGTTTGATTCAAGTTCATTTTATGAAACAATATTCAGTTTCAACCTAGATAAAGAAAGGTATGTACTCTTTGTTTTTGTGATTTAATGAATGTATTAATATCTCATATACGTTTGAAAGCGGTATAAACATGCATAACTGTTTGTGTATATTATGGGAATGATATAGGGGCTGATCACAGAAGAGCGCAACAATATTGATCATGATCTAAAACCATTTGCCAGGAAGACTATTGGTATAACACTTAGTATTTCTACAACTGGTGTTCTACATCAATGAACACCAGCTGTAAATTATCGAGTCCTTCGCAGATCTTAGCATTCTGCCGAGAACGTTTATGAGAGAATTACAGATGTATTTCTCAATGATTGAACGAAAATTCCTGCCAGGGTCTACATCAAACAACCTTGACAGCAGGTCACTTCGGTAACCCCACAAGGGTTACGCTTAGTGTTCGCGGTGGTTCTTTAGCGGTCTACAGTCGTGGAGTGATCCCCAGTGACTCACCCAGTCATTGAGCTACTTAGTAGGTCTCGTAAGCTCCTTCAGGAGTATCTGATATGGGAACGACCTGGATAAGGATTAGAAGGAGTCTTCACAATATGCTGTTCACGAGCTCTAATTCCTTATTTGTAAGTACCGGTTGATTATTGCTAACTGTTTCTCTGCAGGTACATCACCTCCATGATGGTAGATTCCAGCATGCTCATACATACATCTTGAAGCAAATAAAAGCTCCCCCAAAGATCTTAGCACCACAAAGTTCAAAGAAAGATTCTACGCCAAAAAGAAGAATCTACAAAGTATAAAGACTAAAGATCAAAGTATATGCAAAGGAACTTCGTGCTTTCAAAAGTCTAAGTCCTAAGATGTATGAGCATGTTGGAATGGCGGACAACCACCACAGACATAGAAGTGACGATCGGCAGAGAACTTCATAACCTGATCACCATCACATCAACAAAGAACGAAGTACAAAGAACGATGAAAGATTTTGCTAACTATTTTTGAGGACGTCAACTACAAAGTCAAAGTATAGAAGATGACGACGTCGAGCAACCTTTAATGACCAACACTTAGGGGGAGATTGTTGGGAATAGACTTTATTATTTCAAGTGTCGGTCATTGAATTTTGTTATAGGTTGCATTATTTAGTTAATACGTTAGTTATTTTATATGTTTTATAAAGTTTTATGCTAAGTTTATAGGTTTGGATAAAGTCTAAGGGCTAAGTTTATAATATTGACAAAGTATGGTGAAGCCATAATCCTTACCTATAAATAGTCTTGTAACACCTCATTTGAGGTGGTTGGTTCACTAGTAATATCATTAGTCTCTTATTATCATATTAGGTGTTCCTTCCACTCTCTCTCTCTACTTACTTTCTCTCTCTAGAAATCTTAGAGGTTATGGTGTAAAATGGTGACCTAACAATCGGGCCACACAAATCCATATGAAGCAATTGTAAAACATGATTCGTACTGTGCTCAGTTTTTGAAGAAAAATGAGCACGAGTACTTTTTCCTTGTTCACAGGCCAGACATAAGTGATCTTTGGTAAAACGGAATCTTGGAAAGCCATCAACAAGTTTATGACGAGCAAGTTCAGTCATAGTTTTGAAATTCAAGTGCGAAAGACGTTTGTGCCATAACCAGGATTTAGTTGATTCCGCTTTGGAGAGAAGACATATCAGAGATGAAGCAATCATGTTAGACATCGATATTGTATAAAGATTTGTACCACGTGACCCAGACTTTAGGTCATTTCCTTGTAAGTCACGAACGAAACAAGTTTTCTCACGAAATGCTACTTCTAAATCCCCATCAAAAAATTGACCGACTGAAAAGAGGTTGTGACCAAGACCTTCCACATAATATACACGACTGATTTCAATGTTCCCACTTATGTAGTCACCGTATCCCATGATTAGAGCGTAATGATCATTCCAGAATCTGACAGTGCCGATGAACTTTGAGACAAAGTTTTCTAACAATTTGAGATTGTTTGTCATATGTCAGGTGCATCCGCTATCAACAATCCAAAGAACAATTTGAACCACCTGCATCACATGAAGACGACAAAGATGGAACAATGGTAAGGGTGGAACCCAAAGAAGTTGTGGGTTCCGTTTGGTTAGAAACACACGAAGTTAAAATTTTAGGAAGCCATTTAAAGTTTGGTTTGTATTGTAACCAACGTTGCTAGTTCCAACTAGTTCGCTTTTTATGTTTGGTGAAGTCACTAAAAATGGGTTTGATCCTAGAATTGTTCTCCTTAAAAATGGGGGTAACTTCAGCATCATTAGCAACAGTGGTCGGCGGCTTTCCTAAAATTGACTTAGAGGCATTGCCTGATCTATGTTTCTTATGACGACTCAAAAGAGAATTAGCTACACATTTTGCATGATCGCCACTTAATACACTTTTACCACAAAACACACAAGACGCATTAATATTCAAAACATTCAAAGGTTCATCATTCGTTACACTGAGATTTTGATTACAATTTGCCAGATTATAATCTAATTCAGATGCAACATGAATTTTATTCAAATTCCTAAGTTGATCTTCTACTTCTTGAGCTTCTAGTGTTCCTCTTTTACGTTGCAAGATCCTATTCTTCTTGTTACTTTTTCTCTTTGGTCTGCTAACGCTATTAGTGGAGACTAGTCCTGTAGAAGTGGAAGGATTAACATTAGTGTTTTGAACATAACTACCCCTATCAGTTTTGTCTATTTGATACATTCCTAGTGCTATCACAGTGGAGTCAATAAACTTTCCTTTCTCAAGTAGCTTAATTTTCTCATTTAATTCAATGATGATGTGATTTTTGTCCTGAATGTTTGACTCAAGTTTTCTGTTGCAGTGAGCAATATCAATGCGGTTTTGTTCCCATTCAGCATTGTCAATTTTCAATTCCGCAATTTCCTTTTCATATTTAAGACATTGATTTTTGAGAGACTTATTGTTTTTACAATTTTGACAAGATTTTGAAACATTTTGACTCTGTAGTTGCAATTCAAGTTCTAAACTTTGAGCCTGACACCATTCAAGTCGTTGTTTGAGTTGAAAGATTTCTTTAGAAAATTGTTTTTTCGCATCATCATTATTTTTCCTCATCTTTTCATTTTCTTGTTTTAATGCCTCAATTTCAATGTTCAGCAAATCATTATCAGCACAGTGATCTTCCACAAGCATAGAAGTACCAGATTCATAAAGAGCATTCATAATGACAAACAAAATATAAGCATTGAGAACTCTTTCCAAGAGTCGATCAAAATCATTTTTTAAAACTCTGTTTCTTTGCTTTTGAACCAAAATTGCATTTTCATTTGAGTTGAAAATGTTTATCATTGATTTGACTTCTTTTTGAAGTTCATGTTCCCAACGTGTAGCACAATGACGTAAGTGTTGAACGATTGGCAAAAATTGTTTTTGAAAAATATCTCTCTTTTCTCGCTCGTAAGCAGATTGAAAAGTATCAATTCTATTTCCGAATTTCGTTCAATTGTTTCTTCCAAAATTTTGATGTCGTCCATGAAAGTTTTGAAATAATTTAAAACACGACAACGTTTTGGTAAAGGTGTAACGTCACCAGAAGATGGTAATGGACCATTTATTTGTGCCACAGTTTGGACAGGAGCCGCATTAGAAGATGAAACATATGACTCAGTGACATACCAAGATTGCTCAGGTATATCCTTTTGAGGAACAAAAGATTTAGAAATATGAGGAACTTTTGAGTAATCATATGGTTTCCAATATTCTACTTGACTCATTTTAGATCGACTCTCTTCTTCAAGTTCTTCTTCTTCCTAAGTATCATAGACAATAGCACGCACAATCGTATTATCAAGCATTTGTTCCATACTGTAAAGCTTAGGATTTACTTTGAATGCGTTGTGAAGAAACATTGATTTGTATTCACCAAGTGCAAAACCTTTATCGGGTCTCGGTTTCAAGGTAAATTTCTGAATTGTTGTAACAGAGCCCCCGGTTTTGTAAACACCATTTTGAAATTCTTTTAGTTGGCGTTCAAGATCCACAATTTCACCGAGTAATTTATCTTCACTTTTCCTTTTTCGCACATTATGTTCACAAAAATCCTTTTTGCAAATTGAAAACTCTGTTTGTGTTTTTGAAAGCTCTTTTTGAAGTTGTTCAACTTGTTTTTTGAGTTCACACTTTTCATTTTTGAGTTTTGGAACCAACTTTCCGTTTGACTCAATTAATCCTCACATTTTGTGTTGAAGATCTTGTTCTTTATTGTAATATTCTTGAAAAGCAATTTCAAAATTTTTTTCATGTTTGACTTTGTTTTCTAGATTTGAAAAGTCTAAAAAGTGCTTTTATATACGTTTTATATAAACATGTACGTGCTTATAAGGATAATATGCTGATAAAAATAGTCATCAATGATAAATTATGTGATATAGAACTTACTCGATGCAACGCACGGGTATTATTCTAGTTTAATTTTATAGATATGCTTTTAATTGGTTGTACAATGTAAATAAATCATTGTACTTTTAAATAATATGCGTAGCGTTTGGTACGTTATAATTAAAGGGGTATGGAAAAGATTATTACGATTGAATGGAGAAATGTTGTTTGTTTACATTTATGTAATGTAATAATTCATTACAAGGAATGATCTATTACACCAAAATCATTCCTTAGGGGCCCCCTACATTTTTTTCATTACGACCGTAATAGAATCAAAATTACATAAAACTCCACTATTAACTAACCATATTAATTAAACTTCTTATCAATAATGGACATTTTAGTCTTTTTATTATGATTCCATTACATGTTATCATACTAACCAAACATAATTAATAAATGTAATGGATCATTACATTACCGTAGTGTTTGGTATGCATGAATCGAAGTTGTAATGGGATTAATTATTACAATGAAATGAAAAATAGTTGTTTGTTTTGAATTTTGTAATGGAATGGTTTATTCATTGTTTCATTCCATTACGTCTATAACCACTAATTTCATTACATAGCCACCCTCTAGTTTTTTCTCATTCCATTACGACATGTAATCACATTTTTTCCATATTTCATTTATTTAATTACTTTCCAACGTCCATTGCATTGTACCAAATAACATATACGTTTGGTAGGATGTAATGAAATGTCAAATGAATGGAATAAACCACGCAATGAAATAAATAGTGTAATGTAATTATTCATTACAATTATTAATCATGTTTGGTTTGTTTGATAAGACGTGATAAAATCATAATAGAAAAACTAAAAAGCCCCCATTAATGATAGAAAGTTTATTTAATATGGTTAGTTATTGATGGGTTGTATGTAATTTCTATTTCATTACGGATGTAATGAAAAAAAAAGCAAGGGGGGCCTGGGGAATGATTTTGTTGTAATGAGTCATTCCTTGTAATGAACCATTACATTCTATATATGTAAGCAAACACCATTTTATCATTCCAACGTAATCATCCTTTCCAATCACCCTTTGATTACAACGTGCCAAACACTACGTAATGTTATATTCCATTCCAACATTGTTACCAAATAAGTCAATGGAACATTAATGACTCATTCAATTACTATGTACATTCCATTACATCGTTGATTACATTCCTTTATCAGTCCATTACGTCTAACCAAACAGACCCTACATTGTTTATTCCATTACGTCGGTCATTTAATTCATTCGACATTGCATTCCGTCTTACAAAACGAACCCATGATGTTTTAATAAGAGTATTAATTACACTATACATTTCTCTCACCTACGACCATTTTCAACTTTGAATATTCCACTTTGACAATACACCCTTTATATGTAGTATAGATATACAAAGATCGAGGTAGATACCCGCGGGGTAATAAGGATGCGTCGAGTATTTAACTGTGTAGAACACTTACATTAAATGTTTCTATTTTTTGAAATATGTCCGATCCTATTTTAAGGAACAGTGTTGGCAACTGTTTGCACATTTCTACCGACTCTTGTACTTTCTTTGAATTTCTTTGATAAGTATTTTCCACTTATCTTCCTATGAAAATTCATGCCTAAACTTTCAGAGACTGGGATCGTTTAGTTGGTGAAAAATTTTCTATTTTTCCAGGAAATTTTTCATATGAAAAGAGAAAAATTGAAAATCCGTTTAGTTAAACTTTTTTCCAACAATTTTTAAAAAATGTGAAATTCTCATTCTTTTAATTTTAACTAAAGGTTTGAAAAGTCCATTCTACTCTTCTCACTTTTTTCATTCTCTAGGAATTTTGAAACGGAAAAACAGAAAAATTTTTCACCAACTAAACGGCCCCTTACGTATCTTATATTTTTCTGTATTTTCCACTTATCTTATTCTTTAATTCACGGACTTAATTTATTCAAATTTTAGTTACAAATAATTGTGCTCTAAATTGATCCAGGCATAAAAGAACTAAATATATTAACGGTCATTCAAGATTTTCCTACCATTAAAGCATTTCTCACAATATATTAGTTTAATATGCTAAGAGAAAACCAACTCTGCTAGCTCAGTTCGCCACCAAGATTTTTTTAAGGTGCTTTGGGAAGGAGATGTTTGGCTAGGGGAGGTCTCAAGTTCTAGTCCCACAGGGACTTTTACCCATTCAAGCGGTAAAGGAGGAATAAGAGGGTCTCAGGGTTAGCATACTGCCCAATTGAATGTTACTACGAGACCTAAACTACTATCAACTAACAAGGCGGTCTAAAAAAATGCTAAGGAGAAAATCTTTGGTTGACCATATTTATAGGGCTTCATTTGAGTTGTTCTTCAATGCCCTAAATTCTAAAACCTAATTTTCCACATTTTTAATTAACTTCATATTATTATATTTTTTCAACATTAAAATTAATTCCTATATTTAACTTCTGTATATCTTATGTCATACAGTTTATTCATAATGGATCAATATCCTACAGTGAGATCAAAACTTAATTTATCTATAGTTTTTCCATTTTTGGCATTTCGTCGTAATGTTTTCGTTATAAAAATCAGAATCAAAGCAAAATTAATCAAGGAAAAATCATTTGAAACCCCCTAATCATCTTCTAGGTTATTTTACAGAAACGACCAGAAATCTTTGCATCCTATTTTACAAAACAGATTATTTTCATACAAATTTATTTGATTAAATTTGTGTGAAATTTAATTGAAATTTGTATCTTTTTGGTGCATGATTTCTGGTCCAGGGTTCTGATTATTTATTTTTCTTTCATCTTAAAATGATACTTTTGTTTTGTTTGTTACATTGGTAGCTCTAATTCAAATGTATGTTGTCGATTATTAAACCAAAACCAATTCAGGTCCATATATTGAATCCCATTATATATAAAAGTTCTTTGAATTAAAGACATATTAAAAAAATCGTGTTTCTTTTGGGGTTTAAAGCTTGTTTTTCCCCATAAGAGGTGCAATAAACGATTGTTTATAACGTTATTAATAACGGGATAATCAACACAGTTGTAATACATAGGAAGACTAATTCATTTTTGACAAACCGAGCAAAAATGGGTGGGATTTGCTCAAGATTAAGTTGTGGACTGAGTGGGCATGATAGCGAAGAAGAGGACAGAAAATTTGTTGGTGTACAAGTAGCTCAGCCAGCTAATAAAGATGTTTCCCAGAATGGTAAGAATGAGGGTAATGGTGATTCGGTAACGAGAAATACGGATAAACAAAAAGATGGTCATAAATTGTCGATATCTGAAAGGGTACTTGGTTCAAAAAGGATGCAAAAGATTAAAAGTATAGTTGGTGGGACTCAAGGTGCACAAAAAGCAGCTGGATGGCCTTCGTGGCTAACTTCAGTTGCTTCCGAGGCTATACAAGGATGGGTTCCTCGCAGTGTGGATTCATATGAGATGTTAGACAAAGTTAGCATTTATTTCCTCCTAGTTATATTATCTTGTTATTAGTTCGTGTTATGTGTTCTTTATATGTTCAGTATGTATTGTTGTATTGCCTCCTAGTTATATTATCTTGTTGTATGTTTTATAGAAGAAATGAAATTATGCAACGGTCAGATGTAACTGTGAGTCACATAATATCAGTTTTTATTTTTGGGGTCAAATAGTCGGTTATAAACCAGTTGGGACAAAATCTTTGAGGCATAAGAATCAGTTTGTCAGACAAAATCTTTCGCCTTCAAAAAGCGGAAGACATCCAAAGATTATGTCCAGTAACTCATGTTACTGCAGTTGATCATCTGATTCTAATTGTTTAACATAACAGAATTATTTCAATAGCATATCCAAATACCCCTTGAACTATAAATCTGATTCAGCTACCTATGGGACGGCACGTTTGTTTGTTACTCGTATTTATTTAGCAATATGGCAATGTAGTGCTTTTGATGCTCGGGACACAACAGATGTTGATGTATCATTTATTTAACATAGCTTTCCAATTGCAGATTGGCCAAGGAACGTATAGTAGTGTTTACAAAGCGCGTGATCTGCAAAGTGATAGAATAGTTGCAGTAAAGAAAGTGCGTTTTGTTAATATGGATCCAGAAAGTGTCCGTTTCATGGCCAGGGAAATTTGTATATTGCGTAGATTAGACCACCCTAATTGTATGAAGCTTCAGGCTTTGGTTACTTCGAAACTATCTGGCAGCTTGTATCTTGTTTTTGATTATATGGAGCACGATCTTGCTGGCCTTTTACAAGTTTCAAGAACCAAGAAGTTCACACTGCCTCAGGTTTCTTATTTTTATTTTTACATCTTCACATTTTTGCTGGCCTTTTACCTGTTCCACCCATTGGCTCTTTCGATTTAAGCTAATTTTTTATTTACCCATTTCTCCGGCAAGAAATAATGCATATCTTAAATTGACCCGTTCATTAGTAAATGGGTTCACATTTCCAACTCTAGTTATATTGTATCATCTATAAGTCAAGTTAGTTTAAGAATTTGTATATATTACTACGTATATCTTTTGTTTATATAGTATATTAAATCTTCATTTATATATTATGATGTATATGCTTGCAGATTAAATGTTACATGCAACAATTTCTTCGTGGATTGGATCATTGTCATTCTCGTGGTATTCTTCATCGAGACCTCAAGGGTTCAAACGTTCTACTTGACAACGATGGAATACTCAAGATCGGAGATTTTGGTCTGGCTGCACGGTTTGAGCCGAGGCAAAAAGAACCATTAACTAGTCGTGTTGTAACTTTATGGTATCGCGCTCCTGAACTATTATTTGGTGCAACATCTTATGGTGTTGCCATTGATATGTGGAGCGCAGGTTGCATCCTTGCAGAACTTTTTACTGGAAGGCCAATCATGCCAGGAAGAACCGAGGCATGTTACACAAATCCCACTTTTCTGTCTTAAAACATTGTACTCCGCATTATCTTTATGGGTTAACGCTTTAATAAAACAGAAAAATATAAAGGTGGAAAACAATGCAAAAACAAATTTAATCGGATATAAACATTGCCGCAAAAAATTTGAGGGACAAACCACCAAATGGGTGAAAGTTTGAGAATTAGACCACTATTAACCCAGCCAAAATTATCATCCCTTTTTAAATTGGAATTTCATGTGCTAATTTTTTAAATAAACATGAATATTAGGTTGAACAAATACATAAGATCTTCAAACTATGTGGTTCACCCTCGGAAGAATATTGGACTAAAGCAAAGTTACCTCATGCAACTAGTTTTAAACCTCAGCATCCTTATGACCGTCGTATTGTCGATACATTTCAACAACACTTGCCTCCTTCCGCTTTAGCCCTTTTAGATACTCTCCTTGCAATTGAACCAGATGCTCGTGGTACCGCAACTTCTGCACTAGCTAGTGAGGTATGGTTCAAATTCAGCTTTATTAGTGACGTCAACTTATTTTCATTAAGCAAAAGATAAGAACCAGATGGTATTTATCAAGTCCTTTACACGTAATATAATATAAGAAAGTAAATATATAGTATGTTCGGATGCTTTAACTATTTTGTTTTGTCCTAATATAGTACTGATAAATTAACATGTATTATGTCACAGTTCTTCACAACGGAACCTCTTCCTTGTGATCCATCTGACTTACCAGTATATCCTCCAAGCAAAGAGTTTGATGCTAGGCACAGAGAAGAAGAAGCTAGAAGGTACATGAAATTTATAGATTGAATTAGAATGAATTGGATACGGGTTGCGGTTGAAACTTGTTTGGGGAAGCCTGTATATTTCACGCGTCCAAGCTTGGTTGATTATTATTTTTGAAAAAAAAATGTCATTTTTAATACTGTTGAGACATGCCAGGTCTGGTTGGGTTGACAACCTTTTGTGTCAATTATATGATTTTATGAGTCATAACAATGTCACATTCATAATCCAAATTTTACGGCCACCTTCAACCCATTTGACTTGTTTATGCTGTTACGTGATTTCTTGATAAAACCCGTCTGACTCGTTTGAGATAAGACACAACCCAAACTGACTCATTCATAGGTAAATGGGTTAACATTTCCATCAAGTTTGAAAAATGTCCGTTGTTTTTTGGATTTTTGTGATCAACACGAACACTTCAATTTTTCTATTAAATTTTGTCAGGCGAAAAGCTGAAGCTATGAAAGGACATGTGCCTGACTCAGTAAGAGTCGGTGTCGGGGAACTGAAAGCACAAGCTAGAGCACAGGTACCTTTTTCACAACTTGAATCTTCTCATTTCTTATTATAAAATCCATTTTTCTACATCATGGCTTACTTACACATTTTAGGGACATTTGAATGTGCAAAAGTACAATCCTCAAGAAAATGGGGTACGCAAGAGGGGATTTTCCTACTCTAACTCGGAGATCCACCAAAGTGCTGCATTAACTAAGAACCTTAAAGATGATGTGGTTGGTACAAGTTTAAGGATATCAGTTTTAAACTTTGATCCTAAAAGACCAATGACCAACATGCATCCGGCACAAGAGTCGCCAAAGATTGATAATGTGACAAACAAAGACACTATGGTAAGCTTGCTACCATTTTCAGTTTCTGTGGAAGATGGCCCGTCACGGTGACTTGGTAACAGGTCAAAACATGTGTGGGTTGAAACACATCTTTTTTATAGCAAGGTTGTTGGGCTGACAGTTTTTATCTAACTTTTCTAAAATGTCTTAATTTAAGATGAGAATAGACTTTAAAAAGAACTGTTTTTTTATGAATATCTAAAACAAAATTATTACAATTACAGAACAAGTGTTTGAATAGAAAACAATCTTGTTGTAACTTGTATGCACATTAAGCCTTTTTAATTTGAACCCTTTGAGATTAATAACAACCCATAAAACTACATATAGTTATTTTATAATATCACTTTTTGTTTGTGTTGTCTTGTAACATTTTACTAAGTTACACATTGTCAGGTCCATGGAAAGAATATAAACAGAGTTTATTCGGGACCATTGATGCGTCCAGGTGGAACCACAGAAGACATGCTTAAAGAACACGAAAGACATATTCAAGCAGCAGTCAGGCGAGCACGTGCAGACAAGTCAAAAAGTAGATTGGTTTGACAAGCTAAAGTAAGATGATGATGTTTGACTTTCGAAATGAGTGTTGTGGCTGCAATAAAGCACGAGAAGATATCTGAATTGAAGAAGGTGATGACAAGGCATTGATGGGAGAATCATTTGTCATATGCACAGGGCTAAAATCGCACATAAATAAAGCATACCTAAAACCGCACATAAATAAAGCATACCTAAAAGGCTAAAACCGCACATAAACAACAGTATATTGGTATTAACTTCCCACATAGCTGTTTTAATTCCGAAAGGAGATTCAATGAATTTTGGGTTGACATAAATGACTGCTGGTTTAATAAAACATGTTAAAGATTGGTGTGTCATTGAAGCAAGCAATACTTAAGTCTCTTGAATGGATGTGTTCAAGACAGTTTTGCTAACAAGATATCAGATATGCATATTTAAACAGATATTAGATATATTACTTCCACAAATGGGTCGATTTTAGCATTTCAAAGTGATATTCTTCACGAAAACAATTCTAGAATATAGTTGCAACTGTTGGCACGTAGTCTTGAACATCCATAACATATGCTAATCGAAAATAATACCACATAAGGCGTACTGCACGTATTTATACATCCCTGTGCCTCTTATGAAACAAAAATCAAAAGTAGACATGGAGAATGGTTCATATGCACAAACATAATTATAACTTTATAGGTTAACTACATGTAGCGTCAGGTTCATATATAAGTTAAAGAAACTTCTACTTTAACCATTCTGTACATTTTGAGACTAAAAATACAGTACCTCAATTCATTTTATTTTAGCTCAAATCATTTTGAAGAAACTAAAAATCTTGCTTCGGCTTACGGCTTAACTCCGAGTAACTTCCTCCCATAAGTTGCAAAATCTCTTCCCACAAACTCTCATTCTGTGAACCACCATAAATCAAATTTGAACTACAAGCCGCCACATGCCATAATCCCGCATCAATCTCTTCTCGCAACTGATCAAGTTGCCATCCCGCATAGCCGATAAAAAATCTAAAATCTTGTGGTTTAAAAACACCTGTTTTCACTAGAGCAGAAGCTTCATCCAAACTGTTTCGGGATCCAAAGCATAAAGTAGGAATGACTTCTTCGAAATCAAGAACAGGTTTTTTTCCGCCAGATTTTAATAAGAAGATGCTTGCTTCGAGGGGCCCACCAAAGTGTAATAAACATTCGGAAAAAGTTGTGGCGAGATGGAGATTTGTTGGTTTCATGTTTTTAAGTTTTTTGTGAAGGGGTCGGTTTATGATTACTCCAAATGGGCCTTCTTGTGGGTGCCGGGTGCCGGATCCTAGCAGGAAGACTACGGATCTTTCAAAGGTTTGAACCCCGTCGAGTTTTTCGGTTGCAACGAGGACACATCCAGTTTCGGGGGACGTAAGAGGATGAGCCCATTTTGATCCTAGACGTTTTGACTCTTGGACCATCCCTTCATCTTGTTTGTTCAGCATTAACTGAATAGTATACCCAAGATATTAATTAATGGAGTTAGAAGTGCCAAATTAGACCATACAAATGAAAATGCGGGGTTGGAAATGCTATATGTGTTGCTGGTGCTTAAAGATGGTTAAATCGCGTTTGATAGTGATAGTGTTAGTGTTAGTGTAAGACATATTTTAATAATCCAAATGCATGATACAATAAAACAAGATCAATCAGAAATATTACCTGCTGATTCAGATAGAGAATGGCTCGAAACTCTCTCCAGTCAGTGGGTTTATGCTGAGACTTTGGGGTACCTGTATCACTAGATTTGTTGCTTTCAGCAGCATTGTTTCCTTTAGGTCCATCTCCTTCTGGAACAGAATGATCACCATTGCCTATCATTTATATGAACGCCCACTAAGGTTAACAATGTATATAAAACATATGTATTTGTATATGGATCTGTGGCCAACTCATAACAGGCATTTAGGTTGCACATAGATTACAAATAGTATAATATGAACAAGAATCAATTTAAAAGTACATATCCCTCAACAATTATATACTTTGATGCCAACTAACTGAGGTATGAATAAGTATACAAAGACTTACCTAAATGCAACATTGATTAACAAATCCTCATGTCATGCCACGTTTCAATATAAAGTCCCTCTGTCCCCATGCATACATGATATATCACAACATTTCTATTTTATTTTAGTTTTGGAAACTATTTAAGCTTGAATTACTTGCCAACTGCTCTCGTTACAAAGGTCATTTGACAGCTTATACTAGAGTCAAAACAAAGTTTCAAACAAGGATCCACAAATTCCAAAACCAAATGCTAAGGAACATTAGTTGAAAATGTGTTGTGTTAATACGCTAATATGTCATATGAAACTAATAGGGGCCCCTCACAATACTTTTAAATCAACAAAATGGGGTAAAAAAAACTCAGGTCACATAAGTGAATCTCATTATTTTATCTTTTTTATTTTCATATTCTAGGGTGCAAGAAGTTAATGGGTCAAAGAGCTAGACGTTTGCTAGACATTATATAGATGAGTATTTCATAATTATGCATAGATTAAATATACTTATAAAGTTATAATACATCATGAGCAGTTTAACAAATGTATGAAATTCTGAATCATACTAACAAAAGCACGTGTTTAACCATAACAAGTCTGTTCTTGGCATACCCTAAATATTTATAAAATATAGTTTGAATCGAGTAAATGCAAACAATTCTGCTGGCCACGGATTTCTGTTTGTCAAAATTTAATAAAACACACACATGGTAAGATAAGAGGTTTATTTCATGATCTTAAACACAAAATCTTGATTGTTGTTTTTCGGTTTTTCCCCCACATTTCTCGCATACAAACAAAGGAATAATGACTGAATCAATCTCTTACCATAATGTCTAAAAATTATTCATATGCATATGCATCACTTTGTCATCGGTTACATAAAAATTTATCATGCAATCAAACATAACTTCAATTTGTAAATTTGGGTACACTATCATACTCATCACGTCATATATAAACATAGCTCAGTCTACGTTACCATGATAAAAAAAATTGCAACTTTAGTATCTGGAACACATATTTAGAAGCTTTTTGTACCACTTATCGATATATTTCCCGGGAAAACATTGTTTCGCAAAAACTTATTTTTTGCAAGGCAAATTATCCTTAAAACAGAAATTTCAACAATGGTTTACAATATCTAAAAGTCCACAATGGATAGATTCATGCAATGAGTATATCCACCGTCCAAAAAGTTAGGTAGCATCCGGCCAAATACAAACATTGATATCAACATTAGATATTTTAAAGCTTTTAATCTTGTGCTTTTAACTTGTTTCACATTGTAATTGAAGATGATTTCCAATATAAATAAATAATCAAAACACCTTCTTCACTCTTAATAAGACAAAACTTGTGTGAGCATCAATGTTAAAGTTGAAGACCACAAAATCATCGAACATTCAAACAATTTCCATAAAATAAAATGCAACAAATTAAGGGCGTGTTTAGTTCGTGAAAATTACTCCATTTTTCTAGAAAAACTTTAACCCGTTTAGTCACACATTTTTAAGAAAATTTTTCTGAAAGAATGAAAATCTCATTTTTCAAAATTTAACTAGAATTTAGGAAAGAGCTCTTTACTCTTTCCTATATTTTTCCTTCCATTCATTTTACATCCCCTAGCATTTTTCAATTCTCTAAAAAAATGTCATTTAAACACGTTCTCTAAATTTATAGCTCATTTCTAGGGATAAAAACCCTTCCTTTTTACTAAAGAAATTGAAATATAAAATTAAAGAAATTTTTCTACAACTAAACGCATTCCCTAAGTAACTCAAATTTGAATATATCAAGTGATTAACTGCACTAGAATGTTGCCGAATTTCACATTTTTTTGTCATTGTATACAAAGTACTTCTTTTGATTCTTTTCGAGTAACATAGTCACATTCTCATGCAATTGTAAGTAACTCAATTCGTAAAGAATGAAACTTTAAGTTTCATTTTTTATCCAATTAGTTTATTACTTTCAATTGCTTCAAAATGTGATTATGTTACATAAAATGAAAAATAAAATAGTATTTTATATATAATATCAAAATTAAAAAAAAGGCGAAATTCAGTTACATTTCATTAATTACTCCCAAATTCTTCACACACACACACACACAAAAACGCGTCTTATCACTCCACTATCAATAACTACAACCACTTATAAATTATAATGATCAGAAACCAAAATTATAAAAAACACAAATTAACGGGGTGTTTGTTTAAGCTTATATGTGGCTTATGAGCTAATTTGTGTTTCGGCTTATTTCGAGACTTGCGAGCTTATATACGTATATCATATTATAATAAACTTATATAAAGTCTCAAAATAAGCCAGAAATTTGAGACTTGTGAAATATAAGCCGAAACACAAATTAGCTCATAAGCCACATATTCTCGAACTAAGCCGACAAGTCTCGAAATAAGCCGAAAAATTGAACCTTATCGAATATAAAGCCGAAATCAAATAAGCTCATAAGCCCACATATAATAAGCTTAAACAAACACCCCCTAATCATAGAAATAGCCCTAAAAACACAAGCACATACATTTATCAGTTAAAAAAATCACACACCTGAAGATGAATTACTTTTTTTACCAGTAGCTCTCACAACAACAACCGATTGACTCCTCGAAACCCTAACCTTCCGAAAATCGAAGGAAACAATTTGATGTCTGGATTTAAATAAATTAATAGAATTAAATTTATCATTGTATTTGGATACGTAAGGGCAAGGAGATGGTTTGATCTGTACTGCACACAGATCCATTAATAATTAAATGTTTTGTTAATAAAATGAAAATGAAATTGGGTTTTTGGGTTTTTTTAATTTGGGGGAAACATAGTGGTTGATGAAGAAGAGTGGGGAATTAGTGGTAATTAATGCGGGTGTTGTTGGAATGGAGATGATGATGATGAAAGGGAAAGGGGGAGTGTTTGGGAGTGAGTGAGTGAGTGTGAGAAAGAGAATATGCTAAAATATTAAACGGTTTTTTTAATAGGGTGAAATGACCAAAATGTGTTTGTCTTGTGAGAAAGTTGGTATGGTGGATGAGATTATGTGATTAGTTAAAGTTTGTTAGATTAGTATGATTAACTTGTGGTCAAATGAACTACTCCTCCTTCTAAAATTAGATATCTACTTTTTTTTTCCTTTTTTTTATATCTCAAAATAAATGTTTATTTTACTTTTTTACTAATTAAAAATACTCCGTATTTTTTATGAGTGAAGATGATATTTAATTGTTGAAACATATAACTAGCGAGTTTTTAAAATTTTGCGCAACATCAAAATAGACATTTATTTGGAGATGAAATTAGTGTTATTTAGGTAAAATTTACGACCCAACTCTTTTTTACAACTTTTTATTAGAGAAAAATAAAACACAAACTATATAAAATAAAAAGTTACTGAAATATCAGTTTTTCTTTCAAATATACTAGCAGGGTACCCGCGTGATGTAACGGCTGGTACCCTGTAATAAAATTTGCGGCGACGAATATCTCGAATTATTGTTTCGGGTTGCTGGATCACATATTTTTGTTTTGAAAGCTTAATATTTTGGAAGCTTAATTATATTTTATATTGTGGTTAAAAAGTTATATTTTTTTTATGAAAGGGTGTTTTTAATAGTGTATTTTTTTTAAAGGGGTGGAAGCTTAATATTTTGAAAGCTTAATTATATTGTACATTGTGCTTAAATAGTTGTATTTTTGAGTGAAGGAGTGTTTTTAATAGTGTATTAATTGTATTTGATGAATATTATTTTTTTATTTTTATGTGTGCTTTAAGTAATTGTAAACTATGTTTTATAAGTAGTATTTACTTAAAATCTATATTAGGAAATCTTAAAAAATTAATAAGAGTGAAGTGTCTAAATGCATTATAAGTAATATAGATATCGGGGAGTTTTACAATTTGTTATAAACCATCACTTGAAAAATCACTCAAGTCTAGATTAAAACAAGAATCAAAATGTTATAACTGTCGAGGTCTAGACTAGCTCAAAGGAGTCCAGCTGATATTGGTTTTAAAAAATATTTAACTTTAGCCGAGCCAATTTTAAGCTATTTGAGTTATTGTTGAATTTGCAGGTACTTAAAGTTTTGATCGCAAAATAATAGAGTAGAATTTCATAAAAACCAACATGCCTTCTATTGTGATCAAGATTTTGATACTACTAATCAAATCTGGATTGTTATTGTTATCGATATTTTGATACCAATAATTAATTCGAGTCCAACCCAACTCCAAAGAGTTTGTTAAACGAATCATTCCGAGCTTAAAAGTAAAAGCTCGATTGAGCTCGAGTTCGTTTTCAAACTTTAACTTTTAACCGAACCAAGCTCATATTTGGCACGACATCATCTCGGATTGACTCGTTTACAACCCTAATAAAATGGTGTTGGCTTGAATTCGTCATTGGTTATGATTTTTTTTTTTTTTTTTTTTTTTTTTTTTTTTTTTTTAGCTTTGTAATTATGATTTATGTGGAATTGTCCATACATAAAATATCATTAAAGAATTATATAGGTAGGGTAAAATAATTGTAACAATTAACTTTCATTCAATTTATGATTTATTCCATAGTTTTAGTCGACTTGTGTTACGTTTCTTTCTGAAAATTCTAAGCACTTTAGATAGAAATCATGATTTCAATTCAACACGTTGAAGGGTGGTGGGAGTCATGATCTCATACCTCAATCATAACTCACCACCCACCAATAATATCATTCTACCTCACCATACTTTTTTAGTGGAACCATGATCTCATACCTCACCAAATTTTATTTTTTTATTTTTTATATTCATAAATTATATTAAACAATTTAATAAAAACATAATATTTTATTAATAATTAAAAGAAAATTACATAATAGTTAAAAAAAACATAATTAAAAAAAATTACATAATACTTAAAAAAAACATAATTATATCTAAAAATCGGTAGGCCATCCATATTTCTCCGCGTACTCACGTTTTTTGGCAATAGTGATATCTCGCGTAACCTGATTGGCTATGTGATCGTGCGGTGCGTTATAGAACTTCAACGCACGTAAATAATCCTTTTCTTCAACACTACGAAGTTGTGCCGCCATCAACTTTTCGGCAATGTCATCGTTTGCAATCCTTTTCTCCACCACCGTCTCCAATAGTTGTGTTTTCTTTACCGTGTAGGAGTCAAAGCTCGCAACAACACTTTCATTTGTTGACGCCTCGCTATCGGTCTTTTTCCCTTTTCTTTTTCGTATAGGAGTTGTGTCGTCTTTTAGATCCGGAATAACAGTCTCAACATTGTCATTGCTTCCGGACTCGTAGTAGCTAGATTCCGATGACTTTCTTCATTTGTCGGAATGAGATGCCGAAGATGTTTGAACAAAACATGGTTGTTGCAACCATTTGTCTTCTCCCCTAACAACCTCTCATGCTTCAATATGAGTAAAAGACTCGCCCTTATTTTTCTTATCATAATCGGCCATGGCATTTGTCATGACGTTAACATCGCCACACCCACTTTCACGAATACGATTCTCTAATTATAAAAGTAAGAGTATATAAATTAATACAAGTATATAAATTAACGCAATCATATAAATTAACGCAAGTATATAGTTTAAAAATTACTTGTTGGATGTATAGCCCGTTAAAGACACCCATGGCGGTATTCATATTTTGCCACTTTGTGTTCAAGCTATGATGAGTTAATTTTGTATCTTTCACGCTATCCTTGAAATGCTCTAGAATTCTACCCCAAAAACTATCTCTATTTTGTTCATTCCCGGCTTTTCGACATATCGAGACATGAACCCACGCTTTTGCCAAAGCCACCTCTTCGGCCGACGTCCAATTTTTTTTATCCGCTTTAGTTTCTCTCTCTCTCTCTCTCTCTCTCTCTCTCTCTCTCTCTCAGTACTTGAACTTCTTCATCATCTTGTATATCAAATAATAATATAACAAACAGATTACCACAAGTATAACAAATAATAATATAACAAATAAATTATAACATATAAAATTTTAACATATAAAATTATAACAAGTATATCTAATAATAATATATCAACGAAATTATAACAAATAAAATTATAAATTAATACCGATTTGAGTTTGTGGTTGCGTTTCGGGAACAAAATCAACATCATCATCCTCGTATTCATATAGTGGTAGTTGTCGTTCAACACTTGGTTCACGACGCGAAGGACCTTCACGGTAGTCGGTGAACAGGTCGAAAGCACTTGTCATCGATATATTGCATTGGCTAGGATTCATCGGTGGAGGTTGGGTAAAGTATTGGTTTTGATGGTATTGTGGATTCATCGATGGAGGTTGGGGATAGTAGGCGAATTGAGGACTCATTTGGTGTTGATGGTATTGTGGATTCATCGATGGATGCACGGGTTGTGATCGAGAGCCCCGTCCACGACATCTTGTTGAGGTTGAAACACCTTTTGATTTCCTTAGATCCATGCTACAATATTTTTTAAAAGTATGATATATAGAAGGTAGTTTTTTTTTTTTTTTTTTTTTTTTTTTTTTTTTCTAACCCCGCTGTAACACCCCCAATTCATGGTTGCAGCGGAATTCGAACTGGGTGTTACTCGACGGCACAATAGTCACAATAATAGAAAACGAACTCCAATTGAGTCGTTTTAAAAGATTTATCATTCAAATTATATAAATATCAGAGGTTACAAAATGAGGTCCCAATTGGTTCCATGTTTACAAATCACATTAAGTGAGTTTTTGAATGATAATAAAATTTATAGCCCTCTTGAACATCCGTGCCCTTCCGTGCCATCCTTGATCGTCAGGAACCTGAAATACATGCTTGAGAGGTCAACACAAAGGTTGAGTGATATTCATAGAGTTTGTTAAATGTTTGAACACAATGTGTTGGTAGTTAAATCGTTGAACACAATAATCGTAGTGTTTGTAGTTAAATCGTTTGAACACAATAATCGTAGTGTTTGTAGTTAAATCGTTTGAACACAATAATCGTAGTGTTTGTAGTTAAATCGTTTGAACACAATAATCGTAGTGGTTGTAGTTAAATCGTTTGAACACAATATGTTGGTAGTGTGAGCTATAGACTCACACCAATGTTTGGAAAACAAAGATGGGCTACGTTGTTATATGCCCGGAAAGGTTATTAATTCACTAAGCTTATGACACCAAAACGTTAACGTGTACCAATATCGATTGGCAGATTTATCCCGGTAGGTACTTTGCCGTCATACCTAATGTCTCAAATATTAATGCATTTGTTTGAACTTAGTCAAAACAAATGGGATTCGTCAATCCCAATAGGCCTATTCACAATATTCGCGCTCACTTGCAAGTAACCCTCGCAAGTGATTAAATGGTTCATAATAAGGGATCTTGGTTTGGCAAGGATGTTACTTAGTGATAATAAAACATAGTCGAATAGCATACAGTAGAAAGCATTGTGTTCGATTTAGAAATAGCATGTATTCCCCCCAAGGGTTTGTAAAACAATTAAGTAATGGAAAGTGGGGCTATGAACTCACCTTGAGTTGGATGATGTATAATGAGAATGATGGATATGCCGTAAGAACTTCTACGAGCAACCTAGAATAATTGTTGTAACTTAGGTTTGGAATAATGTCTAAGGAAACATAAACATGCCAATATATGTCTTGCACTTAGTCCATGATGTGGTATGATGTATAGTGTAAGTCTTTGAAAGAAATGATTCATGAAACATGTATGTTTTGTATATCGTTTACTACCGTTCGGGCCGACATAATCCAGAAGTCATGTTAGCAAGCATTCGAGGAGCCAGGACACTTTAATTCGTAAATCCACAACTCATCTCGACGGCTTACATAATGAACTCCTCACATGAGGCTCCCTACTATTGTAGTAGTTGATAAAATATATAGATATCAGTTTTGATCCGAAAAGTTACATGTCCGATATTTGAATAAACTTAGGAAAGTTTATTAGTACATGAAGATTGTTATTAGGGGTAGTTTCATAAGTCTTGTATGACCATTTTCTCTTGGTAATATCTCATGGTTCCTTTTTAAGTGAAGTAGATCCAAATTGCTTGTTCAAGTTATCGCCTAATTCATTGTTTCATGTTTACGCCTATGTAAGTTGGTATGGTCATTTCGTCATGGCCTAGCCATGACCTTTGGTCCTTGTTCCAAGGTCATGAGACACAACCTTGGCTCTAGCCATGGTGGTGGTCTTGATTATAGGTCATAAGACCTCTTGTTCCTTTTAAAGTATAACCATAGTATAGTGACTTTGGCCTAAAAATGGGCTGTTTAGAATTTTGAAGAATTTATCACTAAGAAAGCGTTTTCAGGGCTCGAGCTTCTTTGTTCCTGAACGAAAAAGGCGTTCCGGACAACTTTCGTGTTTTAACTTTTTCATGAATCAGACCAGAAGAGTGACTTTCAAAAAGTCAGAATGCGATTCAGTAAGGTTTAGGCAGTTTTGCCGGAAATCTTTGGTAACTTCAAATGGGCGTAACTTTTGACTCGTATACTCGTTTTAGGTGGTTCAAATTGCTATGGTTTCCTTGTTAAGTCCTCTACTGTAATATGTAATGATCCAAGATCATAATTTTACCATTTTGATCAGGTTATACCAACAAAGTCACTAGTTTACTTGTTTTATGAACTTGTCTTATCGATCATGTACAATAACTTGTTTTACTCACTTTTATACATCATGGACATGAATACAAGACATAATATAGCACAAATAAGCAAGTTAGGGTTTGCTTACAACTTGTGAAGAAACTAACTAGAACCAAGATCAAGACCAAGAACCACTACTTAATCTTCCAAAACCTTTCCAACCATAGCCATGCTTCCATATCAAAAACCCTATCTTATAATCCCTTGATAAACACTAATCTAACATAAAAACAACCTTTAGTAAAAATCTTCACTAAGAACACTTGGAAATTTGATGAGTTTTTGTGGTGAATTTTAGTGTTTTATGGTTGAAAGGTGTTAAGGATCAACTAGGAACTATGCCTTGAACTTGTGATGGATTGAATAAGCAAGATCAATGATCAAATGGGGTGTTTTAGGGTGTGTTTGGTCGTTGCTATAGAGAGAAAAAGGAAGAGATGAGTTCTTATGAGTTGCCAAGTCTTAGATGAAGTCTTATAGGATATTTAGGAAGCTTATTGAAGAAGTTTAGACACATGCATGCTTCCTAGAGCTTAAGGCTTGAAATCAAGCCACATGGGTGATGAATCCCCCCCCCCCTATAGTCGGCCAAGGCTGGTCTAGGGTGACTAGATGAGTAGTCATGGTCTTATCTAAGTTACGGAGTGAGTTTTGGTCTCGTTAATCGCTAACGGTAAGTCGTTAAGTCATGAAACTTAAAACCGGGTATCGTAAAAATACGAAACTTGGAAGAATGGTTAAACTTGTCAAAATACTCCATAATAAAATATAAAATGAGTGGTAGGTTCCATTGGGGTGGTAAAACCCTGCTAAAACTGGAAACACGGGTCTAAAACGCGTAATACGTAAAACGTACGAATATTGCGTAAAATTGAGAAAAGTAAAATGTTACTTTTCTAATAGGATAAAAATGATTTAAAATGACTTATAATGTCTAGACTGGGCTCAGTCTAGTGTCGGTTGGTATTAAATATCTTTTAGACATCAAACCGTAAGCCTAAAAATCAAGGAATGACTTATAAAGTCAAGGAATGATTTTTGGTCAATGGAGGAGGGAAAAATATGTTGACTTTTTCTAATAAGTTGAAAACTTAAATCGTCTTAGAAATGCGGTGCAGGTATAGGCTAAGGTTACGGCTGAGTAAAAACGCTTAAAACTGAAAATTCCAGTTTTACACGGCCGAGCTTTATTTTGATCATGTTTTTCTCAGTCATGATTTATTCTCAAATAAATCATGAGTGTGTCAAACATTTTTCTGATACGGGGAAAATTAACGCGACCGAATTTCGTTGTGCGTAGAATTTTTGAATGACGTTTTACCCTAAAACGTGTAATTCCGTGTAATTCCTTAATACTACCTCCGTCCCATTATAAGTGTCCAGTTTGACTTTTTACGGTCTAGCTTGTTCAACTTTGACCTTGAATATATTTATGTGTGTTATATAATACTTGATGCAAAATATATGAATGGATTGGATTTTAAACGTATTTTCATTGATATAATTTTCATCAAGTATTATATAACATACATAAAATTATTTAAGGTCAAAGTTAAACAAGAAAGACCAAGAAAAGTCAAACTGGACACTTATAATGGGACGGAGGGAGTAACTTTTCACGAAAATGAGCTTATGAATGTCAAACTTTTAATTTGCCATGGAAATGATTTATCACTTGAGCCCAAGAAATAAAAATCAAGTTTCGGGAAAATTTTCGGGAAAAATGAATAGTAAAAGTGAATAGTGACATTTTCCGGGAAAAGTAATTAACCTGAAAATGCGAATTGTTACAGTCTCTACCCCTTACGGGGAACTTCGTCCCGAAGTTCTATGTGTGTCATATGTTGGAGTGGTGTCGATGAAAAGGTGTGGTTACTTATGAGGACTAAAGTCTGGGATTACTAGTGATGCAGTTTGATTTGTCATTTCAGTGTATGGTGTAGGATGAGGCTTACTTTTGTGTAGGAAAGGTATGGTAATAATCGAATATCAAAGGAAATTGATATAGCAGTCGAATATTAATAGGAATTGAGATAGTAATTGCAATCATAGCCTAGTAGGTAATCGGTTGTTGTACCTAGTGTTTATTGACTTCATACTTATGTTATTTCGGATACAAATAAGCCCACTTGTTTATAATTCTTTATTTACATAGAGAGGCATCCCAAACAATGTAAATAAGGAAATATAAACTTATGGTTTGGTGGTTTACAATGTCTTTATTTAAATGAAAAGGCATCCCAATCCATTCAAATAATTACAAATCATCCTACACAACATTCATACTTAGCCGGTGAGTTACAAGGTAGTGTATTATGAGATGATACTGGTGTTCCAAAAGTACAAAATGAATATTCAATCTTGTAAAGCTGGTGAGGGTACTTGTGGTGTAACTAAGGATGATTTGAGCTTTAAAAGTGCATCAAGATCTGTTAATGAGCTTGTGTTTGTAATGGTTGTGAAGATAATGATGTGATATGTTGATGAACAAAAGTGTGTAGTGTATGCTTAACATTAATACTCTTAGGTATAGATGTTGAGTTTGCTTTAAAAATCTTAAGAGATTTTAAAAGTTTATGATGGAATGGTATCCTTAGGACCTAAACAGGATAGTACTTCTACAGGATGAAGAGAATAATTGATAACTATCCCAAGATAGTAGTTCGGATTATCTCATAAACGAAAACTTTCAAGAATGAAATTAGATAATACAGATAAGGTGTTAAGATTTCGCTGAGTGGTAAGACATTATCGTGTCTCTAGATTGTTTTAATGTATTCTGGTGGTTTATCGTGTTCATGTAGGAAATCAATCCGAACATAACCCTAGTACAACTATTCTCAGTATTTGAAAATTTTAAGTCGAATATAGTTAGTCAGACTATATTCCACTGTCCCTAGGTTAAATATAGGTGACTAGTCTATATTTAGCCAAGGTTCGATAAAATTTTCAAATACCTAAATTAGGTATACTTTTGATATGTCCGTTGCTTTCGGGAAACTGTCCACTAAACAAAGGACATATCAAAAGTATACCTAATTTAGGTATTTGAAAATTTTATCGAAAGTAGGTTAGACCATTGCATAGAAGATAGTAAGGGTAGGTACGTATGGAAAGGAAGTTTTAAGTAGTTCTAAAATAGAACATACTTGGCCAGGATCACGAACTTTTAATAATGAAGGTTTCATAAGAAAATTTTGATGAATGTAGAGAAAGTTCAGCTTTTGTCGATGATGGGTTAGTTTGTCCTTTAAAAATCTCATATTTCTATTTTGAAATCGATAGGTTGTGACGGGTTTTTGATATCATATGAAATAATATTGATGATGTGATGGAATAATTCTAGAGACCATTGCACAAAACACAATGTCTCGGAAGTAGGTTAGACCATTGTGCAACTGGGAAGTAGGTTAAACCATTGTGTGACTCAAAACATTTGAGAAATGATTAAGACCATTGTATAATACAATGTCTTGGAAAATAGGAAAGACCATTGCAATCAGTTACAATGTCTTGGACATAAAATGTTGGAGTAGGAACATGATTGGGAGAATCTGGCTGTGTCGTAATGCCCTAGAATAGGCATACGCAGATATGTTTAGTCCATTGTTTAGATAAATGATTGAAAATAAACCGAGTTTATATATCAATATATTAATGTGTTCATGTAGTATAAAATGCTTACGGGGAAGTGCTCAATTATGTTTAGGGTACATATATAAATATGCAATTATGTTTGTGTAGCATAAAAGTGTCTACGGGGAAATGCTCAAAATGGGTATATATGAATATACTAATATGTTTGTGTAGCATAACATGCTTACTAAGTCCATAATCGTCTGGAGGATGGAAGACACGGAGAGCGGAAGGCTATAAAAATGTTTTTGCTTGTATGGGTGGTTATAGTTTAGGTCTCAATTTAGACCCGTTTCTCTATAACCATGGCTCTGGTACCAATCTGTAACACCCCCAATTCATGGTTGCAGCGGAATTCGAACTGGGTGTTACTCGACGGCACAATAGTCACAATAATAGAAAACGAACTCCAATTGAGTCGTTTTAAAAGATTTATCATTCAAATTATATAAATATCAGAGGTTACAAAATGAGGTCCCGATTGGTTCCATGTTTACAAATCACATTAAGTGAGTTTTTGAATGATAATAAAATTTATAGCCCTCTTGAACATCCGTGCCCTTCCGTGCCATCCTTGATCGTCAGGAACCTGAAATACATGCTTGAGAGGTCAACACAAAGGTTGAGTGATATTCATAGAGTTTGTTAAATGTTTGAACACAATGTGTTGGTAGTTAAATCGTTGAACACAATAATCGTAGTGTTTGTAGTTAAATCGTTTGAACACAATAATCGTAGTGTTTGTAGTTAAATCGTTTGAACACAATAATCGTAGTGTTTGTAGTTAAATCGTTTGAACACAATAATCGTAGTGGTTGTAGTTAAATCGTTTGAACACAATATGTTGGTAGTGTGAGCTATAGACTCACACCAATGTTTGGAAAACAAAGATGGGCTACGTTGTTATATGCCCGGAAAGGTTATTAATTCACTAAGCTTATGACACCAAAACGTTAACGTGTACCAATATCGATTGGCAGATTTATCCCGGTAGGTACTTTGCCGTCATACCTAATGTCTCAAATATTAATGCATTTGTTTGAACTTAGTCAAAACAAATGGGATTCGTCAATCCCAATAGGCCTATTCACAATATTCGCGCTCACTTGCAAGTAACCCTCGCAAGTGATTAAATGGTTCATAATAAGGGATCTTGGTTTGGCAAGGATGTTACTTAGTGATAATAAAACATAGTCGAATAGCATACAGTAGAAAACATTGTGTTCGATTTAGAAATAGCATGTATTCCCCCCAAGGGTTTGTAAAACAATTAAGTAATGGAAAGTAGGGCTATGAACTCACCTTGAGTTGGATGATGTATAATGAGAATGATGGATATGCCGTAAGAACTTCTACGAGCAACCTAGAATAATTGTTGTAACTTAGGTTTGGAATAATGTCTAAGGAAACATAAACATGCCAATATATGTCTTGCACTTAGTCCATGATGTGGTATGATGTATAGTGTAAGTCTTTGAAAGAAATGATTCATGAAACATGTATGTTTTGTATATCGTTTACTACCGTTCGGGCCGACATAATCCAGAAGTCATGTTAGCAAGCGTTCGAGGAGCCAGGACACTTTAATTCGTAAATCCACAACTCATCTCGACGGCTTACATAATGAACTCCTCACATGAGGCTCCCTACTATTGTAGTAGTTGATAAAATATATAGATATCAGTTTTGATCCGAAAAGTTACATGTCCGATATTTGAATAAACTTAGGAAAGTTTATTAGTACATGAAGATTGTTATTAGGGGTAGTTTCATAAGTCTTGTATGACCATTTTCTCTTGGTAATATCTCATGGTTCCTTTTTAAGTGAAGTAGATCCAAATTGCTTGTTCAAGTTATCGCCTAATTCATTGTTTCATGTTTACGCCTATGTAAGTTGGTATGGTCATTTCGTCATGGCCTAGCCATGACCTTTGGTCCTTGTTCCAAGGTCATGAGACACAACCTTGGCTCTAGCCATGGTGGTGGTCTTTGTTAGGTCACCATTTATGTAAACACAAGTATGATTGATAAAGAAATAAGATGAGAATGAGAGGTGGTTGATTAAGAGACAATATGGAAGGTGAGAGTGCAAGAGTTTCACTAAGATAATCAATTAACCAACAAAATAAAATGTAACATAAGGTTTCTATTTATAAGGGAGGAGCTAGGGCAACACTCCCTTCCTCCCTTATCCTTTCATACGTGGGCTTTCAAGGCCTCATGGGCTTTTACATGTTGCCCATTAACTAAACAATAATCATAAATAATACTAAAGCAACCTATTACAAAATGTAATGACCGAGACTTGACTAAATACTAAAGTATGATCCCAACAATCTCCCCCTAAGGGTCGGTCATCACGGTTGCTCGACGTCTTCATCTTTGTCGTTCACTTGTGACATGTAAAACTCTAGACGTCTTCAAAATTGGTTGAATGATAATGAATATACTTTGCTCTTTGTCTTTGTTCTTTGGTGATGATGTAGTGATTCGGTTATGAAGTTGTCTGCCGTTCGACACTCCTGCGTCTGTGGTGGTTGTCCGCCATTCCAACATACTCATACACCTTTAGACTTAAGACTTTCACGTACAAGAAGTTCCTTTTCATGCTTCGAGATCTTTGTCTTTATACTTTGTAGATTCTTCTTATTGGTGTAGAATCTTTCTTTGAACTTTGTGTTGCTTAAGATCTTTGGAGGAGTTTTCTTTGACTTCAAGATGTATGTATGAGCATGTTGGAATCTACCATCATGGAAGTGAGGTACCTGCGAGTAAACAGTTAGCAATAAAATAACCGGTACTTACGGATAAGGAATTAGAGCTCATCAACAGCATATTGTGAAGACTCCTTCTAATCCTTATCCAGGCCGTTCCCATATCAGATACTCCCGAAGGAGCTTACGAGACCTACTAAGTAGCTCAATGACTGGGTGAGTCGCTGGGGATCACTCCACGACTGTAGACCGTAATATAACCACCGCAAACACTAAGCATAACCCTTGTGGGGTTACCGAAGTGACCTGCTGTCAGGGCTGTTTGATGTTAACCCTGGCAGGATTTCCGTTCAATCATTGAGAAATACTTAAGTAATCCTCTCATAAACGTTCTCGGCAGATTGCTAAGATCTGCGAAGGACTCGATAATTTACAGCTGGTGTCCATTGATGTAGAACACCAGTTGTAGAAATACTAAGTGTTCCTAAGAGATCTTTGATGTATCTCAACGCTCTAGACTCTATAAGTGCACACCTAGGTTTCCTATGCGGAGACTGGGGAGGTGTCTCCTGCTTCAATATCAACCGTCTCTAAGAGATAGGTCGATAGATTACGCGGGATCCCCGTGAGAATGAAACAAGTCCTTTTAAGAGAACTTGAGTGGTTAAGAAGGTTTAGTGCATTGCGTCACTGGGTCCATGACGACTTAATCTTCAATACCGGTGTTGTCTTTTGCAACAGCCAGTAGCATACGTATTGAACCCGGTGTCTGCCCTAAGGTTGAACATATGGAGGGCTATTTCTTTTCACCCTTTACTTTACTTTTCTTTTTAATTCTTCAACTCCTTCTTTCCCTTTCATTCATTTCTCCTTTTTCGTATCATACCTAAGGACTTCTAATTCTAACTATGGGAGATGTCCTTGGGTAGATCCCTCCGGCTCTGGCGGATCATAGGACGGATATTCCTATCTTAATCACCTTATAACTCCGACAGTAGCCAAGAAACCTTTGATTGAAAAATCTCTCAAAGTGTTGGTGATAATCAAATATTTTGGTTAACACTTTGAGAGTTTTGCGTACACTTTTGAAGGGCTCCCCCTGCACATGTGCTCATAAGTATTTAATAAATTTGCACATGCGGGAGGAGCAATCACTTTTGAATTGATCCACTTTCTGTGAACAGGACCGATTCGAGACACGCTTACATCACTAGTTAAACTAGCTTGAAGTTATTACCCGGCCTGGTCAAGTCCACAGAAAGTTTCTCGAGACGGTACATTTCTACTAAGACTAATCCTTTTCGAGACACGCTTACGTGGTTAGATAAAGAGATACATTGTCAGCTTTTAGGTGACAACTAGCTCTAATATCTAACTTGATGTTATTACCCGTCGAGGATAAGTCTTTTCGATATTACTAACATTTATTGCCTCGTCAATTCCTGGGTTAAAACTGAGTCTAGCTCGCACATGATACAACTTTTAAGCATTGACTTCGTATATTTTAATCACTTTTTCATTTTCTCCCCCTCAAAAATAGCATATAAAATGATGTTTTTGATAATCTTTTAGATTAAAATATGCCTTTTGAGTCTTACGGGGAGATTCACCAAGAACTTTTGATTTTAAGCAAAGTATTTTGTTTTTGACAAGTGCTCCCCCTCAACAAGTGATTAGGTCTTATTGAGGTGAAATACTTGTCCTTTTGAGCAGAATTGTGAAAAATCATAAATGTTTGATTAATTCTACTCAAAGGTAAGAAGCCTTCGCTCCTTATATCAGGATTGAGGCACTGATGCGTACCTCAGGGTCCTTTCTTTACAAGATCGGGTTGTACACTGATATGCGTGCACAAACCATTGTGAAGTAAATTATTGACAAATCAAATCAAAATCTTACAATGATCTACCAATCAGGCCTCTGAAATGTCAGCACCGGAAATTTGGATCTGCCTCCCACATAACTCTCCAACCTTCGGAACTGATCCCTGCGCTTCAATCTGTTCTCAATCCTTAAGATGAATCTGCGAGCATCCCGGGCTTCATTGGTGTTCCACCTTTTGGATTTTCCCAGTTCAATGTCATTGACTCTGCCTTTGATCCCATCTCTGACGAACTTAAGAGTTTCATCACAGAACTTATGAATTTCTTCATAACCCATAAAGCAGTTGCGACCGTTAACACTTCGGTAGGTGAACCCAAATGGTCGTCTGATCAAGGAGTATTGAGGTAGATGTTGAAGGTCGGGGATGTCAAACAGGTTTGGTTTGGTGAGATTGAGCTTCTTCTGGTAACTTTCCACTCCTAACTGAAGATCTTCGACTCTTTCTCTAACGACTATCTGCCTGATGAAGATGAGTAGAGCTTGGATAAAGGCAAGTTGCATCTTTTTGGGCAAGCCACAGAGTTTTCCTTGAACTTTGAGCAAGTACATGTCTTCAATGTCGTTGAGACGTAGTCGTGGAAAGTCAGACTCGGAAATATCGTACTCCTTTTCATCAAGTCTTTTAAGTGTGATTTTGCTGAGGAAGGGGTACCCAAAGTGAGTGACAGTCGAAATAAATTGAATCGAGACGATCTTCAAATCACTTTCTACTTCACCCATCGTTTGGTTAAGTCTGCTGCTTCGATAGTATTGTGCCCGGTTGTCTGGCCAATGATGAATACCATAAAGTGCATTCCGGTCATATTCAACAATTTTGTCGACGAAAAGTGCTGAAGCTTCTTCTTCGATGGCATTGTTGAGATATCGAGCTGCAGGGAGAAAGGCGAGTGAGGTAACGTATTTCTTTTCGATCTTGCTGCCAAGTCTCAGAAATTCCAAGTCTGTGTTGTAGAAGAACTTGTACGGGATCTTTAGTTCCTTAGGCTTCCCAATCATCGGTAGTGGTTTGGACCAGTCAGTAATGTAGGGTGCGGTTTTCTTTGTGACCGGATCGACATATGATTCAGGATTGATCCAGTCAATATTGCTTGACATAGCTCGAGCAATATTTTCCAGATGGTATTCGAGCTCGATTGAGTTAGCAGACCGATCTTTCAGAAGATTGAAAGCATCATTTTTGATTCTTCGCAGCTCTTTCTTATTCATCTTTTTCATTTTAAACTTTTGCTGAATCATTTGAGCATATTCCACTGTTCGACCATCTTGAGGTTCATGATTGTCTTCCAGTGGTGGTTGCGAACTGATCATCTTCTCAAACCAGGAGTATTCGGCACTATTGTCTTGGTCTAGCCAGTTAAGGATGGTTTTGGGTTTCTTTGGTTCGGTGCCTTTTGATGAGGTGTCTGGTGTGGGTTGATGATGCTTTCCTTTCTTATCTTTCTTCTTCTTCTTAGGAGACGGTTCTGGAACTTCATCGGGTTGAGGTATGTCGTCACCACCGGTGTATACGAAATGGTCGTGTGCCTTGGGAGCAGAACTTGATGCTTTCGGTTGTTGTGAGGAAGTTGTTGTGGTAGGAGGGATTACCGGTGATTTGTACTGAGATGAGGGTCCTTCGGCTTGTTTCTGTTTCTTTGCCTGAGAATTAGGATCCCTGTCTTCATCATCTCTTTGACGTTTCAGCTTATCGGCCTCTGTGCTGCAAGACTCTTTGTTCATTTTGTCTTTCAGTGCTTCCAGGACTTTTGCTTCTTCAGGAGTCAAGGTGAACTTGTTTGCAAGCTTTTCTAGGAGTTGAGCTTCCAAGTCATCCAGAGAAAGTCCTGGTAGAGGAGCAGTAGACTTGTCGGCACGAAGAGTGAAGGTTGTTGATCGGATAACTTTCTTTACTGCTTGCTCAGCGAACTTGGTGAGTTCGTCTCTCATTGGTGCCAGTAGATCTTTCAGCTCAGCCACTAAGTGTTGTGCCATGTATTCCTGTGCTTGAGCTGCTAGTGCGGCTTCCAAGTTCTCTGTTACGTCTTTAGCTAAGAAAATGTCAACCTTATCTTGTAGCTCTTTGACATTCGAGTTCAGCTTAGATAGTTCAGCAACCTGGGTTGCAAGTGTAGCAACCTGATCTTCAAGTTTGCTTCTCTTCTTCTCATGTACCCTCTTGAAAGCTGACTTGAGTAACTTAGATGCAGCAGAGGCTTTGGAGCTCAGTTTCTTGATTGATTTGTCACGTGTTGATTCAGATGCAGGAGGTGATGACTGTGATGATTCAATAATGGTGGTTGTGTCTTTGACATCTCCTTTCTGTGGTTCGGGTTGTACAACTTCTTTGACTCTGGCTGCTTCTTCTTTCAACCTTTGTTCTTCTGCAAGTTTATCAGCTTCGGCTTTAAGCTTAAGCTCTTCAGCCAGCCTGGCTTCTTCTTCCTTCTTAGACTTATCTTCAGCCAGCTTATTAGCTTCGGCTTTAAGCCTTAGTTCTTCAGCCAGCCTGGCTTCTTCTTCCTTCTTAGACTTTTCTTCAGCCAGTTTGGCTGCCTCCTCTGCTTTCCTGCTCTCTTCCATTCTGATCGTTTCTTCCAGTTTAGCTTGAGCAATCTCTTCAAGTCTGGCCTCTTCAGCTTCTTGTTTTCTTTTCAGTTCCTCTTCCTGAGCTCTTTCTCTAGGCTCCATTTCTTCCATAGACATAAGTCTTGGAGCATCGGTATCCATAGGATCTTCCTCTTCTTCCTCTTCCATAGTCATTTCAATGTCGGTGGGAGACACTGAGGGATTATCATAAACAACTAAGTCTGAGGAGATTCCTGTGGTAGGCTCAGGAATGCTGCTAGACCCGCCAGCTTCGGTGGTCTGAGAGAACACTGGAGGTGGAGGTTGATCAGCATTGAATGTATCAATTCGGCTGTGAAGGAGACCGAGGTTGAGAGCCCGTTCATTTTCTTCTTCGACTGAAAGGCCTTCAGGCTCTTGTACAGCTGTAACTGGTTCCTTCATCTTTTTTCTTCTAATCCTTTCTTCTTCCAAAATTGTTTGAGCTTTGGTGAATGGACGTTGATAGAGGTGTGCGGGGGATTCAGCATGATCAGCAGATTCGTCAATAATCTTATCCCAATCTTCGAACGTCAAATCCTTATCGTCAATTTCATCAAGATTGACTTTCTTGGTGATATTGGCATAGGCTTCACTGTAAATAGGACCTTCGTCGGATTCGGTTTGTTCAGAGTCAGCAGGTTTTGGAGAAGGTGGAGGTGAGGGAAACCAGCCAGGTTCAGCAGTAGGTTTCTTTGCAGGAATTCTGACCTTAGATGATGGCTTTTTCTTAGGTTTGGACTTAGTAGAACTTTCTGAGCTGCCCGATTTGCTACCTTTCTTACCTTTCTTCTGCATGTATGAAGGTAGAGCAGCTTCGTCCAAGAACCCAACTTTCTCTGCTTCAATGGCTTGTAGGTAGTACTTGTAGTTATTGCCAGCCTTGACTTTGTCAGTTAAGAGGCTATCTGGAAGTTTCTTTCCCTGTTTCCTTGTACTTGTATCCATTCTCTTGATGACCTTCAGTGTGTCCTCATTCTTGTATGTGTGCTGAAACTCATCATTCAATCTTTGAGGAATGTCATCATATTCATGGAGGAAGCTTGCAATAAGAAGTTTGGTGAAACGGATGAATGGAATATTGGTTGTCTTGCGGTGTATGTGCCACACAATGTCTTCCCAGATAATGCTGGCATAATCAACCTTCTTGACATTAGCAATAGCCCAGAACAGCCTGAGATGTTGGAGCTTAGGGTGTTCATGGCCTGTGTCTCTGCCAGATAGTGACTTGGCAATTATGATGTAGAGAGTTCTCCAAGGCTGTGGAAGAAATCTGATATTGACCCTAGAGTGACTAGTAATGACCCCTTCAGACTCATCATACCCAATATCTCTCAGCCATTCTATCAATTCTTCTTCAGTGGGAACTTGGTCATACTCTTCATTCGGTTCAAGTTCGGGAAGTCCAAGAGCACTACGGAGAAGATCCTTGTCGACCGTGACTTGTCTCATGTGAAGCATACAAGTAAAGGACTCTTCCAGGAGGTCCAGGTGGATTGTGTGCCAAAACTGATGTATGTAGAAGCATGCCACTGCAGCAGATTTGGTGAGTAGAACTTTGCACGGGTGATAGATGAGAGCATCAACTGCAACAAGGCAAGAAGACTCATTGCATGTAAGTTTGTTGAAGTTGACTCTCAGGTTGTTCCTTCCTATCTTTCTGGAGTAGTTTTCAGGAAAGGTATCTTCCCATGCACGAATGGGTTCAGGTTCTGGTCCGTATGGGATGTCATTGTGTTCTGCCATCTGAGTAGATCATAAACACACAAACATGGCAATTGTTGATGATGTTAGCATAGACATTCATTGAACATGTTTACATTTGCATGTTTGACATTGATCAGTGGGGGTTTGTGTGTGTGAAAAACTTTTGATATGTGACAAACTTGAGTTATATTACTTGTTAGAAACATAAAACAATTCAGTTACAACATAAGTTTATCATTTACAACAAGTTACACATTGGAAAATTTCCAACACTTAGAAAATTTTGGAATTTTGACAAGTTTACGCGTAAGTAGTTGTTTTTACGCGTAACCTGACTTAAGCGTAAGTATAGAAATAATGCGTAAGTGCAAAATCTACGCGTAAGATGGAATATTACGCGTAAAGTGAAACTTACGCGTAAGATCAATTTTACGCGTAAGATAAGTCTTAAGCGTAGAAATTGAAGATACGCGTAGGATTACCCTTAGGCGTAAATTGCAACTTATGCGTAGGTAATGACTTACGCGTAAGTTCTAGACTTATGCGTAAGGTCAGAACTTATGCGTAAGAACAATTTTATGCGTAAACTATGTCTTATCCAAGACACAATTTGTCCACGTGTCGAATCTTACGCGTAAGATTCAATCTTACGCGTAGGATGAACATTTAACGCGTAAAGACACCATTTTCCAGAAATTCACCTTAGAAATTCGAGTTGAATGTTTCCTGAAAGTGCACAAACATTACCACTGATCAATAACTAATCCAATACACTTAATTCATACATTTTAACGCGTAAACATGCCTAATACAACTTAACGCGTAAACTCGTATGAACACCTAATCACAACCTTAATCAAACGTGATTCTGGGTAGGAATAAACATGGGGCAAGTGATACAAACATCATCAGGATCATATGGTACAAATATAAACACAAATTATCCACAAAATCACAAGATAGGATCTGCTAGTGACCTACGAACCCTAAACCTTAGATTCAAGAACAAAACATGTTTAAAAATCCAATTAACCCATATTCAAATGATCCTAGGCATACACAAACATTTTCCCCATCACTAATTACAATCCTATTGCACAAACTCAAGATCCCCCAATTCATACGCATGAACCCTAATCTCAAACAAGATCAATTAGTGTTTCTGGGAGTGATTGGAGTTAAGAAACATGCTTATTATCATCTAATGACCATTTCCCATCTATCAATTTGATCAATAACAACACTTAATACTGGGTTTGAATTCTACGCATAACTCAAAAACAATTTGAACGATTGTGTAAAATTGAGCCGTTAGATTTGAATGAAATTAAAAACCCTTGTTAGTAATCATGATCAAAACAAGTTATCACTTACAGATTCAAGGATGGTTGATTAGATCACTAGAATGATTGTGAGTCGTAGGATATAGTAGGTGAAAAAATTAAATGTGTTGCAGGAAAAAGTTAATGTGAGTGGTCATGGTTCAGTTTTGACTGTGGTGAAATCAAGTTACCCAATGTGACAATTTTAGTCCCTTAACCTCACACAACTTTTTAAACCTAATGCCTAACCATTTTAACACATTGTTGTTTTAGTATATTAACTCCAAGAAATGATAAGAACAACTTGTCGTACTCCCCCTCGACCTTAGAACATGGTAAAATTAATTGGTTTTGATCAAGGAGAGTAACCCGAAAACCTTTTGAATCAACTTAGTAGATAAAACGTAAATGTTTTTGGTAAAATGCAAGTATAAAAGGTAAAAATAATTTTTGGTAATTAAAAAAAAACATACTTTTCCTCCCCCTCAACACTAATTTTAAATGATTGAAGACATTTTAGAAAAAATATAGTGTTGAAAGAGTTTTATACTTGCATTTTTTTTTTTTTTTTTGAATGGTTTTATATTTTTGTATTTTGTTTTTGAGAAAAATATTTACAAAGATAGTGTTGATGTTTGACGATCAGTTGTGTTTTAAAAACTTTTCCAGATCCTCTGGAGTCAAACATCGCATACCAATTTGGTGAACTAAACTAGCAAACCTGGATGGTGCCAAGGATTTGGTAAGTAAGTCCGCCAATTGGTATTCAGTTCCAACAAAATAAAGTTCAACTGTACCCCTTTTCACATGCTCTTTGATGAAATGATATCGGAGATCGATGTGTTTGGATTTGCAATGATGCACAGTGTTGCAGGAGATAGCAATTGCACTCTTTGAATCACAGTAGATAGGAATCCTGTTGAATAGGTAGCCATAATCCTTAAGTTGTGATCTCATCCAAATGACTTGAGCACAACAAGCAGACATGGCTACGTATTCAGATTCTGTAGACGACAGTGAAGTGCAGTCCTGCTTCTTAGATTGCCATGACACAAGTTTGTCTCCGAGAAATTGTAATCCACCAGATGTACTTTTGCGTATGTCTAAACATCCTGCATGGTCAGCATCTGAAAAAGCAATTAGTTCAAAGCCAGAATCCTTCGGATACCAGATCCCCAAGTTAATGGTTCCCTTTATGTATCGAAGGATTCTCTTGACCTCACTGAGGTGTTTTTCAGTTGGTCTGGACTGATAGCGGGAGCACATGTAGACAGCAAATACTATATCAGGTCTACTAGCTATGAGATACATGAGGGACCCAATCATACTTCGGTATTTGGTAGGGTCAACTGGAGTCCCATGTAAATCAGCATCTAGTTTTGTGGTATAGCCCATTGGTGTATTATAAGTATCACAAGACATCATTCCATGTTTCTTCAAAATTTCAAGAGCATATTTAGACTGATTTATAAAAATTCCACGGGGTGATTGATGAACTTGAAGTCCTAGAAAGAACGAAAGTTCACCCATCATGGACATTTCAAAATTATCTTTCATTAATTTTGCAAAATCATTAGAGTAACTTCTTTTTGTTGAGGCAAAAATGATGTCATCGACATATATTTGAACAACAAGTAAGTCCTCCCCGTAGGTTTTTGTAAATAGTGTGGGATCCACCGATCCTTTAGAAAATTTATTGGCCAATAAGAAAGTAGACAGTTTGTCATACCACGCCCGTGGGGCTTGCTTGAGTCCGTAGAGTGCCTTTTTTAGTCGGTAAACGTGATTAGGACGCTCAGGATCAACGAAGCCTTCAGGTTGGCTAACATAAACTTCTTCACGGAGATCTCCATTAAGAAATGCTGTTTTGACATCCATTTGGAAGACTACCATATTCCTGTGTGCGGCATAGGCCAAAAAGATCCGAACAGCTTCATGTCGAGCCACTGGAGCAAAGGATTCAGCAAAATCTAGACCTTCCAGTTGAGAGTATCCTTTCGCTACCAGACGTGATTTGTTTCGTATGACAGTGCCTTCAGCATCAAGCTTATTCTTCCATATCCATTTTAACCCAATGACAAAGACTCCGTCAGGTCTTTCAACTAATTCCCAGACTTCTAATCTTATGAATTGCTGAAATTCCTCTTGCATAGATTCAATCCAGTTGTCATAAGTCATTGCATCTTTAATGTTCTTGGGTTCTTCATGACAAACTGTGAGTGCGTAGATGCAAGTTTCTCCATCTGTGTGAAGTCGTTGTCTTGTCATAACTGGTGCATCTGGATGGCCAATAATATGAACTAGAGGATGGTCTCGGGTCCATTTGTGTGTTGAAGGGTGTAGTTGATATGTATCTCGCATGTTGGCAGGATCCAAGTTGCGTGTTGACGACTCAGCTATATCAGGAACTGTAGTAGCTGGTGCAAACGGATTGAAGAACGCATCAGGATCATGCTCTGCGGATTGTGGAACTGATAGTGGTGTTGGATCTTCAGCTGAGTGGCGGGAGTTAGAAACAGTTTGTACTACTGTAGATGGTGAAGCAATTGGAGGACCGTCTCTCTCAACAGTTGTTGAAGTTTGTTGAGGTGAGTCTGGTACATGAATATTGTCAGGTTGAGCAGCGGAATAAGGTGAGACCTCAGTAGGACGGTATTCAATTGTGTCATCAAACAGTGGAGCAAACAAGGTTTCCAATTCTTTGCGATTGAGTGGCAATGGTTCAGCCGAAGATGCCGGAGAGTTAAGACGGTTAAATTCGGGTCCTAAGCTGTGTTGCTCAGAAGCCATTTGTGTGAGCTCATCAAAATTAGCGTGAATGGTTTCTTGAATTTCACGAGTACGACGATTCCAAATCCGAAAACCTTTAGAATTTTCACAATATCCAATGAACACTCCGATGTCAGCCTTTGCTTTAAGTTTACCTAAATCATCACGATCATTTTTCGGATAGCAGAGTGCTCCAAAAACATGAAAGTAATCGATGTTCGGTTTCCTTTTGTGAACAATTTGATATGGTGTTTTGCGATGACGTTTTGTGATCATACAACGGTTTTGAGTATAGCATGCGGTTGAAACAGCTTCTGCCCACAAGTAATCAGGTAATTGAGCATTAATCAACATAGTTCTAGCAGCTTCCACTAACGTCCTGTTGCGTCTTTCAACAACACCATTCTGTTCTGGGCTTCTAGGAATAGATGTTTGATGTTCAATTCCCACTTTCTCATAATAAGACCTAAGTGTCTGATTTTTGAATTCAGTTCCATTGTCAGTTCTGACTATTCGGACCGTGTTGCGTAACTGAACTTGAATTTTAGTGAGAAAGGTGATGATCATAGAAGGAGCCTGATCTTTACTTCGTAGAAAATAAACCCAAGTCCATCTGGAAAAATCATCGACGATTACTAGTATGTAGCGTTTACCGTTGATACTTTGAACACGCATCGGTCCACACAAATCCATATGAAGCAGTTGTAGAACATGATTCGTACTGTGCTCAGGTTTTGAAGGAAAATGAGCCCGAGTACTTTTTCCTTGTTCACAGGCAGGACATAAGTGATCTTTGGTGAAACGGAATCTTGGAAATCCCTCAACAAGTTTATAACGAGCAAGGTCAGTCATAGTTTTGAAATTCAAGTGTGAAAGACGTTTGTGCCATAACCAAGATTTAGTTGATTCTGCTTTGGAGAGAAGACATATCGGAGATGTTGCAATCATATCTGACATTGAAATTGTATAAAGATTGGAGCCACGGGAGCCAGACATAAGATCGTTTCCTTGTAAGTCACGAACAAAGCAAGTTTTCTCACGAAATGCAACTTCTAGATCCCCATCACAGAATTGACCAACAGAGAAAAGGTTGTGTCCAAGGCCTTCCACATAATAAACACGGCTTATTTCGATGTTCCCACTGATAAAGTCACCATACCCCATGATTAAAGCGTAATGATCATTCCCGAATCTGACAGTACCAATGAACTTTGAGACAAAGTTGTGTAACAGTTTGAGATTGCCTGTCATATGTCGGGTGCATCCGCTATCAACAATCCAGAGAACAATCTGCACCACCTGCATCACAAGAAGAGGACACGGATGGAACAGAAGTAAGGGTGGAACCCAAAGAAACTGCGGGTTCCAGTTGGTTAGAAGCACAAGTATTCAATAATTTAGGAATCCATTTAAAATCAGGTTTGTGTTGTAACCAACGTTGCCAATTCCAACTAGTTCGAGCTTTCTTAATGGTGTATTCACTAGTGTTTGGCTGATTCCTAGACTTGTTCTCTGCACCTATGGGGGTAACATCAACTTCACTAGAAACCGTAGAAGGCGGCTTTCCTAAGATAGACTTAGAGGCAGTAGTGGGCCTAGAAGGAATGCGTGTCCTACGTTTCTTATGACGATGAAGTAGAGAATTAGCAATACATTTAGTATGATCACCAGATGAAACGCTTTTACGACAAAACACACAAGATGCATTAATATTCAAAACATTCAAAGGTTCATCATTCGTTACATTTAGATTTTGATTACAATTTGCCAAATTAGAATCTAAATCTGATGCAACATGAGTTTTATTCAAATTCCTAAGTTGGTCTTCTACTTCTTGAGCTTCTAGTTGTCCTCTCTTACGTTGCCAGAGCCTATTCTTCTTTTTACTGTTTCGCTTGGGTCTGCTAACGCTAGTAGGGGAGACTAGTCCTGTAGAAGTGGAGTTTGCAACATTAGTATTTTGAACAACCTTTCCTTTATCAGTTTTGTCTAATTTATACATTCCTGGTGCTATCACCGTGGTGTCAACCATCTTTCCTTTTTCAAGTATTTTGATTTTCTCTTTCAACTCGATGATGATGTGATTCTTATCCTGAATATTAGACTCAAGTATACCATTGCAATATTTGATGTCTATGTGGTTTTGTAGAAACTCGTCATTTTCAATTTTTAACTTCGCAATTTCTTTCTCGTATTTGAGACACAAACCTTTTAAAGACTCATTGTTTTTGCAAAGTTGACAAGAGTTTGAAACATTGTGACTTTGAAACTTCAATTCCCTTTCAAGACTTTTAGCTTGACACCATTCAAGCCTTTGATTAAGTAGACTGATTTGTTTTGAAAACTGTTTTGTCACATCATCATTCTTTTTCCTCAGATTATCATTCTCATGTTTCAGTGTCTCAATTTCCACATTCAACAAGTTATTATCAACACAATGATCATGCTTAAGCATAGAAGTACCAGAATTATAGAGATCATTCATGATAACAGACAAAATATCAGCATTGAGAACTTGTTCTAAGAGTCGATCAGCATCATTTTTGAAAACTCTAGTTCTTTGCTTTTGAACCAAAATTTCATTTTGATTATCATTGAAAACGTTTATCATATGTTTGACCTCCTTTTGAAGTTCCTGATCCCAACGTGTAGCACAGAGACGGAGGTGTTTGACAATAGGCAACAATTGCTTTTGAAAAATATCTCTCTTTTCGCGCTCGTAAGCGGATTGAAACGTTTCAATTTTTATTTCAGAATTACGTTCAATTGTCTCCTCCAAAATTTCGATGTCTTCCATAAAAGTTTTGAAATAATTTAAGACACGAACACTATTTGGTAAGGGTGAAAGTTCACCGGATGATGGTAAAGGACCATTTACTTGTGCTACAGTTTGGACAGGGGCCTCATTGTGAGATGAAACATACGACTCTTCGATAAACCATGATTTCTCAGGTAAATCCTTTTGAGTAACGAACTTGACTGGATTTTTTGAATAGTCATATGATGTGCAATATTGAACATTACTCATTTTTGACCGACTCTCGTCTTCAAGTTCTTCTTCTTCCTCAGTATCAAAAACAACAGCACGCACAATCGTATTATCAAGCAAATAGTCCATACTGTAAATTTTTGGAACATCTTTGAATGCATTGTGAAGAAACATTGAATTGTAATCGCCAAGTGCAAATCCAGTACCGGGTCTCGGTTTTAAAGTAAATTTCTGAATTGTTGTGACAGAGTTCCCGTGTTTGTAAACAATGTTACGAAATTCTTTCAATTGTTTTTCAAGATCAACAATATCACCGAGTAAGTTATCTATATACTTCCTTTTTCGTATTTTATGTTCACAAAAATCTTTTTGACAACTTGACAATTCTGTTTCTGTTTTTGAAAGTTCTGTTTGAAGACGTTCGACTTGCGTTTTCAATTCACTCTTTTCACTTTCGAGTTTTGAAATCAACTTTCCGTTTGACTCGATTAAATCTTGCATTTTGCGTTGAAGATCTTGTTCTTTGTTGTAGGAATCGTGAAAAGCTTTTTCAAAACTTTTTGCAAATCTTGTCTTCCTGATTAGAAAGCTGAATTTTATAACATTCAATATCTCTTGCAAGTGACGCATTTTGTTCTTTCAAAACTTTGTTTTTCTCGTTGCACTTTATTATTTGCGATTGTTGAGCATCCAGTTGTTTTGATAACAATATGAGATCAGGGTCTGGATCAAATGATGGTTCATGTTTTTCGAAATGATCATGTTTATCATTCTCAATAGGATCATCAAATGAAACAACTGTGTCATCATCGAATATGACAACTGTGTTTATTTGTTCATCTGTATGAGATGATGAAGATGATTTAGATGGAACAACTTGCGCCATATCTGATTCATAAGCAGAAGGTGAGACTATTTCATTAATAAAGCATTCATTGAGGTCATGTACCTGAGACAAGCCGTCAGTGTCATACACTGGACCTGAATCATTGAGCTTAAGTTCCTGCATGTTGGCCATAAGCATCACAGCAGCATTGGCTTCCAGATCTTCCATGTCATCATCGTTGTTCACATTTGCCATGAAGTTGTTGTCCTGTTCAGGGAAATGTCCATCTTTTTCATCCTGAAGAGCCATGAGTAATGCCTGCTTGTGAAACTTACTACCCCGAGTTCTCGGTTTGGGACATGCTGTAGCAATATGACCTTGTTCATTACAATTGTAGCACCAAACTGCATTCCCTGAGGTGGAGTTCCTTGTAGCAACTGAGTCAGACCTTTGTTGAGAAGATCCTGAGTTGTTCCTGAACCCTGCATTGTTACCAAACCTCTGACCATTCCCATAACTTCCTGAAGAACTTCCTGAACCAGATCTACCATAGTTACGATTCTGAATTTCCACTCTTCCATCATTTACAACAGCTTGATTCCTGGTATTAGAAGATGAACGTTGACGGTTGTTCGTTTTGTTGGAGAATTTGCTGAAAGCACGAGCAATAAGAGCAAGTCCCTGATTCAACGTATTAAAGTCATCATCGTCATCATCATTGCAGTTGGAGTAGAACACAGCATCATTGTTGTTTGACGGAACAAGTTGAGTAGAAGTATCTTGTGGAGATGAATCATAAGGGACCATTTGGTTCGAGGTGGAAGATTGTGGATAACTGAAGTAGTTCTGCTCTTGAACATATGCATGATTTGACAGTGGTGGTGGAGCATAGGGAGATTGAGCTACGAGAGCCAAAGAATTTGGTGTTGTTGTGGGTGTGTAACCTCCTCGTAGAGCTCGATCTTTTTCCACTTCAGGTTCATGGTGTTTCAGAAAGTCATACAACAAACCATATGGAGCATCATGAAGATTCTTCGTTTGACGAACAAATGTCACATATTTATGCCAATCAGGGCCAAGACTACCAACAAATTTGGAGTTCACAGCGATCCTTGGTACTGTGATTTTGTGACGTTCTAGATCATTGACCACATTTGTGAAACGATGATAGTAGGATTCAAGTGACTCTCCAGGTTCAATTGTGATGTCAGTGTATTCCATGTAAAGCTTGGATTCCATGTCATCTTTGTTCAATTGAGTTCCTTCCATTAGGAGATGAACGTGTTCCCACATTGCTTTGGCTGTTTTCTGAGCATCGACACTTCGATAGATCGGATTAGGTATACCTTGAAGTATATAAGCCATTGCATACTGATCAGCTTCACGATGTAGTTTCTGTTCTTCAGTGAGTGCAGATTCTGCAAGGGGTCTATCACCAGGAGGACGTGGAGGATCAGCATGTGGATCACCAGCTTCAAATCTTGTTGGCCACTCAAATGGTCCTTCAAGTATCACTTGCTTCAAGAACTTCCCATGAGGTTTCTTTAGTTCAAGAAATCGTAAGAATCGACTTGACCATTGCACATAGTTTCCAGGTGTAAGCATTGGAGGTGTTTCAAGTGATCCTGCCTCATGTCGGGATTGTTGAGTTGTAATAACTTCACACATTCTGTCAAACCAGTGAGGTTGTTTGGAGGAAAACTGAGTGTTTTGTAGTGGCACTTGATAAGGTTGTTGTTGAGGAATGAGCTGTTGTTGCATCATTAGGTAATGTTGTTGTGGATTGTATTTAGGAGGTTGTTGATTCATTATGTGCGGAAGGTATTGTTGTTGCTGATACTGCTGAGGTTGTTGTTGCTGATACTGCTGAGGATAAGAGTGAGGGAAGTAGTGATTAGGTGGTTGAGACATCTTAGAACACTTGTGTAGAAATGGATCTTTGTAGAAGAATGAAATGCACATTCCTTTGAGTAAGTTGCCAAATCCTTGGGGTAAGTTCAATTCTTACGCGTAACTTAATCTTACGCGTAAACTTTAAGTTATGCGTAAAGAGTAGATTATGCGTAAACTAATAGTTTAGGCGTAAGTTTTCTCTTTACGCGTAAGTTTAGGCTTATGCGTAAGTTTAGACTTATGCGTAAGGTTTAAACAACCAAACAAATCTTTCAAACTTATCCAAGCGTGAAAGATAACCGTAGTCGAAGTATTCCACTAACTTATCCAAGCTAGGGAAGTACTGAGTCACCGTTACACGAGGAGAAGATCGTTGATGAAGCTTACGCGTAAACTCTGGCAAGTTACGCGTAACTCTGACTTACGTGTAGAATCAAACTTAAGCGTAGGTTTAAGGCGTAAAAGAGCACTTAACGCGTAGGATCAGGGTTTTAACCAATTTAACGCGTAAGAAAAGGGTTTTGGCCTATTTAACGCGTAAGAAAAGGGTTTAGACTAATTTTACGCGTAAGAAAAGGGTTTTGGCCTAGACTTATGCGTAAACCGACCAAAAAACACTGTAGACAGCTGGAAATAGTACTTTTTCCGACCACTTTACGCGTAAACCGTACTGTTCATCCAAAATAATGACTTTTTGATGAAAAAATGCTTAGAAATAAGGTACTTTTGATCAAATAACTTCACCAATACTAAGAAAACCTTAACTTTAGAAGATGTAGCTACCAAAAACTAGTTTTCCAATATCAAAGAAGCTATAAAACCTTAAAAAAAACCTTAAAAATCACAACTTTATGCAACAACTAAGCTTCAAATCACTATATCAACCTTGAAACTTATCCAAGCTTCAAGATTTGAGTGAAAGAAACAAAGAAAAATGCAAAAAGATGAAGAAATAAGCACCAATCCCCACGTTAACCAAAGAAACTCACTTCAAACTTCTAGTAGGCGAATGATACCACTTGTTAGGTCACCATTTATGTAAACACAAGTATGATTGATAAAGAAATAAGATGAGAATGAGAGGTGGTTGATTAAGAGACAATATGAAAGGTGAGAGTGCAAGAGTTTCACTAAGATAATCAATTAACCAACAAAATAAAATGTAACATAAGGTTTCTATTTATAAGGGAGGAGCTAGGGCAACACTCCCTTCCTCCCTTATCCTTTCATACGTGGGCTTTCAAGGCCTCATGGGCTTTTACATGTTGCCCATTAACTAAACAATAATCATAAATAATACTAAAGCAACCTATTACAAAATGTAATGACCGAGACTTGACTAAATACTAAAGTATGATCCCAACAGTCTTGATTATAGGTCATAAGACCTCTTGTTCCTTTTAAAGTATAACCATAGTATAGTGACTTTGGCCTAAAAATGGGCTGTTTAGAATTTTGAAGAATTTATCACTAAGAAAGCGTTTTCAGGGCTCGAGCTTCTTTGTTCCTGAACGAAAACGGCGTTCCGGACAACTTTTGTGTTTTAACTTTTTCATGAATCAGACCAGAAGAGTGACTTTCAAAAAGTCAGAATGCGATTCAGTAAGGTTTAGGCAGTTTTGCCGGAAATCTTTGGTAACTTCAAATGGGCGTAACTTTTGACTCGTATACTCGTTTTAGGTGGTTCAAATTGCTATGGTTTCCTTGTTAAGTCCTCTACTGTAATATGTAATGATACAAGATCATAATTTTACCATTTTGATCAGGTTATACCAACAAAGTCACTAGTTTACTTGTTTTATGAACTTGTCTTATCGATCATGTACAATAACTTGTTTTACTTTTATACATCATGGACATGAATACAAGACATAATATAGCACAAATAATATGTAAATAATATGAATATGATTATTTAACAAGAAGCAAGTTAGGGTTTGCTTACAACTTGTGAAGAAACTAACTAGAACCAAGATCAAGACCAAGAACCACTACTTAATCTTCCAAAACCTTTCCAACCATAGCCATGCTTCCATATCAAAAACCCTATCTTATAATCCCTTGATAAACACTAATCTAACATAAAAACAACCTTTAGTAAAAATCTTCACTAAGAACACTTGGAAATTTGATGAGTTTTTGTGGTGAATTTTAGTGTTTTATGGTTGAAAGGTGTTAAGGATCAACTAGGAACTATGCCTTGAACTTGTGATGGATTGAATAAGCAAGATCAATGATCAAATGGGGTGTTTTAGGGTGTGTTTGGTCGTTGCTATAGAGAGAAAAAGGAAGAGATGAGTTCTTATGAGTTGCCAAGTCTTAGATGAAGTCTTATAGGATATTTAGGAAGCTTATTGAAGAAGTTTAGACACATGCATGCTTCCTAGAGCTTAAGGCTTGAAATCAAGCCACATGGGTGATGAATCCCCCCCCCTATAGTCGGCCAAGGCTGGTCTAGGGTGACTAGATGAGTAGTCATGGTCTTATCTAAGTTACGGAGTGAGTTTTGGTCCCGTTAATCGCTAACGGTAAGTCGTTAAGTCATGAAACTTAAAACCGGGTATCGTAAAAATACGAAACTTGGAAGAATGGTTAAACTTGTCAAAATACTCTATAATAAAATATAAAATGAGTGGTAGGTTCCATTGGGGTGGTAAAACCCTGCTAAAACTGGAAACACGGGTCTAAAACGCGTAATACGTAAAACGTACGAATATTGCGTAAAATTGAGAAAAGTAAAATGTTACTTTTCTAATAGGATAAAAATGATTTAAAATGACTTATAATGTCTAGACTGGGCTCAGTCTAGTGTCGGTTGGTATTAAATATCTTTTAGACATCAAACCGTAAGCCTAAAAATCAAGGAATGACTTATAAAGTCAAGGAATGATTTTTGGTCAATGGAGGAGGGAAAAATATGTTGACTTTTTCTAATAAGTTGAAAACTTAAATCGTCTTAGAAATGCGGTGCAGGTATAGGCTAAGGTTACGGCTGAGTAAAAACGCTTAAAACTGAAAATTCCAGTTTTACACGGCCGAGGTTTATTTTGGTCATGTTTTTCTCAGTCATGATTTATTCTCAAATAAATCATGAGTGTGTCAAACATTTTTCTGATACGGGGAAAATTAACGCGACCGAATTTCGTTGTGCGTAGAATTTTTGAATGACGTTTTACCCTAAAACGTGTAATTCCGTGTAATTCCTTAATAACTTTCACGAAAATGAGCTTATGAATGTCAAACTTTTAATTTGCCATGGAAATGATTTATCACTTGAGCCCAAGAAATAAAAATCAAGTTTCGGGAAAATTTTCGGGAAAAATGAATAGTAAAAGTGAATAGTGACATTTTTCAGGAAAAGTAATTAACCTGAAAATGCGAATTGTTACACCCGCTCCCGCTCCCCCCCCCCCCCCCCCCCCCCAAAACGGTTCTTTTCTATCCAACGTTCCAAAAAATCAAATGCCCAATGTATACTTTTCTTTCATACCGTTGCAGCATGGATTGCCGAAGATGTTCATACCACAACCAAACCGCATGGGTGGCAGCGGTGTTGCCGTGCGGTTTGGGTTGATGCTGAAACCAAACTGAGCCCATCGCCACCACCCTAAGCAATTTAGATAGAAATCATGAATTCAATTCAACACAACAACACTTAAGAGATTAAAAAATAAAAATAAAAAATAAAATAAAATTAAATTAAAAAATAATAATAAAAAAATAAAAATAACTTATCACTTACACAACAACAACAATACCCAATCCCATCGGAGCTAAGTATGGGGGAGGTGGGATGTAGACAGTCACATCCCTAGTCGTGGTAGAGGGACCACTTCCAGAAAGACCTCCGACAAGTGCTCGTGTGCAAGCAAACATACAAAAGAAAGAAGCAAGGAAAGAGATACACAAAAATAAATGAAAACAAATAAGACAAAAATAACCAGGCAAGCAAAGATATAAATGAAGACGAAGAAACAAAAAAGAGAGCAAGCAACCAAAAAACATGGGGGAAAGGGGGACCAAGGGCACATAAGAACAAATAACACAGAAGCCACATATAAGCGGAAAGAGGCAAAACACACCAAACAAACAATGGGATAAAAACGCAAATAACAAACATGCATAAAAGCCAACAAGCCAGCAAAGGGGGATAAAGAAGCAAGTAAAAAGGGGAAAAACAAAATAAACACACAAGAGCCGAAAACGCCTAAGAAGAAAAACCTGCCGGCAAGAGCTCTACAAGGCAAAAAAGGTCTACACTGAATCAACCAAGCAAAACTACACCTAAGCGCCCTACTCATCTACCCTAATCCTAGTTCTTCACGCGTTTCTATCAGAGATCATGTCCTCGGACAGTAGGAGCTCCTTCAAGTCAACCTTCAACATGTCCTCCCATATGAGCTTTGGTCTCCCCTTCTCCTCAAGCCATCGACAGTGATATACTCCACTCTCGTGACAGGTGCTGACTGTGGTCTCCTTTTGACATGCCAAACCATCGCAAACGTGCTTCTATCATCTTGTCGATTAAGTCGCAACTTGGAGTACTCTTCGAAAGACTCCATTCGGGATTATGTCTAACATAGTTTTGCCACAAGTCCACCTTAACAAACGAATTTCATTCTATAACCTATTTGATTGGCAAAATGTGTGATATTGGAATTCTTCATATTTCATGTATACTCGAGCATTTTCTACAATTCATATTTTCTTTCCTTTTTTAACCAAAACATGCATTAAACAAACTTAAAATCCATACAAATCAGTCCTCGCAAGCCACCAAAGCAAGGTAAGTTTCTGGGAAAATGAACATCCCAACTAAACCTTGAAGTGATAGAATCGCATAACAAGCAACCCAATTAACTACTTTCATCATGGTCAATAAACGTCTCTTTAGAAGTTCATTACTATTTTTCTAAATTAATAATCATATCAATCTCCATATATTTAACAATATAAGCCGAAAATAGTCTTTAATCCTCAAAGGAAATATAAGTCTACTGAGAAAATCACACATTGTAAAGTATCTAATCTAACACTAAATAAAAGTCACATATAAAACAAAATTTGTGAAATTACACCTTCCCGAGAATGTCACATAATGGAAACAGAATACTCCATATTTGCCTATACGATCAAGTTTCTTGCTCAAAATTGTGGAACCTAAAGAAATTTTTGGAGGGCTAATTTCCTTGATCATATACAAACCTAACTTAGTGAAGCTTCTAACTCAAGATCACTCGGTGAAGCTGCTAAAAGATGATCACGCCTGCTTTCAATGAACTTCTGCCTTAATTCCTCAAATTTTCCTTCTTTTATTGCTTCTCTAACTAATCGAAAGAACGACAAATAGTGATGCGTGTTATGTCTGCAGGAACAAAGCAAACTTAGATATACTGATACAAGTGGCAACTGAATGAGTTCATAAAAAAACAGGTCATTACAGGTAGTATATATTGGATAACAGGTCAAACAGGTAGAATAGATAATGAGAAGATACACATGAAACAGGTCAAAGGAGTCAAAAGTAGTCTAACATGTAGTCAAATGATTACACCATCTTAAATCCTGTTATTAGAAAAGATAATTATCTTAAATCCTGTTATTAGAAAAGATAATTAAGAACCTACTTTATTGTATAACTTATAATCATATTTATTACGATAATGGTCAGCCCAATCATAAACGTTTTGACCCGTATAAAAATTTATTAGTTTTGACCCGTTACCCAACCACGTGCCCCACCCATCTTGCTACTTATTTCTGAAAACAACCAATGATTGTAAGAATTTGTTTTTACATTTCAAGAAGAATCGGAGCCAGCATTTCATGGACATTAAGCAGATGATTGATGTACGCTTTAGTATGGTTCTGGCATGTGTAGCAGTTGCACCCATCAACAATTCGTGACGCATCTTTCCTGCAAACGAAACAAGCAACTATTATGTTAGCAAGGCTATACAATATGCTTCACTCATTTTCAATAGAGGTGGCAATTTTATACATTAAAAACAAATTATTTGGGTTGAGTTAACTTCAAACTGGTCAAATCATTTTATTTATTTATTTATTATTATTTTTTTTATTTTTTTTGCTAATATCGAAGTGGGTCATACAGGTGAAAGTCATCCAAATTCTGTTTTTAATGCATAAACCTTCAAATGTTTTCTTCGAAAATCAAATTTATTACTGTGGGTTTGTGACAAAATCGTTTAAGTAGTCAGAACTAACACATTAATTATTAGTTATTATTAACAAATTCAATGGGAAAAAAATGTTTGGGGGTCAACCCATACCTATAAACGGTTGCTTTAAGATTAATCTTAGTGCCGTCACCACCCAGAGCAGTTAGTTTAGGGTCGGACACATGGTTAAACTTTCCATCAAGTGGAAAAATAAGTGCAAAGCCTCAAAGGGTCAGCTGGTAAATATACCTGTCAAAATCATCATAATAGCTATCAGTTGATAGAAGAACAGCAAGAAAAACAAAATGTTGGTGTGCTATATAAGAAACCACTCACGTCGAGTCAAATAGATCAATGCCTGCAGCAATGCCCTGTAATACCTCCTCTAGATTGATGCAAGAAAGAAATTGGGTTAAAAAATGAAACATGGAACAAAAATATGAGCATTGTATTCGGTTTATAAACAAATGAGATCCTTGTTTCATGACTTGTGTAATGTATAGCTAAAATAATGATATTGTATGTGTATAAGGTTAATTGCACAGTCCAATTTTGTATTTCAGGTAACCAATTGTTCTACCACATAAAAGAAACCAACTTTTAGAAACACAAATTTTTTTCCTAGATTAAAAAAAGTTGGCCGCTGCCAGATCAAAGTTGGTTAGGAGTACAAGACAATAGAAAAGGTTTCATTTGTATATACCATTACGTCCTATGGTCCCACCTTTGTGTCTCCTTATATTAAGCAAATTGGGTCCACAATCCCATCTTCGAACATCATACAAAATGAGATAACTGACCAGAAAGCATCTTAGATCCTAGGACTGTGTACTTGCTTGGCTTAAAAAGACATTCATTATGACTTCACCAAATTAAGAAACAGCTGTTCCTTTGATGTAACTAATAATAAGTTTTGCAGCTTGTCTTATTAGAGAGGTTGATAGCTTTAACATGTTGATCTAGATACATTTTCCTAGTATCCTTTTTTTGTTCTGGAATTCTATTTATATATTACGTCAAGAGAATGAGAAATAAACATATCACGTAATTTTACACAACTTATATACCTGTACTAATATACTTAGATTAGATGGTGTGTCTGGTGAGTTGGGTAACAAGTCAAAAGACTCAAAACGGGTAATTTTTGGAGCATATCAGGTCAGTTTTATTTAAACTAATGTATGGTGAATATTGATAATTCTTGAAATGACAATTATACACCGTCCATAGAAGCTCAAAAAATTACATTATGAGACCAAACTGACCTTATTATTTTTTATAAAGAAATCTTTAGATTTTCTAAAATGTTTTTATAACTGCACCAAACTCAAAGAACTACTGAAAATTATTCGCGTTAAATATTGTAAAATGTTGTCTTAATTCTTGTGAAAAGAGAAATAGAACACCTTTCAAGCACAAGGAAGACATATAAGTTATAACTAAACCTACAGTACAAGCTTCAAATATGGTAAGAGTTGATACCTGGAAGTCCAAGGCCACAAATCTGACGAGGCTTTTCATTTGGCAAACAGTTCTGAAACAAATCATTAGTCAGGTGTCTTTGTATGTGTTTTGCATAAACTAACATTATAAAAAACAATCTAACATAAAACAAACAGAAACCAAATAAGTAAAATGTAATACAAATTGCTCAACTTAGTAGCAAAAACACAAAAAGAATGTAAAAGTGAGAAAAATGCTAAAAATTACAAAAATTTTCATTTACAGCTCACAGCAGAGTACCTTTGTTGGATTTTCTACTCTAAACAGTTACCATTGACCATCTAAAACTCCAAACAAGCTTTTATTTTTATGTACAAGGTGCGTTAATGAGTTCATATTTCTACTAATTAGTTACTATAGCACTTGAAGAAGTGTACAACTGTACATGGATGCAATAGATACGTATGATTGTTAGGTAGGGATAGACTATAGTACCATAACAGCATGTAGAAGAGCAGCACGTTCATCAATGCTATCTCCAAGTCCAAAACCACCAATATAATAACCTGGAATGCCACTAGATATTATAACCTCAAAGAGATGCGGACATAATCAATCAGAACATTGAAGCAATAAAATATTACAACATACCAGCTACATTTCTCTTTGCTACCTCTTGAGCACAATGTTCGCGTTCTTCAATGCTGCATCCACCAACAATGGATCCAAAAAGAGCTCCATCTGTCTACAGTACAGAAATTATTACAAGCATTGCAAACGGCTTACAACTTGATACATTATTCGTTCACTAAAAGTAACAATAACCAATCAGTTGTCCCCTATAGCCCTATGCATATGCTTCTGGAATATCCAAATCCATCGGGTGATATCTAACTGGTAGATGAATGATAACGTCCTGAGTTCTAACCACGCAATACTGAAAAGACAGAATTTATTTACCGTATTTAGTGAAATGCAATCATCAAGCCATTTAATAGTTCGCTCAACAGAAGCTCTATTCCTTTTTACTGTAGCCGAAGTGGGTACTTCATCGGCTAAACTGACCCACAAGTCAGGCTTCATTGACGATATCATTTTCATGTACTCCACAGGTTTCACCTGTAACAATACCAAATATTGTTAAGTAATAGCAAAGGCAATGAAACCAGGTGAAAATAAAAAGATCCAATCGATGCAAGTGCTAGCGATTTACCAAGAAACGCCCACATGGAGTCTCAAACGATGCTCCATGCTTGTTACTACTAGATGATTCTGGAAGAGAGAGAATAGAATCCCGTGGTACAGAAACAAATCCATAATCTTTCAAACCAAGAAGCTGGTGAATTCCTCCAATACTTGATATGGTCTTTAAATTAGGACCCTCCATGCTGCAAGATATAGAATTAGGAACCCCAGAAACAGAATTAGCATCTGATTTATGTTTCAAAGTGAAAGGGATGAAAATAGAAATACAATCGGCTCAATACTAAAATGTAGTAAAAAAATTAAAAATAAAATAAAAATAAAAATAATAAAAAAAAAATAAATAAATAAATAAATAAATAAATAAAAACTGGTAAGACATAATCTACTTAAATCTGAACATCATTGTACTATAAATAAGAACACAATACCTCAACTCTACAAATATTTACGATGGTTAGAAAACGAAGAAGTTACGCCACCATTTGTAGAGAAAAGTGTACTCACTACACTATTTTACAGTTAAACTTATATTTACTTTCTGAGAGTAGCAACCACTGCTTTGAAGATTAAAGTGTTCATTGATTTTATTGTTTTTAATAGAAATTGGTTTGACGTTTCATTATAAGCAATTCATCAACCTTCTTTGTGTTTAGAGGGTGTTTGGGATTGCTTTTTTTAAAGTGATTTATCTGCAATGAAAATAAGAACATACCAATGAGCTTATTTTGGAAATTCTAATTTGGTCTAATATAAGCAATTTCATCCAAACAATCAAATTTGGTCTAGTATAAACACTTTTGCAAAACTTGGTAATTTGAAGTTTTGAACTTTCGAAACACAAAATTCACCCGCAAACAAACACCAAGAATATATAAATGTCACACACTGTCAAAATCCATAATCAATCAGGAAGTGTTTAACATTCTGTTGCAGAAGTTATCATATGATAGCTGCACCTTCAGTAGATTTTTGGCTTTTTCTGATTATTTGATACCAAAGGGTCAAATAGTCGTGTTATGAGTAGCTGCATACAATATCGAATAAGGCTATCATTGGGTCAAATAACTTGATAATCCTTACAACTTTAGAACTAGCTATAATATCTTAACACAACAACTTTCAAAACCCAATGCCAAACACCTCCTCGTTGCGTCTAATTACTCCACCTGTCTCAAAATAATTGTCCACTTCCCACTTAGTTTACAAAATTACTCAATATATCCTTTTACTACCTCCCATCATAAAACTGTACTCTCCTAAATTGAAAATGTGTACATTCTAATAGGTGATGGCCTAGTGGCAAAAAGCTTGTGATTATCATCACTAAAAATGTGAGAGGTGTGAACATTCCTTCTAAGTGCAAACAAACAACCCCATTTTAAAATTTTACGTTTCTCATTCGTAAAACTCTATGTCCACGGACACTTACGGTGGTTTTTTTAGCTTTTGGATTTTGTTTAATGTCTCATGTATGAAACGCTAACAATTGAAACTTTTCGCATTAGCTTTTAGCTTTTACTTCATTTTACACTTTATAATTACACCTACGGCTACGTTACCAAATACATCCTATAATACAACCAGCTACCTTGCAGCTACTACTAGTTTTAAAAAACACAGCCTTAAAATCAAAATAAAAAACTATCAAAAACATTAATTCTTAAAACTAATTCTAAACCATATTCCTTCGATTTACAATTAGAATGAACAGATAAAGAGAATGTTCGATTTTGCAATGGTCGGTTGTGCTTAAGGCCAAACCGGACAGGACTAGACCGAGGACCATATATGAGGGAAAGGGTGGACCAAGGACCGAACCGAAATATGTTCCCGTCCAGTCGGTCTGATTCGGGCTAGTTTCTCGGTTCAGTACAGTCCGAGGTTATTACGCTCAGCCCTATTTACAAGTGTCCACAAACCAAAAGGGTAAATTTCAAGTTTAAGGGGGTGTTTGTCTAAGAGCTTATTGAAAATTTGATAAGCTCATAAGGCCACAAGAAATTTTCAATAAGGTCATAGACAAACACCCCCTTAATCAGTAAACAGGGTAATGATTACACATTGCTAAGAAACTTATTTAGGAAGCAACAGAATTTCAAAATTTACAAAGCGTCAAATACATTTAATCATTTATATATATTTATTACTAATTAAAAAAAAAAAAAAAAAAAAAAAAGGTACATACAAATGCATAGGACTAAACTGAAGAAGAGTGGACCCACAAAACTGAAGCGCCAAAAGATGATCAGGCGATATAAAAGCAGGCAGCCCTTTCCTTGTAGTCAGCACAAGCGCCGGTGTTTCAACCTCTATCTCTTTCGTCTTATTATCCGAGGGTTGTCGGAAACTGGTTAATTGGAGTAGGCCTACTCTTGCTCGGCTGTTTTTGCTCCATGATTTTATACAAAACTTCATCTTTTTGTTTTGTTGTGTGGGTTTTGTGAGGTTTGCTGGTGGCATTGGTTTTAGGGATATGGCCGCCGGTTCTGTAATATTTTGGCGGAAGGGTTTTTGTTTGGGTTTTGTAATAATAAAGGTAACAACAGAATGTTCGATTTTGACCGAAGGGAATTAGTAAGGGTGCGTTTAGTTGCATAAAAGATTGGATGGTGATCGTGTCAAGTTTTTCCGGTCGGTCATTGGATTTGATTCAATTATTGTGTCAAATTTAATTGCTCACAAATGACAAATAGGAGATAAGGATGAGTAAAAGAAAAAAAAAACTGAAACCGGACTGGAACATGAAGAAGCGAACTGAACCAGAATGGTTCTAGTTCCAATTGCTCACAAATGGACCAACTTGAGTTAAGTAATGGGAGATAAGGATGAGCAAAAGAACCAAAGAACTGGAACCGGACCAGAACCATGAAGAACCGAACCGGAACCAGAACCAATGGTTCTAATTCCAGTTCTTGATTTTGAGATTTTTTCGGTTCTTGGTTCGGTTCGGTTTGGATCGGTTCCGGAACCAAATATCCAATAATTATAAAAATATGTATTTTTTTTTACTTCTTATCAAAATATTAATCAAATCCTAAGTATCATTAAAAATAAATAAATAAATAAATAAATAAATTTTTAATTCACTAAAACATCCACAAATCAATAATTAATCTAAACCTAATAACATTCCAAGATCATTCATCATTATCAAAATAATGAAAGTAAGTTTATATTTTATTTTTATTTGCATTCGATTAGCTTTTACATGTTCATCATGCTAAAATTTGCTAGCACTTTTATTAATACATTGTTTATTATCTATCATCATCACATAGCCACATGATCATCACGTAACACTTTTAGTTTTATTAATATTTTGCCTAACAAATAGTTGTTGAATATCCCCTTATATAACTCGCTTGTCAACACTGATTGTTGAAGCTTTGATTTACACCCAAGATTGGGTGAGAAAGTCGAGAACGTAAATTAATTGGGATGATGTTGAAGATCTTATTAAAGACGATGAGATTGTCAAGGATATGGAAGAACAATTAGAGAAACTAAATAGAAGAGACAAAGAAAAACAAATTGTGAAACTTTAAACGGTCTTAGTTATTTTGATGGACAAAGATTTAAGTTATTTTATTTTGTTTTCTGGAACGTAAATTAGTTCGGATGATGTTTTGACAAAGTTTTAAGTTTTTTTTTATGGACAAAATGAAAGTAACTATAGAATGATTGATTATTCGAGTTTATGGTTTAGTTGTTAATTGTTATTTGCTTAAATGTAAATGGTTGCAACTTGCAAGTTCTTAAAAAGTTTAATTTTTATTGTTTTTTATTAGCTTAATAGAAAAGCGGTTCCTATACGAGTAGATCCAAAAGAACTGGAACCGGAACCGGAACCTGAACCAAAAACTATATTCGGTTCGGTTCTCGGTTCTCAGTTTTCAAAAAAATCGGTTCTTGGATCCACCTGTTCCGGTTCGAGAACCATGCTCATCCCTAATGGGAGAGGATCCTCACCCTAAAAGATTAGGGTTATGCTATTAAGACCCCTACGATGTGACAATAGGTTTTGGTCAAAATGTACAAACCGTGATGCACACCGTACAAACCCGCAATGCAAATGGCCTCACGAAACCTCTTCTATGGGAGGGTCCGTATAAACTCCCCAAAAGATTATCTTTAGTTTTGTAGAATATTGGTTGAGAAATTTTCCACAAAATACTTGAAAATACAAAAAACATGTGTAGTTATCACTGGTACAAAAAGTTGTATTGGTCATGCCAAAAATGTGTGACGATATACATATAGTCACACACGTTCTTTCGTTGTGTGTCACTAAAGGTCCCGCCACCGTAGGTGGCATATGGTCACACTGTTGAGTTTGTGACCATTATCATTGAAAAAGAGTGACCAAAACCTGAATATGTGTCACACCCCCAAAATCGGGTCCAGCGGAAGCATACATGTAGCTAGGGTGTAACTCAATTGGTATTACAACACTAGTTCAAAAATAGTTTGCACTTGAATCATTTAGAATAAAATAGTTAAATCAAAATGTTGATTTTTACATTGTTAAAAGTAGTGCGGAAGTAGGCCATTAAAATAGTTAAAAACGGTCCCCCAATGATTAAATCAGAGTCTTCTATGACCATGCCCTGCCCTGCCAAAACCTCCTGTAGCGTGCTATTGCTTAAAACCTGAAAATACATGCTAAAGTGTCAACACAATGGTTGGTGAGTTTATAGAGTCTTGTGAAAAAGAATGTTATGCATATGAATGAAGGTATCCCAGCAAAGGCATCGAAAATCCACTCAGTTACAAGTCCCGCCATAAGAGACTTGTAACCTGTGTGTTTACGACCCACTGCCAAATGTAATATGTATACGTGAACAAATGTAATACTTGTATCCAAATTCCATGATAAATATAGCAAACGGCTATATAAATAATTCAGTCCATGAGGCCATATGATAAATCAGTCAAGTGGGAAAATCTGTAATAAGGTTGATGCAAAGGCATCGTAATTCAGTCAAGTAGGGAAACAGCAATATTACGTTTGACATCACAGCCAAGTGGGGAGTACTACAATATTACGTTTGACATCACAGCCAAGTGGGGAATACCACAATACGTTTGACATCACAGCCAAGTGAGGAATACCACAATATTACGTTTGACATCACAGCCAAGTGGGGAAATACCACAATATTACAATGAACATATGGGAACAATTTGTGACCATGAAGTCCTGTAAACAAGGATGACAAATCCCATGAAATGCAGTAATCAACATACCAAAGAAATGCAGGTAATCAAACATATGTATAGGTAAAGCTGAAAATGTTTGAGTAATCAACCATGTAAAGCAAGTAATGCGTTTAAGTAAAACGAGCATGTATTCTCCCCCAAAGAGTTTACAAAACAATTAAAAGAGTAGGGGCTATGACTCACCTGAAGCTGTTGTTACTGTGATGAAGTGAAATGAACAACAATGAACGGTATGCTGCCGCAACCTAATATGAATGATATGAACGATCTAATTTAGATCATGAAATAATGTTGGAAATGTCCATGCACATGTTTCCTATACCACTCTACTCTTTGGAAAAACACTTGATGTTATCAAAAATATATATTTTCCAAGACTTAGGAAAATATGCCTATTAGAAAAATAAAGCTAGTTGCAATATATATGCATATATATCGTATGTATCAATGTTAGTGTTGAAATCCTCGGTTTGAAATCCTTGAAATAACGCCTTGTAGTGATAAAAATATATTGTAATCACTAGTACTTCGTTAGTTATAAAATTGGGTACTTGGTTAATATTTTTAGAAAATTTAGAATTTAGTACGTAGAAGTAGTATTATTATTTTTACTAGTGAAAGCTGCCAATTATAGTGGATTTTTGCCGATATTGAAACGTGAATATCTTTGTTGTTATAAGCCCGTTTTACTTGTTCTTTATATCCACGGTTACGTCTTAGTATGTAGTAATATATTTTGGAAAGCTTGGCTCCTCCGGGTTACGTCTAAAGCCTCTTTTTGTCCGACGAAAAACGTCCAACAGCATGTATTTTTCCGGAAAATAGTTTTCGTCAATAAACTTGCAAAAATCATAACTTCTTCGTTATAAACTCTTTTTAATCCATTCTTTCGCCTACGGATTCGTTTTTGAAAGTATTTTCTAAAAATTTTGCCAAAGTTTCCTTTGTTTTTACTGATTTTCCAGAATTTAACAAAATGGGACAGTAGGTATATTTACTTGTTACAAATCCATTTCCAAGGTTCAAAACTAGTTTCTACATCAACCAAAACTCTTGCAAACTTCACAAAGCTAATCTATTCTTACCATACACCTTCTTAGGGTGCCATGGGTTCCTAATGACTAGTAAACAAGTTAATTTAACAAAGGAACACCTAAAACCAATTCTAGGGTTTGTATGTTTTAAAAGTATACAAAAATAAAGTGGTATAACTAGTTTGTGCATAAAATTAAGCATGAATACCATAAGATACATATTTTAATTAGATGAAAACATGAAAATAATTTTGAATACTCACTTTGAAATAATAGGTGGTGAGATGATGAGAAACCTTGGATTACTTGTGTTTTTGTGGTATGATTCTTGATTAGGATGATGAAATGAACAACTTTGATGCTTTGTACTAAGAAAAATAATGGATTTTAGTTATGGATGGAGGTTGGGTCGTGGCTTAGGGAGGAAGACAAGAGAAAACCTCACTTTGATTATGAAAAAAAAATATGAATGTGTTAAAGGTGTTTTAGTAGGAAATATCTAACATAATGGCATTATTGTAAATATTTAGTCAAGTGGAAGACAATGGGGGGGGGCACATGCATAGAAAATGGATGAGTGTGTAGTAAGCTTGGTGTTATCTGGTTCACGGAGTCGGTTTTGGTTCCGTTATTCGCAAAACGTAAAGTTTTAAACCGCGAAACGTAAATTCGGGCATCGTAAAAATATGAAACTTGAAAGAATGACTAAACTTGTCAAAATACTCCATAATAAAATAAAAAATGAATGGTAAGTTCCATCGGGTTGCTTGAACGTTGTTAAAACTAGAAACGCGGGTTAAAAACGCGTAATTTGCGTAAAACGCTGAACTGGAAAACGTACAATTCCAAAATACTGGGTAAATGAATGTAATAACTTTTATGATGATAAAATGGATATAAAAATATGTCGGGACCATTGTGTGAATATTTAGATATATTTGTCGTGTATAAACCGGGTGTTAACGTTTCTTATAAATACTTATAAGGAAAATGTTAAATGTATCAAATATATAAATTTGAAAATCCTAAGAGTGGTATAACATGTAAATGACCTACGGATGATATGCAGACTGTCTCTAGTCCGTATGCAGTGTCCTTAACACTAATGAAATGAATTCGCACCTAAACCAATCCGGTTACGCGAATTTGAATACCCGCAAACTAAATTTACGATGAAATGTGTAATGCACGTGAATGATGAAATCTTTTCCCGCAATGAATAGTGTTCAGTGAATAGTAAAATTTCAGAATGCTTCTCAGAATGTTAAACTGACACCAAAAATAATGAATAGTAAACGATGAATAGTGTTTTGATGAATAGTGTTTTTCCAAAGTTCGGGAAATGACCTGAAATGACCTGAAATGGTGAGTTGTGACAGTCTTCCCCTCTAAAAGGAACTTCGTCCCGAAGTTCAGTTTATGTTGGTTTCTGAAAACATATTGGTGAAAAGTGATGAAATTTAAGAATTCCAGCGGACTCTCACGATAGGAATTCGACTCTGCTTCAACTGTTTGACCTAACTGTCCATGATTTCTACTTGTTCTCCTGCAAGGTTTATGTTCGACTTTGGGTTGGATTCCTTTACAAATGGGATTATGAGTGACTAATCTGAAGAAAAAAAATATATATATGACAATACATGGTTGTGTAGTCCTGTTGTTCTCTAACAAGGCACAAGTCTGACGGCCACTAGGCCTACTCTGTTTGAAATATTACATGGTCCAGTGTATATCGGGTTTAACTTTCCAAGTTTTCTGAATGGTATCATGCCTTTCCTAGGCAGAACTTTCTGTATAACTCTGCTTACCAACTTGATGTTTTAATGGTTTACAACTTTATCAAACTTGTAACTGATTCTTGATTTGTAGGAAGTTTCTGGTTATTTCATGAATACTTACTGGACTAGTGAGTTGGGCTTTTCCAAATTTTGATCCGTCAATGAATGTTGGCACTTCGACCATAGAGTGCCTCATATAGTGTAGTCTCTACGCTCGCGCGATAACCATGGTTGTAAAAGAATCTGATTGATGGCAAATGGCTAATCCAACCATTTCTAGTGTCAATCACTCATACTCTGAGCATATCTCCCTATGTTTGAATTGTTCTCTAATCCTGACCATTGGCCTGCAGATGATAGGTGGTGTAGTTCCAAAGGAAACTTAATGAAATTGCTAGGAGTTTGAGGTGATAAAAGATAGAATATTCATTAGATCGGAATTCGTTAATAGTACATGAAACTTATATGATAGAACGTAGAATTAAACACAAAAGAAATACAACACTAGAGAGTTAAGGCTTTGGTTTTCTTGTTCCTTAGCTTCGGGCAATCCTTTCTGAGATGCCCTAAGTTTCCACATTTGAAGCAACTTCCTGGAATCCTCTGATTTGTGGGTTTCCTACAGTCCTTAGTTAGATGACCCCGCTTCTTGCATATTCCACACAGTCCACTGCAATGATATAAGTGATGCAGATTACACATGTTGCAGTAAGGTAAATTTCCAGTATATCTTTTCTTTGTGCGTGGTCCTGCAGCATAAGCTCTAAACACTTCTTGTCCTTTGTTTGGCTGCCATACTTAATCGTTTCCTTGGTTGTCATCCCTTTTCCTTTTGTTTTCGTTGATGTTGTTGACAGTAGTTTCTTGTTTCATCACTTGAGCCATAAGCTTTTGAGACATTCCGATAGCTTCCTCCAACGTGTGCGGTTTAGAAGCAATTACGTTCCCCCTGATGTTGTGCGGTAGTCCACCGATGAAATTTTCTAGCAGCTTTTCATTATCTGGAACCATAGTTGGGCATAGTGCAGCCAACTCCTGAAACCTTCTGAAGTAGGTCTCGATGTCATCACCTTTAGTCACCAGTTCATAGAATTCTGTTTCCAACTTCTGCACCTCAGTACGAGGGCAAAACTTACTAGTCATCAACTTCTTGAATTGCTCCCAGGTGAGCTTGTAGGCATTTTCCATACCAATCGGTTGAGCATAAGAATTCCACCATGACATAGTTTCATCCAAAAGCATACCAGTAGCGAATTTTACCTTGCTGACATCAGGACAGTTGCACATGAGGAACACATTCTCAGTCTTTTCGAACCAGCGAATCAAAGCAACCGCTCCTTCAGTGCCCTTAAACTTGATGGGATCACTAATCTTAAAATTTTTCCAAGTACATTCACGCCTATTGTCGGATTGTCTATCAGTCCCTGTCTGTAAAGCGGTTTCAGCAGCCCTTGCAGCTACCTCAGCTCTCTCGCTCTCTAGAGCTTCAGCTATACTCTCCTTAACAAATTTCCGAATAGCAGCATGTGTCATAGTTGGAGTAGCTTTAGCTTTCCCTGGCGGCATAGCTCTTCAAAACTAGAAAAGAAGGGTGAAACATAAATAAGACGTTTCCTATGGAGGTCATTGATAATATCCACTTATCAATATAGGGAGTAGTGTGCGATGAGTGGCATAGGAATCCATAAAGTGTCAGCTAATTCTATATATATATGGGGATGGGGAAAGGAAATGATAGTGATGGTGAGAAGGGAAGAGACTGTGACAACTGCGACAAAATGATATTGTGATAAAAGAAAATACTGTGATGTAAGTGTATCGTGCATAGACGTAAATGTTCATGAGATGAAATGATCGATTGACATGCTTCCAAGCGGCGGTTCACGAGGTGATGAAAAGTATGAATATTCTGACAATAAGGGTATACTCACACATGCATGAAACATTTGGAAATCGAGTAAAGGATTCAATCCAGACAAAATTTTATTATAACTATTCTCAGTGTTGCAAAATTCATTTCTGAGTCGGATATAGGTGGTCAGCCTATGTCCTACTATCCCGGGTCGAATATAAATGACCAGTCTATATTCTACCGAGGTTCCATGAATTTTGAAATACTCAGCTCAGTCATACTAAGACTATGTCCTTCACAAATACCAAAACGTTCTGAAAGACAAAAGCAAGTGACCAACTCGAGGTCAAATGATGAAACTATGCAAGGAAAACATAACGCGGTGACATATATGATACATGAGCATGCTTATATGAAAGACAATTATAGTAATCAACTATAATAAATGAATATAATATATCAGATAATGAGACACAAATCTCATCACATATGTCAGCAACCAACCACAAATCAGGCTTCAGCTTGGCAGGCAGGCACGTGACGGTCATAGGGTTAAGTTTTCGTAAAAGTAGCTATAGTCTATGTTTTAAAAACACTTAGATCGCTATAGCCAAAGCTATGATACCAATCTGCCACACCCCCAAAATCGGGTCCAGCGGAAGCATACATGTAGCTGGGGTGTAACTCAATTGGTATTACAACACTAGTTCAAAAATAGTTTGCACTTGAATTATTTAGAATAAAATAGTTAAATCAGAATGTTGATTTTTACATTGTTAAAAGTAGTGCGGAAGTAAGCCATTAAAATAGTTAAAAACGGTCCCCTAATGATTAAATCTTAGTCTTCTATGACCATGCCCTGCCCTGCCAAAACCTCCTGTAGCGTGCCATTGCTTAAAACCTGAAAATACATGCTAAAGTGTCAACACAATGGTTGGTGAGTTCATAGAGTCTTGTGAAAAAGAATGTTATGCATATGAATGAAGGTATCCCAGCAAAGGCATCGAAAATCCACTCAGTTACAAGTCCCGCCATAAGAGACTTGTAACCTGTGTGTTTACGACCCACTGCCAAATGTAATATGTATACGTGAACAAATGTAATACTTGTATCCAAATTCCATGATAAATATAGCAAACAGCTATATAAATAATTCAGTCCATGAGGCCATATGATAAATCAGTCAAGTGGGAAAATCTGTAATAAGGTTGATGCAAAGGCATCGTAATTCAGTCAAGTAGGGAAACAACAATATTACGTTTGACATCACAGCCAAGTGGGGAGTACCACAATATTACGTTTGACATCACAGCCAAGTGGGGAATACCACAATACGTTTGACATCACAACCAAGTGGGGAATACCACAATATTACGTTTGACATCACAGCCAAGTGGGGAAATACCACAATATTACAATGAACATATGGGAACAATTTGTGACCATGAAGTCCTGTAAACAAGGATGACAAATCCCATGAAATGCAGTAATCAACATACCAAAGAAATGCAGGTAATCAAACATATGTATAGGTAAAGCTGAAAATGTTTGAGTAATCAACCATGTAAAGCAAGTAATGCGTTTTAGTAAAACAAGCATGTATTCTCCCCCAAAGAGTTTACAAAACAATTAAAAGAGTAGGGGCTATGACTCACCTGAAGCTGATGTTACTGTGATGAAGTGAAATGAACAACAATGAACGGTATGCTGCTGCAACCTAATATGAATGATATGAACGATCTAATTTAGATCATGAAATAATGTTGGAAATGTCCATGCACATGTTTCCTATACCACTCTACTCTTTGGAAAAACACTTGATGTTATCAAAAATATATATTTTCCAAGACTTAGGAAAATATGCCTATTAGAAAAATAAAGCTAGTTGCAATATATATGCATATATATCGTATGTATCAATGTTAGTGTTGAAATCCTCGGTTTGAAATCCTTGAAATAACGCCTTGTAGTGATAAAAATATACTTGTAATCACTAGTACTTCGTTAGTTATGAAATTGGGTACTTGGTTAATATTTTTAGAAAATCTAGAATTTAGTACGTAGAAGTAGTATTATTATTTTTACTAGTGAAAGCTGCCAATTATAGTGGATTTTTGCCGATATTGAAACGTGAATATCTTTGTCGTTATAAGCCCGTTTTACTTGTTCTTTATATCCACGGTTACGTCTTAGTATGTAGTAATATATTTTGGAAAGCTTGCGTAACACCTAAAATCTGAGAACATGTGAAAAGACCAAATTGCCCTTACCAATTTGAAATTTAATTAAAAGCTTATTAAAGTACCAAATAAATCCCAAACTTCAAACAATGCACAAGTTATGTATCCAAATAATTTTAACAATTTCATTTAACATTTATACAAGTAGTAAAATTCCCAAATTACCCCTACAAAGGCCGAATGAGATAAAAGAAATTTTAAGGAGATTTAATTTGATTCAAATTGTGCAAATAAGGAAGATAATCACCAAGGATATTTTGTCAACCAAAAATTTCGAAATTCCTGGCCCAAGGCCCCCATCACACGGCATTCCATCTTTTATAGTCAATCCATACCTTTTTTACACTAAACCCTAATTACCGATTGAAAAATAACACACCAAAGAAATCTCTTAGCCTCCATTCGACTCTCCCATCACTCTCAAGCATTTTTCTATGATTCATCAACATCCTAAGAAGCCAATAAAAATCCCATTCGAATTGTTGAAGCCTTACACGATCGTAGCATTGTTTTCTTTGTGTCGAGCCCTAAAACAAAGGTAAATTCGTTATGCTTCATACGACCTCTATAAAAATGATTTCTTATTTTTCTGATGTTCCTTACATCATATAAGACCCACTAAAATTGGTTTCAAGGTTGGAAGATCATTGGTGAAGTCATGGTGATTTTTGGATCGTTTTGGCTCTACGCGTATGCTATAATTTGTACAGCCCTCTCTACACGTTCCATTCTTGATTTGGTATTTTTCTCAGGTCCTTTATACCTTATAAACATCAAATAAAATGTTTGGTTCGATCCATGCATGCTCTATATTGTTTTCGTGAATTAAACCCTAAAAACATGTGTAAAACGTAAAAGACACCATGCGATCCATAATAATTCTGAATATAATTTATTAACGTGTATTATAATCTATTATGACCTGTAAAATTATTGGAAAGAATTAACATGGCTTGAATCTTTGATTTCGAATTATTTTGGCTAATTGTGTTTTTGAATAAAACGTATAAAAAGAAAAGGAAGAAAAGCATGCGATCTGATTTTTGATGAATTAGGGTTTGTTTGATGATTATTAATAACATTTAATGATAAGGTAATGATTACAAAAGGATTTGATTTGGGTAGGGTTCCTAATTCCATGATTTTATGTTATACGATTTGCATTTAAAAGTTTTGGGTGAGTTTTGTAAACTTTAAAAACTTCAAGGTTAATTCTGGAACTTATTTGGGCTGTATACTATTCGACAAAAATATAACTTGAGGGTTCTAAGTGTAAGTATTACAAGAAAATGAATTAATTGTATTTAATTGGTGCAATTTGTAATTAATTAAAAGAGAGGGACTAAAAATGTAATTTTCAGAAACTTGGAACTGTTTTGAGTATTTAAAAGTATTCAAGGGATTATGTGCTAATTTGGTAAATTAATGGCTTAATATGTAATTATTAAGAATTAAAAGTTGTAATTGTAAATTAAAGGGTTAAATATGTAACTTTGATAACTTGAAGGACTTAAAGTGTAAATTGTGAATACTTGAAGGTATATTCGTATAACATGATAAAATAAGGGATCATTATGTAAAATGGATAAGTTAAGGGTTTAAAGTGTAACTTTGAATACTAAAAGGTTTAAAGTGTAATTTTGGAAATATAAGGGTGTAAAACGTAAAGTTATGAAACCCTAAGGACCAAATGTGTAAATATGTTAAAAGATACTTTGATTCCATTAATAATGACTCAACCTTCTAATTATGGAAACTTTCTAAAAGTGGAAACTTACTATTTATGGAAACCTGCTAAAAGTGGAAAGTCACTTTAAATGGAAAGTTACTAAAACTGGAAAGCCGACTAAAATGAGAAATCTGAATTGAATAAGTTATTAATAACAAGCCGACCATTAATTCGTGTAGATTCGCTGAAGAAGGAATTTTGCTTTCGACCTTTATGTTTCTGTCATGTGTGCACTTGCGGTTTAAGGTACAGATATTCTGACCTTTCTCAAAAGGTTTCTCATGATCTCTTTCATATTCTGATCCGTTAGTTCCCGAATTGATGCCATTGCTATGATCCCCTTTACTTGAACTTTCTCTGTTGATCCCACTTGATATGACCTCCGTTATGAAACCATGCTATGAAAACCTTTTAATTATGCCATGGAAATGTTTTGAGAAGAACCGATTTGAAAAGATGTTTATAAATGATGCTAAATTTCTTTTTAAAAGAAAGGTTATTTAACTTTCATGAACCCTATATTTTGAAAGACCATTTTTATGAAAACTGTTTTAAAAGATTATTTAAATTGGACTTTTAATAGAAACTTTTGAAACGGACTTTTGAACTGAACCATGAATAAATTTTTGAATATGAACCTTGACCTGATAAACTCTGATTGGACCTTGAATACTATTTCTGATATGAACCCTTTGTTATGAACTGCTATTATGAACCTTTGATATGGTTCTGAGATACACCTTTGCTATATGACCTTTTGTATGATATGAGACCTGACTCTTAGTTTGATACCCGAGCCATTTCTGTTTCCCTACCTATGGAGGTACCATAGGCGTGTCTGTGATGCACCACTGGCATGACTAGTGTGTGGCCCTAGTGATTTGGCTACACCGTCCCCTTTCTGATATATGATATGCGCGCTTTATGATATGATTTGTTATGGCCACTATGATTTCTGCGGGGGCGTATGGATGCATCCTAGATCTGTTCTGTTTAGTGGATTTAACTATAATTATGATTATGATATATGTCTGGTGACTGGTACTGTGTGCTTTACATGCCTTTCATAATTTCTGAGAGTTCGCTACTCCACCCAATTGAAGAATGAGGACACCCCTCATATTATCTGATTATCTGAGAGGACTCCCCTCTATATGATTATGAAGAATTATGGTATTGACGGCTTATATGATATGATATGTTTCTGGGCTCGTGGTAGATGACTATCCTTTCTTCCTTCTATTCTATTACTCTTTTATCTATTCCTTATTCTATTTCCCCAATGCACTATATTTCAGTTCTGTTTCATTATCATTGCTTTGTATATGTATCTGTTCACTGGGCTTTTTAAGCTCAGCCGCATTTCCTTTTCCTGCGGCAGGTTTTAGTAGGAAGCTGGGTTATGGGAAGAGAGTGTGACTGGACTTAGAAGACTATGCTTTGGACTAGAGACGATTAGATGAAGTTTCACTTTATTAGACATAGTATTTATTGTTTTGTAACCTTGTAGTTTCAGATTTTCATTTGTAACCCTGAATTTCGTTGTATGTATGAATCATATGCTTGTGTTTGTTCTGATATGTCACTGTAATGTAATACTTCTACCCTTATCGGGTTGGGGTGTTACAGCTTGGCTCCTCCGGGTTACGTCTAAAGCCTCTTTTTGTCCGACGAAAAACGTCCAACAGCATGTATTTTTTCGGAAAATAGTTTTCGTCAATAAACTTGCAAAAATCATAACTTCTTTGTTATAAACTCTTTTTAATCCATTCTTTCGCCTACGGATTCGTTTTTGAAAGTATTTTCTAAAAATTTTGCCAAAGTTTCCTTTGTTTTTACTGATTTTCCAGAATTTAACAAAATGGGACAGTAGGTATATTTACTTGTTACAAATCCATTTCCAAGGTTCAAAACTAGTTTCTACATCAACCAAAACTCTTGCAAACTTCACAAAGCTAATCTATTCTTACCATACACCTTCTTAGGGTGCCATGGGTTCCTAATGACTAGTAAACAAGTTAATTTAACAAAGGAACACCTAAAACCAATTCTAGGGTTTGTGTGTTTCAAAAGTATACAAAAATAAAGTGGTATAACTAGTTTGTGCATGAAATTAAGCATGAATACCATAAGATACATATGTTAATTAGATGAAAACATGAAAATAATTTTGAATACTCACTTTGAAATAATAGGTGGTGAGATGATGAGAAACCTTGGATTACTTGTGTTTTCGTGGTATGGTTCTTGATTAGGATGATGAAATGAACAACTTTGATGCTTTGTACTAAGAAAAATAATGGATTTTGGTTATGGATGGAGGTTGGGTCGTGGCTTAGGGAGGAAGACAAGAGAAAACCTCACTTTGATTATGAAAAAAAAAAAAATGAATGTGTTAAAGGTGTTTTAGTAGGAAATATCTAACATAATGGCATTATTGTAAATATTTAGTCAAGTGGAAGACAATGGGGGGGGGGGGGGGCACATGCATAGAAAATGGATGAGTGTGTAGTAAGCTTGGTGTTATCTGGTTCACGGAGTCGGTTTTGGTTCCGTTATTCGCAAAACGTAAAGTTTTAAACCGCGAAACGTAAATTCGGGCATCGTAAAAATATGAAACTTGAAAGAATGACTAAACTTGTCAAAATACTCCATAATAAAATAAAAAATGAATGGTAAGTTCCATCGGGTTGCTTGAACGTTGTTAAAATTGGAAACGCGGGTTAAAAACGCGTAATTTGCGTAAAATGCTGAACTGGAAAACGTAAAATTCCAAAATACTGGGTAAATGAATGTAATAACTTTTATGATGATAAAATGGATATAAAAATATGTCGGGACCATTGTGTGAATATTTAGATATATTCGTCGTGTATAAACCGGGTGTTAACGTTTATTATAAATACTTATAAGGAAAACGTTAAATGTATCAAATATATAAATTTGAAAATCCTAAGAGTGGTATAACATGTAAATGACCTACTGATGATATGCAGACTGTCTCTAGTCCGTATGCAGTGTCCTTAACACTAATGAAATGAATTCGCACCTAAACCAATCCGGCTACGCGAATTTGTATACCCGCAAACTAAATTTACGATGAAATGTGTAATGCACGTGAATGATGAAATCTTTTCCCGCAATGAATAGTGTTCAGTGAATAGTAAAATTTCAGAATGCTTCTCGGAATGTCAAACTGACACCAAAAATAATGAATAGTAAACTGATGAATAGTGTTTTGATGAATAGTGTTTTTCCAAAGTTCGGGAAATGACCTGAAATGGTGAGTTGTGACAATATGTGTGACAAATTATGCACAAGTTTTGTTGGATTAATCATTATGTGTTACCGTAAACACTTTATAGTCACACGAATGTTTTTTGAGAGTAACTATTGTTCGTCCTTTGGCCACATAAATATATAATATATGTGACATTTGAGATGATTTATTCAAGTAAATGTGTATTTTGTGTGACTATTTCCGTCATATGGCCACATGAATATATAATAAATGTGACGTTTGTGATGATTTAGTCACACAACGGGTGTTATTTTTTTGGAGTCAGTCACATATAATTAAGCAAAAAGTGGCTAAAAGTGTTAATAAGTGTGACCATATGCTGTTTAAAATAAAGAAATATGTATTTTGTGTGACTATTGTTCATCCAATGGTCACATGAATTGTTAGTTTGTGTGGCCTTTTGTAATATTTAGTCACACAAAGCATGTTTGTTTTTGGTATTTAGTCACACACAATTAAGCAAAAAGTGACCAAAAATGTTAATAAGTGTGACCATATGATGTTTAAGGTGAAGAAATGTATATTTTGTATGACTATTGATCATCCAATTGCCACATGAATTTTTTTGTGTGGCCTTTTGTAATATTTAGTCACACAATGAATTAAGCAAAAAGTGACCAAAAGTATTAATAAGTGTGACTATATGCATCTTTTAGTCACATTTAAGAAATCAATATATACGAAAACAAATTCAAATATATATAAAAATAAATTCAAATACAATAAAATTGAAGTGTATATAACTGAACCAAATATAAAATTGGACCTCCTTTTATACACCAAGGAGTCCTAACTATATAAACCAGCAGTACTAAGTTATAATTAATAGTTGTAACTAATACGCTCGCAGTATTAACTTCGAGCAGTAACTTTCACTAGCTGTTGTAACTTTTGTACTAGAAGTAGTAAATACTTGGCACATTTTTAGAAATTGACACCTGAACAGTAGCACCACATGGTTGTTGAAGCTTGGCCCATTTATCCAACTTTAAATAAGTAACATCCACAATGCACAAGCCAAATTCATCAAGGTTGGTCCCAGACCATATGCCACTTGCTTGGTGCACACGACCCTTGCCAATCTCTTCTCCTTGGGCTGAAGACGGGGATGGGTTAGAGAATTCAACTACACCAAAGAAGTAAAGTTAAGAAATGATACCAAGAGTTAATAATACATAAAAGAGTGGTCAACTTTCATAAATGATTCCAGGGCAGTTGTGAGACTATTTGCATCATCAATCTCCAAGCTGAGGTCAACTGAAGGCTCATAGGTATCAGATATGTGATTGCAGTTGCAACACCTTAGCTGGAATTCTATTACAAAGGAGAAAACAGAAATGAGCACAAAAAAAAGTTGATATGGGGATATAAATGAAAGAGATAAAATCGATTAAATTCTTACTTTGCTAATAACACGACCTCCAAAGACTTGCTTAACTAGATTGTCAATTTCTGAAGGGAGAGCATCATCCTTTAATTTTGAATTAATTAGAGAACTTTCGATTCTATTAAGGAAGCATTGCAGAATTCATGACTCTTCCTGTTGATACCTTTGAAATGACGATGAAAAATTTGTTAGGAGTGTGGTTAAGGATTACAAATATACTGACTGAATGAGAAAAAACTAGCTGATATGCAAAAACGGGGGGGGGGGGGGGGGGGGGGGGCGGAAGCATCGTTAAATATAACTGTAATTTATGTAAAACCAAAGGATACAACTCAAATTGTCGACAAATTTCCAAGGGGAGACAATTTTTCCAAATGATGTTAACGAAAGTTCGACTTGTTCCTTTAAAGCACAGATCAAGCAGAACCGTTCAATGCTATCTGTAAACACACAAACTTCAAATCATACACTAAACGAACAAAAAATGTATCTTAGACATGACATTTTATGATATTGGCTTATGTTGTATAAACAGGACACTTATCATATGTTAGGTCACCATATTGATTTCACACAAACAAGAATGAGATAGATATAAGGATGGGATGAATATTTGAATGAGAGAAATTTAAGTGCAAGAGTTTCCTTATAATTTCAAATAAACAACCAAGTTTTACAATAGCCTAAGACTTGTATTTATAGGTGAGGAGCTAGGGCAACACTCCTAGTCCTCCCTATCAAGTGAAACGTGTGGGCTTTGAGGCCCATGGACTCAACATCTTAAGCCTAGTAAACTTATAACAAGACATAAATGAAAGTAACTAATAACTTAAGCCACCTATTATTACAAATGACCGAGACTTGATAAAATAGTAAAAACTATGATCCCAACAATCTCCTCCTAAGGGTCGGTCATCACGGTTGCTTGACGTCTTTGTCATTTCTTCCTCTTTGACTTTCATAGCTTTAGACGTCTTTCAATAATCATGAGATAAGAATCATTCATCGTTCTTTGTACTTTGTTCTTTGTTGTTGTGATAGTGATCATGTTATGAAGTTATCTGTCTTTCGTCACTTCCGCGTCTGTGGTGGTAGTCTGCCATTCCAACATGCTCATATATCTTCAAATTCTGACTTATACATGCACGTAGTTCCCTTTCTTTCACTTAAGATCTTTAGTCTTTATACTTTGTGGATTCTTCTTTTGGCGTAGAATCTTTCTTTGAACTTTGTGTTGCTTTGATCTTTGAGGGAGCTTTTGATGACTTCAAGATGTATGTATGAGCATGTGGAATCCGTCGCCATGGAGATGATGTAACCCTGCATGTAAACAGTTAGCAATAAAACATCCGGTACTTACAGATAAGGGATTAGAGATCGTCAACAACATATTGTGAAGACTCCTTCTAACCCTTATCAAGGCCGTTCCCATATCAGATACTCCCGAGGGAGCTTACAAGACCTACTAAGTAGCTCAATGACTGGGTGAGTCGCTGGGGATCACTCCACGACTGTTGACCGCTAAGAAACCACCGCAAACACTAAGTGTAACCCGCAAGGAGTTACCGAAGTGACCTGCTGTCAGGGCTGTTTGATGTTGACCCTGGCAGGATTTCCGTTCAATCATTGAGAAATACTAATGTAAATTCTCTCATAAACGTTCTTGGCTGATTGCTAAGATCTGCGAAGGACTCGATAGTTTACAGCTGGTGTCCATTGATGTAGAACACTAGTTGTAGAAATACTAAGTGTTCCTAAGAGATCTTTGATGTATCTCATGGCTCTAGACTCGAAAAGTGCACACTTAGGTTTCTTATGCGGAGACTAGGGAAAGGTCTCCTGCTTCAATATCAACCATCTCTAAGAGATAAGTCGATAGATTATACTGGTTCCCCGTGAGAATGAAACAAGCTCTTTTAAGAGAACTTGAGTTGTTAAGAAGGTTTAGTGCATTGCGTCACTGGGTCCATGACGACTTTATCTTCAATACCGGCGTCGCCTTAGCAACAACCAGTAGCATATGAATTGAACCCGGTGTCTGCCCTAAGGTTGAACATATGGAGGGCTATTTCTTTTCACCCTTTTCTTTACTTTTCTTTTTAATTCTTCAACCCCTTCTTTCTCCTTTCATTCTTTACTCCTTTTTTCATATCATACCTAAGGACTTCTAATTCTAACTATTGGTGATGTCCTTGGGTAGATCCCTCCGGCTCTGGCGGATCATAGGACGGTTTTTCCTATCTTAATCACCTTATAACTCCATGATTATCCGATAGTAGCCAAGAAACCTTTAAAAATCTCTCAAAGTGTTTGTGATTATTAAACATTTTGTTTAACACTTTGAGAGTTTTGTGTTTACTTTTGAAAGGGCTCCCCCTTCACATGTGCTCATAAGTGTTTAAATAAATTTGCACATGCGGGAGGAACAAACACTTTTGAATTGATCCACTTTCAGTGAACCCGACCGATTCGAGACACACTTACATCACTAGTTAGACTAGCTTGAAGTTATTACCCGGCCTGGTCAAGTCCACAGAAAGTTTCTCGAAATGGTACATTTCTACTAAGACAAATCCTTTTCGAGACACGCTTACGTGGCTAGTTAAAGAGTTCCATTGTCAGCTTTTAGGTAACAACTAGCTCTAGTAACTAACTTGATGTTATTACCCGTCGACGATAAGTCTTTTCGATATTACTAACTTTTATGTTTCGTCAATTCTTGGGTGAATCTGAGTCTAGCTCGCATGAGATTTGACTTATAAGCAACATTTAACTTTCATATTTTAATCACTCTCACTTTTCTCCCCCTAAAAAATAACATATGAGATGTTGTTTTTGATAAACTTTTGATTAAAATATGCTTTTTGAGTCTTATGGGGAGATATCAACAAGAACTTTTGTGTTTCAAACGATGAGTTTTTCAAGTGCTCCCACTCAATAAGTGAATACTCATTGAGGTGAAAATACTTGTCTTTTGAGCAGAATTATGAAAATCAGAAAATGTTTGATTAATTCTACTCAAAAGTAAGAAGCCTTCGCTCCTTATATAAGGATTGAGGCACTGATGCGTACCTCAGGGTCCTTTCATTACAATAATGGGTTGTACACTGATATGTGTGCACAAGCCATAATGAAAATAATTCAATCAAATGAAACAATTGATATTGAAAAGTGAATAACCAAATGTACCAAGTTAATCTTCGTAAGGAAGTGGAGCATCAAAGTCAGTGAACTTAGGTTCTGGTCTTTCGAAGAGTCTGATAGGGAACGATGGTCTGACACCGATATAGCTTTCCAGTCGTCTGATCTGTTCCCGTCGAAATAGCCTTTCTTCAATCTTTAAGACAAAGTTACGAACTTGTCTTCTTGAGCTGGATTTCCATCTAGGTTGTTCCCCCTTAGCTATCTTTCGGCGATCATCATTCAACCTTTTGACAAGCCCATCACGAACGGATTTGAGTGTAACATCACAGAATTTGTGTATCTCATCGAACCGCATGAAACTTTGTAACTGTTTGCTGTTGATGTAGGTGAAACCAAATGCAGGTTCTTGGATGAGAGTAAACTGTGACATTTGATAGATTCCATCCAATTTGAATTGTGGCTTTGTCAAATTGATCTTCTGTTGGTAAATTTCCACTCCAAGCTGAAGATCTTCCACTCTTTCTTGAACTGTCGGATGAATAGAAGTAGTTATGCCATGAAGTTGTACTGAGTATCTCTCTCGAATCCACGCATTCTTTCTTGAACCTTTTCAAGATACATGTCTTCGATGTCATTGAGATTAAGGTCTGGAAAGTCTGCTTCGGAGAACTTTTACTTCTTTTCATCTTGTTGTTTAACAACAATCTCACGCATGAATATGTAGTTAAACCGTTGCGACTCTTGAATCTCCAAGATAGCGATGATCTTAGATTTATGCTTCACATTTTCCAATGATTTCTCTCCTAATCTGCTGGTATAACCGAGACGACGACGTTCTGGCCAGTGTTGAATCCCGTGTAGAGCATCTCTGTCGTAAGCTACGATGGAGTTGCTGAAAACTCGAGTAGTTTCTTCAATAGCAGGAATTTCGTATCTTGCGGCTGGTACTGAGATTGTGAGTGAGGAAGCATATTTCTTCTTGGAAGTCTCTTGGGTGAGTTGGATGTTACGAAGATCTTTGTTGAAGAAGTAGCTGTAAGGTAACTTGGGTTTATCTGGAAATCCTGTCAACGGTAATGGTTTAGTCCAGTCAGTGAAGTAAGGCTTTTCATGGTTTTTGGAACTGAGATCGATATTCATTTCAGGATTTAGCCAGTCAAACTCGACAGACATTGCACTGGCTATATTCTGCATATGATACTCGTATTCCACTTTGTTTCCGGATCTGGACTTAAGGAATTCCTGTGCATCCCTATTGATTCTTCTTAGCTCCGTCTTTGTGAGTTTGTTAATCTGAAGATCCTTCATAATGACTTGGGTGAACTGTAGAGTATTACCAGGAAGGGGTTCTTCATCTTCGAGAGGAGGTTGTGCTTGAACCATTTCTGTCAACCAATCATTCTGAGGTGTGTCATCATTGTCGAGCCATGAATAACGTCTTCTCTTCTTTGATTTCTTAGACTTAGATGTAGCATCCTTGTCTTTAGCCTTGGATGGTGACGATGGTCCAGCGTGAGGATCGGGAATAGGGGAGACACGGTAATCGGTGTCAGGTTGACCTTGGTAGTCATCAGTAGGTTCCATGAAAGTTTCTTCCTCTTCTGTTTGACCTTGACCGGAAGCTGAGGTGTGTTGTTGATTTCCTGGAGGAGTGGAGTCCTTTCGTGGTTGTAGAGAAGATGAGGGACCGGTTCCAGACTTAGGTTTCTTGCCTTTTGAGTTCGGGTCAGGGTCGTCATCTTTCCTTGACCGTTTCAGGGTTCCAGCAGCATCTTTGCATGACTCTTTGGACATATAGGCCGACATAGCATCAATAAGTGCTTTTTCTTCAGAAGTCTGTGTGGTTTTGTAGGCAACTTTGTCGAAGAGTTTAGCAAGCAGGTCATCGATGGATAAGTCAGGGACGGTTGGAGCTGCAGTAGAAGTTTTGGCAGTGTGAAGCGTGAATGGTGTTGTTGACAGCATTTTTCTAACGACACTTTTGATTCTGTGATCCAAGCTGTCCTTTATTAGTTCAAGAAGATTTGCTACTTCAGGAGTGACAATCTCAACTAGATTTTCAGTAAGATAATCTTGTGTGACAGTCTTAATAAATCCTGTGTAGTCAGAGTTCAAGAACTTATCGATCAGCTGCTTTGATTCCTGAAAATCTTTAACTTGTTTGGCAAGACCGGTAACCATGGTGGTAAGTTTGTTGACTTGCTCCTGAAGATCAACTGGATGACTCGGTTCATTGATTGAATGCTGCTTTGATGCGGTTTCAGAAGGTGTGGGAGATGAATGCTCAGGTGATGATTCGGATGACGACTCGTTGTGAGAGTTTGAAGAAGAAGCAGGAGGAGTCAGATCCTTTGGTGGAGAGTCTTGAGGAGGTGGAGGTTGTGCAGAGGAAGTCTGCTGAGAAGATGACTTAAGAAATATGTTGGTGTCGAACGCGTTCTTCTCTTCATTTTCTTTTCTACGACGTTCCTCTGCTTCTCGTGCAAGAAAATCTAGAGTAATGAGGTATTCATGTTCTTGATCCGTAGCAATATTCTCTTGTCCGCCAACATTCTCTTCTACATTAGCAGTCTCAGTCATTGTGATATCTCCTGTATAATCTGTATCTTTAACAATATCATCAGGCTGTGGAGCTGATTCTAAAGTAGTGGACACAACGGGAGGAATCATGCTGCTTGTAGCTCCTTCATGTTCTGACTGATTGACAGGTGGTGGTGTTGAAGGTTGAGACATAAGTCGACTTTCGAGAGCTGCTTTCCTTTGTTCTTTGCGAAGTTGCTTTTCTTCAGCTCGAGTGTCGACAACTATACTTTTCAGTTTGCGTTTATCGACCAACGGTTCAACGATTGGTTCGTCTTCATCATCATCATTAGGCTCATTACTAGTGATCCCTTTCCTTTTTCTTGTCTCTTCTTCAAAAGTTTCAAGACTTTGTTGTATGGCGATCTCCGTTGCAGGAAATGTTTCTTCAGGTACTCTAACTCTTCTTTCAAAGTCATGTTCTTCTTCTTCTGATTCCGTGTCGAACTCTGATTCACTGTCAGAAGGTGGAGGTGTAGGTTCATTATGAAGAATGTACTCAGGAGTTACCTTCTGCTTTGGCTTGGTTGCAGGTTTGGGTTTGGATGTTGGTTTAGGTTTGGTGGAAGTCTTGGGTTTAGCTGATGATTTTGTCTTAGGAGTAGCCTTAGTCTTAGTCTGAGGTGAACCAGTGGTGCTTGTAGTACTTCCAGACTTCACACTTCCTTTGCTACGAGTCTGAATAGTAGCTTCTTCATGTACCCCTTTGTAAGCATTATCATAGTATTTGTAGTTCAGACTTTTCTTGATTTTGTCATCAAGAAGGTATTCGGGAAGCCTTATTCCTTTGATCTTGGTAGAGGAAGTGGCCGTCTTTATGAATGAGGTGGTGAAGTCGTCCTCGAAGAGGTGCTTCGGCTCATTAGGATCTACCATCCTCTTGATAAAGTCTGGTGTGTCTTTGCAGAAATGTTCTATGAGAAGCTTGGTGAATCTTGTGAACGGGATCATAGTCTTTACACGTTCGGTTTGAATGTTGTAGACTATATCGTTCATGATTGGACCTGCAAAGTCAATAGGTGTCAAAGTCACCATTCCCCAAAATGTTTGCAAATGTTCAAGCCTAGGATGTTCGTGTCCACTTTTTCTTCCTGATATCAATCTTACAACCAACAGACAGAATGTTCTCCAGGGCTGAGGGATATTCTTGGCATTGAATCGGGAATGTTTGACTAGAGGTACGTCATCATCAACATCATATCCTAACTCAACAAAGAAGTCAAGAAGGTCCAGTTCAGGTAGTATTGGAGCAAATTCGTTGTCAGTTTGAGGCAGGAGAAGGACTGTACGAAGAACGTCGTGATCTACAGTGTAGACTTGGCGATCCAATGTAACAGTAAAAGACTCATCATCCAAATTTGCCTTAGCCGTAAGCCAGAACTGATGAAGGTAAAACAGAGGAACTGAAGTAGAATAGATGAGCAGATGTTTGCATGGATGAGCAAGTAGAATATCTTTAACAATCTTGCACGAGTTCTCAGTAATTCTCAATTTGTCGAAATCAACTCGTGGATTGTTGTTGCCAATCGTAACATTGTAGTTAGCGGGAGTGATATCATCCATGGTGAGTAATGGAAGAGCTTGTTCAGGGACGTTCTCGTTGTGTTCAGCCATATTATTCTGAAAAGCATTATCATAAACAAAACATCGAGATTTGTTACGAGTTAGCACGATTGCAATGTTTGATTATGGATAAGCATTTAGAGAATCATTTAAGCACGTATGGTTCAATTATTGCATGTATATTGATAAGTGACGTGTACTTAGAAAGTCATATGCACCACGAATTAAAAACATATTACATCACATTATACATGATTAGAATCCATTATCACATTGTCACATATAACATGTTTTCAAAATTACATAACCACAATGTTCTCGAAATGATACAAGTGAAGCACAAGATACAACATTATAAGTAATTTCGAAAAAATGCACTAATGAACACTATTTCGCAAACCCAGTCACAAGTGCCAATAATTTCGAAAACACAGTCATAAAGTAACAATTTTCGCAATCCTGTATACCAAGTATTTTCGAAAAAAAGTTCAAGTGTGTTCTCGATAAAAAATTTATCGAGAATAGACCACTAGAAAAAATTTTCGAGAATACATATTATAAGGGATTTCGAAAGTTTTAGTTATGATGATTTTCAAAATTATTGGCCATGGGTGAAATAATTTCGCAAACACTCGAACAATTTCGGGAAGATGATAAAATGGGTATTTTTCGAAAAAAATACAACATTTTGAGATTTCTCGAAAACTTGTGATTGCGAAAAGATTCAAACATGATTGCGATAATGTTTTCTCAAAAATTCTTATACAAGAATTTTGAAACAATGTCAACGTACGTTTCTATGTGAAAATATGAATTCCAAGTGATATAACCTGTTGCAAATGATGGTATTCAACAATTAGAAACACACTAATCAATCGAGTATAGAGATTTCGAAAAAATATCCAAGAACATAATCTCGATAAAATGCAAAATCATGAAATAATCGATGATGATAGGTACTTGCATATCACAAACGAGCATTAGAAGCATTTAGGCACAATAAACATCACATTTGAACACAATATGAAAGAACCCACATAGAACGAAACCCTATGTTATCGAGAATCATGCATACTTGGACGTTGTTCAAATTGAAATGCATAATCATGATTCATATACATATGAGACTATTTCCCACCAAGAACAATAACAAAAAACATCAACAAATCGACAACACCCAATTCGTACCAAAACCCTAGGTTTTGAAAATCATACAAACATGTGATTGAATAAGATTAATTGTTATAGAAAGGATAGAAACATGTATTAGCATGAAACCCCTATCAATAATTAACTTCCCAAGCACATATTGTATAATCCCGAAATTACATAAACCCTAATGTTTAAAATCGAAAATTCGTGTAATCTAACCATTGATTTTGTAATTAAACAAAAACCATTGTTAGAAATCATCTAAGGATCATGTACAAACTTACGTTTTGATGATTGGTAGCACGGATTATTAGTATGATTTTTAGCAGTTGATATGAATGAGAGGGTTTATGAGTGGTTTTAGAAAAAAAATAATTAAGGTGTATGGAAAAAACGGGGGTGTTTGTTTTTTGATATTTTTTGGAACATTTGAAAATTGACACTATTAGTCCCCTAACTATCCATTTTGCAACATAAGTCCTAATGTTAGAAATAAATAAGGACACAAAGAGATTCTAACTTACGACACCATTTAGAGAAAAAAGGAAACGAGATATGAGATATTTTATGAAATCCCGAAATAACGCATCAAAGATAATATGCAAGTATATCGTTTTTGAAAAAAATTATAAAATTTTAGGCGAGTCTCCCCCTCAACACGTGTAAAATGACAAGGTGTTGAAAAAGAGCGATATACTTGCATGTATATCGTTTTTTTGAATAAAAAATAAAGAAAAACATGTATTTTACAAAGATAGTAAAATAGTTGATGTTTGACACTTTAATTTTGTTTTAAAAACTTTTGTAAGTCAAATGGTGTCAAATATCGCATACCAATTTGGTGAACTAAACTTGCAAACCTTGATGGAGCTAAGGGTTTTGTAAGTAAGTCCGCTAATTGGTACTCAGTACCCACAAAATATAACTCAACTGTACCCTTCTCAACATGCTCTTTGATGAAATGGTATCGGAGATCAATGTGTTTGGATTTGCAATGATGAAATGTGTTGCAGGAGATTGCAATAGCACTTTTAGAATCGCAGTAAATCGGAATCTTGTTGAATAAGTAGCCATAGTCTTTAAGTTGTGATCTCATCCAAATGACTTGAGCACAACAAGCAGACATAGCTACGTATTCAGATTCTGTAGATGACAGTGATGTGCAGTCCTGCTTCTTTGATTGCCAAGACACAAGTTTATCTCCAAGAAACTGTAAGCCACCTGATGTACTTTTTCGCGAGTCTAAGCATCCTGCATGGTCAGCGTCTGAAAAAGCTATTAGTTCAAAACCAGAATCCTTCGGATACCAGATCCCCAAGTGGATGGTTCCCTTTATGTATCAAAGGATTCTTTTTGCTTCATTGAGGTGTTTTTCAGTTGGATTAGCCTGATAGCGAGAACACATAAACACAGCAAATACAATATCAGGTCTACTGGATGTGAGATACATGAGGGACCCAATAATACTTCGGTATTTGGTAGGGTCAACTGGAGTCCCATGTATATCAACATCTAGTTTAGTAGAATTGGCCATCGGTGTATTCATAGTATCACTACTTTGCATACCATGTTTCTTTAAAATCTCAAGAGCATATTTGGATTGATTTAGAAAAATTCCACGGGGTGATTGATGAACTTGTAGTCCTAGAAAGAACGTAAGTTCACCCATCATGGACATTTCAAAATTATCTGTCATTAATTTTGCAAAATCCATTGAGTAATTATTGTTGGTTGAAGCAAAAATAATGTCATCGACATAAACTTGAACAATTAATAAGTCCATCCCGTAGGTTTTTGTAAACAATGTTGGATCCACCGAGCCTAGAGTAAAATCATTAGCCAACAGGAATTTAGAAAGTTTGTCATACCACGCCCTGGGGGATTGCTTAAGACCGTAGAGAGACTTCTTAAGCTTGTAGACATGATTGGGACGTTCTGGATCAACGAATCCTTCAGGTTGACTAACATAAACCACTTCTCGGAGTTGACCGTTTAAAAAGGCTGTTTTCACGTCCATTTGGTAAACAATCATATTCCGATGAGCAGCAAATGCTAAGAATATCCGTACAGCTTCAAGTCTAGCTACAGGAGCAAAGGATTCTTCAAAATCGATACCTTCTTCTTGAGAATAACCTTTTGCTACCAAGCGTGATTTGTTGCGTATGACTGTGCCTTCTGCATCCAGTTTGTTTTTCCAGATCCATTTTAAACCAATGACGATGATGCCTTCAGGTTTTTCAACCAATTCCCATACTTCTAATCTTTGAAAAGTTTCGAATTCTTCTTGCATAGACTCAATCCAGTTTTCATAAGTCATTGCTTCTTTGACATTTTTAGGTACGGTTTCACAAACTGTGAATGCATAAATGCAAGTTTCACCGTCTGTGTGAAGGCGTTGTCTTGTCATGATAGGTGCATCTGGATGGCCAATAATTTGAACTAAGGGGTGATCTCTAGTCCATTTATGTGTCGAAGGATGAAGTTGATAAGTATCTCGCAAGTGAACAGGACCCAAATTGCTTGTGGATGACTCAACAATGTCGGGGATAGGTTGAGCATTTGAAAATGGATTAATGAATGGTTCTGGGTCATGCTCTGCGGGTTGTGGAACTGATAAAGGTATGGAATCTCCAGCTGATTGTCGTGAGTTGGACCCGGTTTGTTCTGTTGTTGTAGGTGATATGACTGGAGGACCGTCTCTTCCAACAGTAGTTGTTGTTTGTTGAGGTGTATTAGGTACTTGAAGTTGATCAAGATGTGCAGCGGAATTTGGTGTGACCTCAGGGGGACGGTTAGCAGGCGTATCATCAAACAATGGAGCAAACAAGGTTTCCACTTCTTTACGAGAAAGTGACAATGGTTCAGCCGAAGATACCGGAAAGTTAAGACGGTTGGTTGCGGGTCCTAAGCCGTGTTGCTCAGAGGCCATTTGAGTGAGTTCATCGAAATTAGCATGAATAGTTTCTTGAATTTCCCGAGTACGACGATTCCAGATCCGATAGCCTTTAGAATTTTCACAGTAACCTATGAATACTCCAATGTCAGCCTTTGCTTTAAGTTTACCTAGATCATCACGATCATTGACTGGGTAGCATAAAGCACCGAATACGTGAAAGTAACTGATGTTTGGTTTCCTTTTGTGAACAATCTGATATGGGGTTTTGTTGTGGCGTTTTGTGATCATGCAACGGTTTTGAGTGTAACAGGCGGTTGAAACAACTTCTGCCCATAAGTAATTTGGTAATTGAGCGTTGATTAACATCGTTCGAGCAGCCTCCACTAACGTTCTGTTTCGTCTTTCGACTACTCCATTCTGTTCGGGTGTGCGTGGAATAGATGTTTGATGTTCAATTCCCACTTTCTCAAAATACGACCTTAGAGTCTGATTCTTAAATTCTGTGCCATTGTCAGTTCGAACAATTCTGACTGTGTTTCGAAGCTGAACTTGTATTTTGGTGAGAAAGGTGATGATCATTTGAGGAGCTTGATCTTTACTTCGAATAAAATAAACCCAAGTCCAGCGAGAGTAATCATCAACAATTACTAAAATGTAGTGTTTACCGTTGATTGTTTGAACACGCATCGGACCACACAAATCCATATGAAGCAATTGTAAAACATGATTAGTACTGTGTTCAAGTTTTGAGGGAAAATGAGCACGAGTACTTTTTCCTTGTTCACAGGCTGGACATAGATGATCTTTGGAATAACGGAATCTTGGAAAGCCTTCAACTAATTTGTGACGAGCGAGATCAGTCATCGTTTTGAAATTCAAATGGGAAAGGCATTTGTGCCATAACCAAGATTTAGTCGATTCAGCTTTGGATAGAAGACAAATTGGAGATGAAACGATCATGTCAGACATTGAAATTGTATAAAGGTTAGTGCCACGTTTGCCAGACATTAGATCGTTGCCTTGTAGATCACGAACAAAACAGGTTTTCTCGCGAAATGCTACTTCTAAATCTCCATCACAGAATTGACCGACTGAAAAGAGGTTGTGACCCAAGCCTTCAACATAATAAACTCTGCTAATTTCAATGTTCCCATGCATGTAGTCTCCGTAACCCATGATTAAAGCGTATTGATCATTCCCGAATCTGACAGTTCCAATAAACTTTGAGACAAAGTTCTTTAACAGTTTGAGATTGCCTGTCATATGTCGGGTGCAACCGCTATCAACAATCCAGAGAACGATCTGAACCACCTGCATCAAAAGAAGACGACAGAGATGGAACAGAAGTAAGGGTGGAACCCGAGGAAATAGTGGGTTCCTGTTGGTTAGAAATGCAAATATTTAACAATTTAGGAATCCATTTAAAATTTGGTTTGTATTGTAACCAACGTTGCCAATTCCAACTAGTTTTTGCTTTGTTCTTAGTGAATGCACTAGCTTTTGGCGGGTTCCTAGAATTGTTGATTGCTGCTTGTGAGTTGACTACAACATCCTTAGAAACTGTAGTAGGCGTTTTTCTTAAGGTAGACTTAGAAGCATTAGTGGACCTAGAAGAAGAGCCGGATCTACGTTTCTTTTTGCGGTGTAAGAGATTATTAGCTACACATTTGGTATGATCACCAGATAGCACACTTTTACGACAAAACACACAAGATGCATTAATATTCAAAACATTTGAAGGTTCAGCATTCGTTACGTTAAGATTTGGATTAAAATTTGCCAGATTAGAATCTAAATTAGATGCAACATTAGTTTTATTCGAGTTCCTAAGGTGATCTTCTACTTCTTGTACTTCTAGTGTTCCACTTTTACGTTGCGAGAGCCTACTCTTTTTATTCTTTTTAACTCTTTTTGGCTTTGGGCTTCTAACGCTCTTAGGGGAAACTAGACATGTGGAAATGGAAGAGCTAACATTAGAACTCTTAGCATGCTTACCCTTATCTGTTGTGTCTATTTGAAACATTCCTGGTGCAATCACAGTGGTGTCAATGAACTTTCCTTTTTGAAGTAGCTTAATTTTCTCTTTCAAATCATTGATGATGTGTTTTTTGTCCTGAATATCAGACTCAAGTAAACCATTGCAATAACGAATGTCATCGCGGTTTTGTTGCCATTCGGCGTTTTCAATTTTTAACTCCGCAATTTCATTTTTTAACTCCGCAATTTCATTTTTACGTAGACGACATTTGTTTTTACAAGACTCAATATTGGTACATAGTTGCAATTCAGTTTCAATACTTTGAGCTTGACACCAATCAATCTTTTGTTTAAGTTGACAAATTTCGTTTGAAAGTTTGTTTATCACATCATCACTGTTTTGACGCAATGTTTCATTTTGATGTTTCAATGATTCATTTTGTGACCTCAACGAAACAAGTTCAGCACAGTACTCAGCAAATAGTTCAGCATTGCTGGAAAAATGGAGTTCATTCATGAGAGAATTATGAAAATCAGCCTGAAGAAGTTGTTCCAAGAGTCGATCAGAATCTGCTTTCAAAAATCGGTTTTTGCTTTGTTGAACCAAAATTGCATTTTGATTAAGAGCGAAAATTTCTTTCATATCTTTAACTTCTTTTTGGAGTTCCTGTTCCCAATGAGTAGCACAATAACGCAAATTATGAACTAAAGGCAGAATTTGTTTTTGAAAAATGTCTCGCTTTTCCCGCTCGTAAGCTGATTGAAAAGTATGAATTTTAATTTCCGAATGTTGCTCAATGACGTTTTCCAAAGTATCGATGCCTTTCATGAATGTTTGAAAATAGTCTAAAACTTTACAGCGTGTAGGTAATGGTGTCACATGACCAGAAGAAGGTAATGGACCATTTACTTGTGCCACGGGTTTAACAGGAGCTCCATCGGAAGATGAAACGTAAGACTCAGTAACATACCATGATTTCTCAGGTATTTCTCTTGATGGAACAAAAGATTTTGAAATGTGAGGAGCTTTTGAGTAATCAAATGGTTTGCAAAATTCAACATGACTCATTTTTGATCGACTCTGCTCTTCAAGTTCGTATTCTTCCTCAGTATCATGTACAATAACACGCACAACATTATTATCCATCAATTGGTCCATACTGTACAGCTTAGGATTTGTTTTGAACACAGTGCGAAGAAAAGAGGATATGTAATCGCCGAGGCCAAAACCTTTACCTAGTCTTGGTTTTAAAGAAAACTTTTGAATTGTCGTTACAGATTCCCCATGTTTATAAACGATGTTTTGAAAAGCTTTAATTTGACTTTCGAGAGCGATGTTATCATCAAGTAAAGAATTTACTTTTTCTCGTTTTTGCACTTTATGTTCATAAAATTTCTGTTTGCAAGTTATCACCTCTTTTCGTGTTTTTGAAAGTTCCTGTTGGAGTTGAACAACTTGTTTTTGAAGATCATGTTTTTCATGTTCCAGTTTGGAAACGATTTTACCGTTTGACTCAACAATGTCATACATTTGCTGTTGAAGATTTTGTTCTTTGACATATGATTCTTGAAATGACTTTTCAAAGCTTTGTTCACAATGAACGACATATTGAAGATTTCAAAGTTGCTTTTTATAACATTCAATGTCCTTTTTTAAATTGGCATTTTCTTTCAAAACTTTAGTTTGCTCGTCCGTTATGTGATTAGAAAGAAGTTGATTATTGATTTGTTTGGCCGTAACTGTACAGTCAGGAGCTGGATCAGAAGGAGGTTCATGTTGTTCACTAAAGTCATTTTCATTTTGCTCAAGAGGATCATCAAATGAGACGACAGTGTCATCATCAAATACAACAACTGTGTTTAATTTTTCATCCTCTTGAGAAGAAAAAAATGTTTCAGAAGGAACAACTTGCGCCTGATCTGATTCAGAAACATAGGGTGATGCATTAAATTGTATGGAGCTTGTGGTTAGGTCATTTACCTGAGACAAGCCATCAGTGGAGAACACTGGGCCTGAATCATTCAACTGATGTTCCTGCATGTTGGCCTTAAGCATCACAGCCAATGTTGCAAAAAACGGCCTACAAGGCCTTGTAATCGCCGATTCCAAGCTACAAGGCTCTGGAACTTGGAGACATTTACAAGGAAGTCGGCCGATTAATCGGCAATTACAAGGTTTTGGGCCGATTAATCGGCTAAAAAACGCAACTCGGCCCCCGACCACCTCAGGACCGATTCACGATTTTTGCAACATTGATCATAGCTGCATTGGCTTCAAGATCTTCCATTTCATCATCGTTGTAAGCATTAGCAAAGAAACTGTTCTCATGAGCATTGAAAGTTCCTTCCTTTTCATCTTTGAGAGCCATAAGTAATGCCTGCTTGTGAAACTGACTACCTTTTCTTGGGTGAGGGCATGCAGTTGCAATATGACCTTTTTTGTTGCAGTTGTAGCACCATATCGCATTCCCAGAGACTGTGTTGTTACTAGCAGCATTGTCATTACTTCGCTGAGGAGCACCTGGATTGTTCTGAATCCCCCATTGTTGTTAACTCTTTGTCCATATCCAGAATTTCCAGTATACCCACCTGAATGTCCTGAATTACGATTTTGAATCTCAACTCGACCATCTTGAATGACAGCTTGGTTTCTTGTATTTGATGAAGAACGAAGACGGTTGTTGGTTTTGTTGGAGAATTTGCTAAAAGCACGAGCAACAAGAGCAAGTCCTTGATTCAACATATTGACGTCATCATCATCATCTTCAATCTGATTAGAGTAATACATGCTATCATTGTTGTCATATGGAGTAAGTTGATTAGAAGCGTGTTGAGAAGCAGGAGGTTGCTGGTGACTGAAATAATTCTGTTCTTGATCATAAGCATGATTAGACATCGGAGGATGTGAAACAGGAGTTTGAGCAACGAGTGCAAGGGGATTAGAAGTAGGTGGTGATGTGTATCCTCCTCGGGTGATTTTGTCTTTTTCAACTTCAGCTCATAGTGCTTGAGATAGTCGTACAACAATCCATATGGATCCCTGTGAAGATTCTTAGCTTGTCTCACAAATGTCACATACTTTTGCCACTCAGGACCCAGACTACTAACAAACTTTGTATTGACAGCGATTCTTGGAAGAGTTATATCATGTCTCTCTAAATCATTGACGACATTAGTGAAACGATGAAAGTAAGACTCAAGAGATTCCCCTAGTTCGATCATGATGTTAGTGTATTCCAAGTAAAGTTTAGATTCCATGTCTTCCTTGTTCAGTTGTGTGCCTTGCATCAGTAGATGAACGTGTTCCCACATAGCTTTAGTAGTTGTTTGAGCATCAACACTTCTGAATATGATATTTGGTATTCCTTGAAATATGTAAGACATAGCATACTCATCTGCTTCACGATGGTGTTTTTGTTCTTCAGTAAGTTGAGACTCAGGAACACGCATAGCAGTTGGAGCTACCGGAGGATCAGCCTGTAGGTCACCGCCAACGTAGTTAACAGGCCAAGGAAATGGTCCTTCAAGGATAACTTGTTTCATGTACTTACCATTGGGTTTTTGAGTTCAATAAACCTTAAGAATCGACTTGCCCATTGAACATAATTACCCGGTGTTAGCATTGGTGGGGTGTCAGGAGAGCCTACTTCGTGTCTGGATTGTTGAGTTGAAATGACTTCACACATCCTGTCAAACCAGTGAGTAGGTTTTGGTGCAAGTTGGCTTTGTTGTTGTGACATCGGATAAATTGTTGTATTGGAACCATTTGTTGCATGAAGTTATGTTGTTGTGAGTAAACCGGTTGATGATAATATTGTGGTGATTGTTGATACTGTTGCTGTTGCTGATGTTGCTGATGATACTGTTGATACTGATGTTGCTGAGGATTGTTAAAGTTGTAGTACGGTGGTTGAGACATTATGAAACACTTGTGTGAAAAGATGGATCTTGTAGAAGGTATAGTTTTGCCAAATCTCGAAAAGTATGCCCAAGTAGATGTATTCGAAACTTTGTCACAGAACTGGAGATTGCGAAAACTAAACTTTTAAGGATTGCGAAAATTTGTAACTCAAGGATTTCGAAAATTTTAGGTTGCGAAAGTTTGAGATTTCAAAAGAAAGTTTCTCGAAACTTATGTATTTTCGAAAATCTTAGATATTTCGAGAAACCAAAGAAGTTTTCGAAAAACTATTGTGATTTCGAAAATATGTGAACTTTTCGAGAACACAAAGAACACTTTTCAAAATTATACAATTTTGAAAGTTAACCAAAAGTCGAAGTACTTTTCTTCCTTATACAAGAGAGAAAAGACTGAGTTCACGATCCGTAAGTCGAAAGATAGCAAAATCACACGATCTCGAAACTGTGGCAGTGAGGGATTTCGAAACTTTGCAAGACTTTGTTTTTCAATGAAAGCAATCTAAAAACGAGTTTTTAGTGCAAGATTTTTGTACTTCAAGTTGTAAAATGATGAAATATTGAAGTAAGTTAAAAACTTGACAATAATTTTCAAAAATTTAACAAATTTCGAAAAATAGTACAAAAGATGCAAATCGTTATATAGAGGAAAAGATTGAAACTTTTGTGTTTGAAATGATTTGTAGCACAAATTTGTAAGAAAATATGTGATAAAACCAAAAGAACAAACAAGAAAGTACAATATTTAACAAAAAATAACGATTTAAAAAACGTATTATGGATCGAATTTCAAAGAGAAACAATAACTACACCTTCATATGGCGAATGATACCATTTGTTAGGTCACCATATTGATTTCACACAAACAAGAATGAGATAGATATAAGGATGAGATGAATTTTTGAATGAGAGAAATTTAAGTGCAAGAGTTTCCGTATGATTTCAAATAAACAACCAAGTTTTACAATAGCCTAAGACTTGTATTTATAGGTGAGGAGCTAGGGCAACACTCCTAGTCCTCCCTATCAAGTGAAACGTGTGGGCTTTGAGGCCCATGGACTCAATATCTTAAGCCTAGTAAACTTATAACAAGACATAAATGAAAGTAACTAATAACTTAAGCAACCTATTATTACAAATGACCGAGACTTGACAAAAGGAACAACTGCATCGCCAAGGAGAGCCAAAATCCAATGAATAGGACGGCTAAAGATGACCTAAATCACAGAAGACATGTATGATTATTCACATGATATAAAAAAAGCTCAAGCAAGAAGAAAACTATCCAAACGAGTTGTAACTTGAATGAACAAAGGTGTACAAAAAGAAATAGGAAATAAAATGTTACATTTCAGTTCATATGACAGGGTTTTGATAAAGGTAACCATACTTCACTAAGACTCCATATTTGAAATTAACTCCACAATGATACATAGATAGTCTATATATATCAATATTAGTAATGATAATGCTTAGAGTACTACTAGATCTATGATATCAAGATTCTAGTAACAGCTGGTTACTTGCATATTTTACACATAATTTAGACTTCAAACATTAAAAAATAGATGTAAAATTTAGGTTCAAATACAATAGCTGTAGTTATTCAATATAGAAAGTTTAAATCCAATTTTGACATCGCGTGGCCAATATTATGAGAAGCAGTGCGGGTTCTTTCCTTTGGAATTAAAAACCAAGTATACAAAGCAAAAGGTTATTAGTATAAAACATTAATCTAAAAAAACGCTTTATTCTTATCCTTATATACATACAATCGTAATAATGTAAAAGATAAAGACAACAATATCAGTTATAAATGTCACTCGTATTTCAAATCATTTCATAAACTAGAATACCTAACATGATTTAATGTCGACTATATAGTACTCGTAAACTACGGATGAATGACTACAAAAGAGATCAAATTTAAGTTTCGTACAAATGTAAGGAAATCGTTTTTATAATATGGTACATTTTAATTAAAATGATACAGATTAAGCAAAAAAGCTAACAAATAATGATCAAGCCTTTGGACGCACCTCGGAATTCCAACGCATGGACTTGGGAAAGGAAATTTTAGAAGTTGCACCAGGCAACTCCTTCGATAATACCTATCAGAAATAAATAAATGCATGATCAGTTTCATTAATCTCATCATGGTAGAACAATATGCCTACAAATTACTTGAGAGCTTAATACACTCAAAGTTACCATTGAAAGTTTATCCAGCATTGGACGTACAATATATGTGACCAAAGGGATATGAATGAAATATTTAACTATCAACAGTATCAAACAATGAATGTACCTCCAGAGTGAGCTGTGCAGACTCCATCACACGAACATAGACGTACTCTGTCTTGCCTTCAATAATAAGAGAACAGTTGCAATTTTGTTATTCCGTTAAGTTGATCAAGTGAAATAATGATTTTCATAAAGTTTCGACTTTCGAGACAAACAAAAGAAAGAAAACGGGTAAACGGATCCCTATTTAGGCTAAAGAAAAGAAATCGTATAAACAATATAATTGACATGACATACCTTCGAATTTTCTATACAATGAGTCAACTGGTACGAAATTTCTACGACAAAAACCTTCAGCTGCCTAAGAAAAAATAAAAGTAAATAGGAAACCGTCACTCAGCATAAGCTCTAGCAATTCAAGAAATACATATCATGTACTTGAACAAACTAACAAAATGGAATGAAATTACCTTAGTTGGATTTCCTTCACTATCAAAAGCTTTTGCTGCTGGAGGTCCTCGAACCTCAACTTCATCTGCCGATTGCTTAGAGCATAGATTTTCAACACTAATCTGCAAACAGCCACATTGAGTTACCAAGTATGTTCAAAATGAAGACTTGAAGAGCTGGTTAAACGAACAATAGTGCAGATTATATGACATTTTGTCAGTCACAATAAAAGCTTATATCTAAAAGGATCAACTTATTTTGTCACTCAAATAACTACTAAAAAGTAGAGTTAAAAATGGACAGGTTGGATAAAGGGTCAAAATGGGTCTGGGTGGTTGACCCAAAACACTTGTGCCAAAATAATTAAGATAACTGAATATATCAAGAGTGTTATATGTGATTACAAACATTAGGTTTTTCCAATAAAAATAAAAATTTGTAATAATACAATTAAGAAGTTGCATGCATTTTCTCAATCCATTTGACCTGTTTCGAATATAGCTACATGTTTAAATATATCTTTTTGACCTCTTGGAGACGTAACGTGTAACACCCCAACCCAAAAAGGGCTAAAGTGTAATATTTTGAGGTCAGATCAGAACACAAGTAAACAGAGATACATTACAAATACAAGGGTTACAAAATAATACTATGAAAAGAATAAGGGACTAATTACAACTTCCAAACTAGTTACAAACTAAGAACCAAAAGGGAAATCTCTAAGTCTATTCTCTAATCCATGGGAAGCTATCAACAGTGTAGTACACTAAGAGCTCCTAAGCACTCTTCATGTTGAGACTATAAGACCTTGATAGATCTTCTTGAGCACTCTAGAATAATTAGTAATGTCACTGTAATCAATAACACACTAATAGACAATCTCTGCAACTTGAATTTATAAAGCGGAAACAAAACACAAGCTTGATACTAAGAACTCTTGATCCTCTATGGATCTTTTAATTATAATAAGAGTATTCACTAAAAGTTATTCAATACATAATTGTGTGTTCCTTTTATACACAAGGAACCCTAAACCGTTTCACAAGAAACGTATATTCTAAAACTTCTAAAAGATATGCATTATCACTTCCTAAATAAACTCATGCATATCCAAACTACATTACATAAAATACGGAAATACTATATCCACAGAAACTAATAATGTTGAAACTAGTCTTCAGCAGATACACTGCTTCAGCAGAAACCAACTCTTCAGCAGGAACCTTTCAGCAGAAACAGCAGCAGAATTCTTACTTCACAGAATTCCCAACAATCCTCCCCTAATCTTGAATTTGACCTGGTTAAGTTCAAGATTCTTGATAGATCTTCAAAATAACATACCAAGAGGATTGTAATAAGATAGCACCAACAAAGAATCATCTTCAGCAGAATCTCTATGATCAACAAGTACTTGAAAGCGCCATTCTTTGCAGCAACAAATGACCAAATGTACATCAAAACAAATTAGTTTCATACTATTCTCATCACTTCCAGGTGTGTTAACTCCTGTGAGAGGTGAATCATTGAAAATAATGGATTTGATGTCTCTTTACCAATAGCCATCACTACTGGAGTAGCCAAGTGTTCTAAGGTACACTGATAACCACATGATTTTTAGCAAATCATCAGCTATAAACGGATTTGAGTTGTCTTTACCTATAGCCGTTTGCTCAGGACTAGCCAATTATTTTGATGAAAATCATCTTGGTTAACTGATTACCAAATATGGTTTTCCACTGCCTTTACCACAAGCTATATACATGTGGGCTAGCCAATTATTCAGAATCCATAAAGGAAAAATCCATGGTCAATTGACAACCATTTCAACTACTCAGCAACAAAGCATGGGTGAGTTGAAAACCCTATGATTTTGAGCAAACCATTACAGCTATCAGCAGATTTGATGTGTCTTTACCAAAGTTGTACCCTTTGGACTAGCCAACTTTATGATGGAATAGTCAACATCAGGTAAGTTGATAACCAAACCTGCATACAAATACTATACAACAAAATGTTAGTATTTTTTTTATTTTTTTTAAATAAAACAAATATACAACATGATATCCCTAATCAGATGCAGCTCTGGAAGTCTTAATCCTTTGTTTGAAAACCTTCACCAAAGATTCAGCAAACAACCTTGTATTCTCTGCTTGATCAGGAGGAATTTCCAACTTTTGTTGTAGCATTTTCTCCATCAGGGACACTTTCAGAGGATATCTTTTAGTAAGATCCATAATTAGCCTCAGACCAGTTGTAGTTTCCAACACATGAACATAAGGCATAGAATAGAACTTCCAACTTTGAACTTTCCATCTCTGATTATTCTTCCATATGTCATAGCTTGCACCAGTGGGAGTAGAAGAATCAAACAACACTTGAAGATCACCCAACAAATACAATCTAGATCCTTCAGGAGTATGAGTTGAATAATACTTAAGAACTAACTCATATAGAGTTACCAAATCCTGATGATCCACAAGATGTAGAATCTGTTGAAGAAATGTAAAGGATATGGAAGTTTTATCCAATCTGTAAATGGTATTAACTTGACCATTTTTACTTAGCTCCCAATTAACCAAAACATCTCTAGATCCCATAGGCCAATCATCAGAGGATCCTTCCCTTATAAATGAAGCATCAGAAGCATTCACATTGATAAGACTTTGTTTGGAATGTGAAGATCTGACTTTGGCCATCCTCTTGCCTCTTCTTCCAGGAACATAAATAGCATCATGAACTTCTGTTTCAGCATATTCAACTTCTACAGCATTAGTATCTACTGATGGAGTATCTAATTGTTCATCAGTAGAATCTTGAGAAGATTCAAGTGCAGCAGAGGCATATTGTTCATCCATAGCCTTCCTTATTTGTTTGTTTCTAGCAGGTTGAATCTCAACTTCTCTTACCTTCAGTTCATGAAATCTGGCAAGCTCAGCCTTTTGTTCAGCTTCTTGTTCCTCAGTCAACTTTCTAGCAGTCTCTTCACCTAATCTTTCCTGCTCCAATTGTCTCCTAGTTCTCTTTCTAGTTGGAGCATCTGATGTCATCACTTTTGCTTTACCTTTATCCACATAAGCAGCAACATGTGATAAACCAGCAGAAGTATCAGGTAAATATACTTGTTCAGCAGCAATAGGAATATTCACAGATGAAACAGCATTAGCATTGAGTAGAGGAATATTCTTGGAAGCACCCATTCCAGCTTTGTCATTCCTAGCCTTGATTTTGTTATAGATCTCAACTAGTTTGTCAAATGGAAGTCCCCACACTCTTGATTTTGACCAAGCAGTATTAAATAATGAACTGCTTTGACTTCTCACATATGTTCTCATATAATCCTTCTGCTGTGCTTGAGTCATAGGTTTTTCTCTTTTAGCTTTGGTTTTAATTCATATGCTACCTTCTTCCTCATCTTTAACACTTTCACAATCTCAGAAGCATAGTCTTGTTCCTCTACCCTTTTACCAATAATATCAGCAGCTACAGCAGGATTATCAAGCATTTGTTTGCCAATCTGCTGCCAATCTGACTCATCAAACTCTAGAACAGCTGCATCCAATTCCCTTTGTCTTTCAATGGGTAAGGTAGAAACATATCTTTGAGTGACTGTATCCAATTCTGCATCAAACTTGGCTTGTTCTTCCTCAGCTAGATTAGCACTCTTCTTATAATCTTCCCATTCTTGAAATAGTTTTTCTTGTACAGCTCTGTCTTCAGCTGTTACAAGCTCATCCAAATCATCATGAGAAACATTATCTGCAGCAATATCATCATGAGAAACATTCACATCTGCCATAGGTTCATCATGTACATCTTGAACCTCTCTATCAGAAGAAACTTGTTGATTCTCAGATGAATGATGAACAGGAGAATTCACATATTCTTTCCCTGCTACAAAGTATGCTTCTCCTGATGTATTTCCTTTATCAGCAGATTGATCAGCAGCAACCCCACTTATTGATTGTTTCTCCTGAAGTATATCCACAGCTTCAGTCATCAGCACATCATCATCACCACCAGTCACTTTTGAAGTTTCAGCAGCTTTCCTTGCCAAATACTGTCTTGTACTTCTTCTTCTGTGGACAAGTATCTTTGGTTTAGATTGAGGTACTTCAGCAACTCTAGCAGGAACAACATGAGACTGTCTAGCAACTTCAGCTAGAATCTCAAGAGAATCCAAATTTGTCTCCTTTGCTACTTCAGTAGAATCCAATCCATCCCTACTTTGCTTCTGATGACTTAGTTGTGCCTCCAAATCTTGAACCTTGCTTTTCAAACTTTTAATTTCATTACCAAGAGTAGTCTTGGTCTCAGCAAGCTCTTTCTGGAGATCTTCAGTCATTTTCATGTACCTGCTAAGGGAATCATATACAAAAGTGAGAGTAATAGGGTCCTCTGCTCTACCAGCAGATTGCTCAGTGGTATATGGAGCTTCATTGAACCCAGCAGGAGAAACAGACTCATTTACAACATTAGAAGAACCTTCATTAATTTGTTCTCCCAAAGGACTGGGTGAAGGTAGTCTAGTAAGCTCAGGTTCAAGAGTCTGAAAATTATCTTCAAACTCATGAATTTGCTCAGCTGTAGCATCCTGAGCTGGTGAAATGGTAGGACTAGGTGACATATGTACATGAATAAGTGGTATTAAGTCAGTAGAATCAGGTACTGGTTCAGCAGTTGTATCTGGCTCTTCCTCCATTACCACTGAAGGATTACCATCAGCAGCAACACCAGAAGATGATGGATTATCATCATCAGCAGCATTAGGAGCAGGCACATTACCAGCATTATCACCCTCAACTACATTGGCATTGCCTTGTGGCAACATAGCTTCCATCATAGGATGATGTTCCCCAGTATAATTAGTTTTCATTGAGGCAAACAACTTAGAACCTAGACTTTTAATAGGTACATGGGTTCTATCTTCAGTGGTTATGTCTAAAATTATTTGTAAGAATCTAGGGTACATTAAGAACTTATGCTGTTGCTTATCTATATTTTCTAGCATATTATCAAAAATAAACCTAGAAAAATTATAAGTTTGACCCTTAGAAAGACAAACAATACCACAACCCAATTGCAGAGAGAATTGGTTCCATCCACCACACTTGTTGCTGATACATTGAAGTAGCAGATGCACCAAATACCTCCACTTAGGACAAAATTGATTCTTGTGCCATTTGGATGTATCAGTAATTTGATATCCAGCTTCTCTTAGCCCAGCAAGAATCTCTGCAGTGTTGGAATGATATACACCATTCTCATCATCCAACTGAAGCTTTGTCCTAATCAACCCTTCTGTCACCACATATTCTACACCATCAATTTCAGCCACAATCTCTGTATCCGACCTCTTAGTAGCAGATGCCCAAAATTGCTTCACCAAGGATTCACACACCAAATCGGGACAATGTGTCAAAGCATAGTGAATCTTTGACCTTTGTAGAAATTCCACCATTAAATCAAATTCTTCATGCCCCTTTGCCTTTCTCAGAATAGCATATTTGTTATGGTCGCCCTTCAATTCAAGTTGAGCCATTTGAATGAACTTGTGTGAGATGGTTATGAATTACTCCAGAGAATAATGGGTTTATATGGAGTGATTAGTGAATAATTTTGTTTCGTAAAAGATATGCAAAGTGAGTTAAATTCGGAAGTTCCCCAATCGTGGTCAATATTATCGGAACAAATTATTGACCAAGTCTGACAAGCAGTTCAAAACTTCCAATTTTGAATTTACCCTTCAGCAGAAATGAAAGTCAAATCTGCTGAAGAATGGTCAACCATCAGCAGAATCAACCAAAAGTAAAAATATCTTCGGTCAATATTGTTGGATCGTGAACACCTTGAACTTGTGTTAATATTGATACTTTGAGTGATACCACTAAGTATGCGGAATCTACTTAATGATACTTAGAAGATTGATTGTAAATGAAACAGTTGTATGTATGTGAGAACAATGTATGTAACAAACAAATAGCTCCAATATTATTAATGATAATAATACGAGTGATCTATGATATCACTAGGGTTACACCTTGAAGCTCTAGGAAAAACGTATTAGAAAGATATATTCTAACTATAACCTAGGATCTCCTTTTATACAGCAAGGAGTCCTCTTCTACAAGATAAGTAAAATACTAATAGAATAAGATATACACAAGATCTTTTCTATGTTTATCTAAGCGCGTTTCTCTAACAGTTATCAAGTAAGCAGTGGTAATGTTTGTTCTTGCAGTGGTAATGAGTTTCCACTGCAAGTACAATCTTCTGCAGTTGTAACATATTCAATAGCCGTGGTAACTGTTAGTATAATTCCCAACAATCCTCCCCTAAACTTATGATTTATAGGTAAATCAACATGTTTCTTCAAGTATACAATAAACCTGAGGATATGGGAATTCTTCCAAACACTTATCTTGTTTTTCTTAACACTTTATCAGCTCTTGCATATTGATCTTGAATCTTCTGAATCAAAGCTCTAATCTTTTCATTATTTGCATAAACTCTTAACTTTGATTTCAACATTGCAGAAAGAGTTGTAGCTCTAAGTGGATATTCTTTCTCAGCAAACATAAACACATCCACTTTATCTTTTGTAGAAACATGATGAACCTCACATTTATCAAAATATGTCCATGTAGTATTCAAGTTTGATGAATTAAACTTCCAATACTTATCATTAGGATCTGGTTCATAAAGTCTTCTTAAGTCAACCCAGAGCTGCATTTCTTTCATATCCTTGAGAGTATCAGCCTTGAATCTTTCATTAACAAGCTTCCAAAGAGTATCAAGATCATCTCTGTCACATGCTTTAAGAAGATCTTCAAACTGAATGAATGATGAAGATTCTCTTCCCAGTCTTATAATTTTCCAAGTAGAAGCAAAATTCTTTGCTGTGTACACTTCCCAATCAATAATTTGATGTTTTGTTTGTAAAGGATCTGGGTAGAAATCTTCTTCTTCAACAATGATAATTGCACTTTGTAGATCTTCTGCACATTTCTCAGATTGAGATTCTTTCCCTTGAGGAACTTTCACTCTTTTTGTGACATGATCTTCAACTGTTGAAGCTTTCCTTTTACTTTGTTTAAATCTTTCAACTTCTTCAAAATCAATAGGTCTGAAGGTACTATCTTGCCTTTTAATTCTGTAGTAGATACCTTCAATTCTTTCATGAGACATACCTTTGAAATCAGCCATCTTCCAAGTTCCAATATGGCAGCAAAATACTTTCATCTCATGAATGATTTGTGCCTTTGTAAGTTGTCTCTGTTTCTTTTGACCTTTTCTGACTTTTCCAATAACCTCATCCAGTGCTTGTTGATTCTTCATTAGAATGAAATCAACCAATTGAGCTGTTTTTTGTTCTTCTGTCAAAGTCTTGTTAGCAACAAGCTCAATAGCTTTCTTCTTTACAACTGGATCATGTTTAATCATATGTTCAATCTCTTCATCTGTTGGCACATATGAGAACATAGGAGGTTTCTCATGTAAGATAGTTGGTGGAATCACTGAGAGTGGTTGTGCCATCGCTGCTTCAAGTTTATCTAACCTTTGTGCTTCCATAAAACCAGCAACTTCATCCTCCTTTTGCTTTTTCATATTTTCAATCTCTGCAGCTTCAAATTGTTCTGCCAATCTTGCATCAAAATCAATTTGAGCTTGATCTTTCTTGGAAATCATTCTTGTATGCTCTTGTTCTACACCAATCACAATTGCTTTACCTTTGACTGATCTTTTTCTGGCAGCTTCTTCCTCTGCAGTGGTAAGTAATGGAACATCAGTGGTAACTTTTTCACTTGCAGTGGAAATCATTTGATCAGTGGTAACATGGTCTGCTTCAGTGGAAATTTGTTGAGGAGCAGTTCCAAGAATATCTTCAGAATGAATACCAGTATCAACAACCATATCTTCAATATCCAATTTCCTCCCCTCAGTCTCAGCTACATCATCATTTGCTTGAGCATTCATATCTTCAAAATTAGTACTCCTCCCCTTAATTTCTGCATCTGTTTTCCTCCCCTGTTTGGAAGAAGTTCCCAAACCATAACCAGAACCTGCAGAAAGATCATCATGTGGTGATGATGGAGAAGAAACTACAGCTTGAACATGTCTCTTCTTCTTGAGATTCACAACTTCATCCTGCAATTTTTGAATCTCAGCCTTCAATAGATTCAACTCTGTGGCATGTTGTTCTTTGGTCTGTGCCAGATCTTTCTCCAGAGTTTGAACCTGCTTGACTAATTTGGTACATAGTTCCATCAATTCAGTTAGTGTCACACTGCCCTCAACACTTCCAACTGTGTTACCTGTTGGGAGAGGTGAATCTTAAGGCATTGATTCAGGCTCTTCTCTAGTTGGACTAGACTGAAGCCTTGAACCACCACTGCTTGTTCCTAAACCATAAGAGTCAGCAACATGCAATGTTGTCATGGAAGGAGTTGGCTGTTTTTGCCTCCTTTCATATGTGTGAGTTACAGCAGGGATATGTTGAATTTGTGGAACAGAAATAGTGGGTGTGTGATGGGATACAACTGGGATTGTTGCATCTTCACCCTGTACCTGTGAAATCTTTGCAAGCATGTTTGGTAAAAGAGGATGAATCACTCCATTCCAAAATTCTGAAGCCTTACACATATTTTGAAATACTTTTGGCTTAAGACATGGAGTTTCATAAATCCTATTATGATTTTGCAGTTGAAATTCATTTAAAACTGCTTGCACAAACCTTGGATACATCAAAAATTTGTATGAACTCGTTACATTGCCTTTCATGTTATTAAATATAAACCTTGAAAAATTGAAAGTCCTATCAGAAACCAAGCAAACTAAAGGGTAAGCCAGGGTTGATCCAAATTGTTCATAAGAAGTTTTCTTAGGACTTAGGCAATGCAACAGAGTGTGTATCAAAAATCTCCAATGGGGACAAAAACATCCTTTCTTAAAAGTTACTTTTTGGTCAGATGTATCATACCCCATCAAAGCAATGTAGTTGAATATGTCTGAATTAGGTAATGTGATGATACCATTGAGATCATCTAATTGGAGAATTCTCCTTAAAGATGACTCAGTAACATCAATAGTTACCCCATCCACTGTGGCTCTAAGAGCTTCCACATATTCATGTGTGTCCCCCTGTTCATGTGTTATGGACTCCACAGAGTTCCAAAACTGTTTGATTTGAGAAACAAAGATTGTGGGATTCATAGTTAAGGCATACCTTATATGAGTTGTGTTAAGGAAATCCACAATCTGATGAAAAATGGGTCCACTCTTTTCGTTTGACTTTTGTACGTAAGCCACTTGATTGTGTTTATCTGCAAACTTGAGAGTCACCATGATTTTGTGATTTGAGAGATAAAAGTGTTAGTAATCGAGAATAAAAAGCAAGCCGTATAATGGTCAATTTATACTAATAGGGTTTTGAGAAAAACGCGTATGGTGAATTATCTATAGAAAGATTTATCTTTAGAAAAGAATAAATAAAGTTTGGTAAGTAGATAATTCCCAAAAATTTTACCCTATTAATAAGGAAAGACAGTTATATTTTCAACGGCTAGTAAAAATAAGATTACTGACACACAGTTGTAACGACTAGTTCACCAGTGGTAAAATTTATACTTTCAGTGGAAACGGTGAACTTGCAGTGGTAAAAATCAACAAAATTTCAAAGAGCAGTGGTAAGTAAAACATGTAAAATTTGCTGCTCTTATCATAGTTTTTAGCAAACTATCAGCTATCAACGGATTTGATAAGTCTTTACCAGAAGCCGTTTGCTCTTGGACTAGCTGATTCTTATATGGGTTAGACATGGTGAATCAATAACCATTTGTTGTGTGTCTATGATACACACGTTATTACTCCAATGATATGGGTTGTATACAACAACACAAAATAAATCTCATCTTAACCCATAAAGATTAACCCAAGTAACTTTTTAACCAAGTTACTATACACAAAAATATCTTCTCAAAAGTCAAACAACAGTTACTTCTCCAACCAACCAAAACAGATGGAAGTAAATAACCTTCATTAATTAGCATAACACCTAACCTTGGCTTATTTAATCACCTCCAAACACCACATCTCAGTCACCAATATACCCCAAATAATCTTTCAAACCCAAATTTCCCAATCAACCCAATTCTCTTCCAAAACCATGTCATCAAACCCAGAAACCTCTGATCAACACTCTTCTTCTCCAACATCAGAAGAAGATGTACCACCATATCCATGGGGGCTTGAAGATTCTGACTATGAGAGAGAAATGGAGAAACGATGGGATGTACAAGAAAGACAATGGAATGCACATAAGAAGGGTGAACCAAGCCATGTTCCTAATCCTGCTGAGAGAGAGCTTGTCTCTCCCTTCATCTGTACCTCTGATGAAGAATCTTCAGAGGAAGAGAATGAAGATCCATCCCTTCTTCCTCCTTCCACACCAGAGAGATCCCGACCAAGATCAAGTAAGAGAGATCCATCTCTCCCAACATCATCAAATTTGGTGTTGGATCTTCCTGCTCTAGAACCTGGTCTTCTGCATCAAGAACATATTGGACAGAGCAAGAAGGCTGAGATCATACGTAAGGGAAAGGAGAAGCAGAAGTAGATGATTGAGGAATGTTGCCAAGGAACAAAGTTCTTGAGTATTTTCTTGACTTTGGTACTTGAGCATCTTCACAGTCTTCCTTCTCTTCTTTTTCCATTTTCATCTTCAGCTTCTTCATTGTACTTGTCATAGCCTCAAGTATTTTGTAATCATTGATAGAAGCTAGTAGTACTCAATTAGCCAAATGTTTAGGAATGGTCTTTGTTATTCAGTTGGAACTTTGAATGTAAGCTGTAACTTGTGTCTTTGAATGAATGAAAAGATCTTCTTTAATTAATCAATTTGTGTAAGACCTTCAGCATTATTATCTTTGCAGTAGAAAACATGTTCAGCTTATTTGACCACATTCCCTTGGCTACAGCTCTTGGTGACTTTAACACACTACTTGCAATCTCTTATCATTTGTAGAACAGACATATACCAAACAACTTGCAAACATATTAGTGAGTCACTGTAAAACTCAGAAAGTATTATCAAGTCATTCATAATCATTAGTAGTCTTTGACTGTCCCTGCACTCAACATAAAGGAATTAGTACCTTTTGGGGACCCAAGCCACAAATGACTTGGATCTGCCTCGTGTATCAATATAATTGTATCTATCAAAGGTTATTGATACACCATTGGGATTGTTTGAGGTTGTTGTTCCTTTTGGTTTCCATTCCCAATGAGCTGAGGCCTTAACAGCATTACCCATGTTTACCCTTTTCTTATTCACATAGACACCAGTGGAAACATTTGGTCTTGCAGTGGTAACTGCAGGCCTAGCAGTGGAAACTGCTGGATTAGTAAATTTGGGTCTCCACATGTGATTCTTGTGATCATTCTTTTCAAAATAAGTCTTTTTCCCTGTTTGATAAGATTTAACAAAAGTAGTGACAGGGGACTTAGGATAAACTCTGTTTTTACTACTGGCAGTGGCAACTGCTGGTCTAGCAGAGGAAATTGGTTTGATGCCAGTGTGAAGTAAAACAGACCTGGGAACCATCTTGCTTAGGGGGTTTGGATGAGTTATTTTATTAGAATTATGTCCATTCATCCTTGTATTCACAAATACTTCCCTTCTTCCCATGTGGTAGTTACAAGTATAGGAAAGGTGATCAAAGCTACCACAAATATGACAGGCCTTATTGTTGAACACAAAATCACTACCAAACTGCCTAGTTTTAACATGATTCCAACTTCTTATGTTCCCTCTAGGAGATTTAGACCTATCCCTGTACATCTCAGCATACCTAGTAGTAGGCCTAGTGTAATTTGACTGTGTCCTAGGCTTCTCTTTGACTACTTCAGGAATACTTTTTCTTTCCTCTACCTTAACATTTTCAGGAACATTGGATTTAGACTCAACATTCAAACATTCATCTTTAAGTGATGAGTCACTAGCACTATTAAAAGTCTCAACCTCAACCTGAACCTTTTCAGTTTCAACTGGTTTAACAAATTTTGGTCCATAGGTCATAGGTGGATCCTGAAATTCTTCTAAACCTGTGTGAGCTAGGTCAATGCCAGGAGGTGCTGGAACACCTCTTAGAGGTGGTGGAACAGATTTGTATCCAAGACCTGATTTAGCTTTGCTCACAACTTGGGCTTCCCAAATTTTGCTAATGCTCTTAGATTGATGGTCTAGTGTTTGATTAGTTATCTGAATGTTCTCACTAGCCTTCTTAACCTTTTCAATCTCTTCCCTAAGAGCTTTATTCACTTCAACATAAAAATCTAAGTCTCTTTTTAAAACAACAATGTCATCACTGAACTTAGATTCATTTGCCCTATAATGCTCTATCTGTTTTTCTAAAACACCTAGACCTCTTTTATGATTTGCTAAATTATAATTAGTATGATGTAAATCTAGCATCAGTGCATCATATTGTGTTTTAGAGATCTCTAACTCTTTTAAGGCCTTACAGTTTTTAGAACAAGCATTATCAGTATGTACCTCAGTGTCAGAGAAAGCCATGAGTGCATGCTCAGTAGCTAGCATTGCAGATTCTGAATCATCTTCTCCATCTTGAGTCATAAAGCTCCAATCAAAGCTCACTCCATCAATAGCCAATAGCACCTTTGGCTCTTCTGTTGTAGGTTCTTTGTTTTTATCCTTCTTGTACCAAGTTGACTTGTTATCAGATTTCCTTGGTTTTCTACATTCTCTTGCAAAGTGCCCCATCTTGTGACAATTATAGCACTCCATCTTCTTTTTGTCAAAACCTACAGTCTCATTGCCACTTATATGTATCTTTCTCCCTGTCTTCTTCCAGAACTTCTTTGATCTTAAGCTTAGTAATGCCACCTGCCATTTAATGTCCATCTCCTCCATATCATCTTCATCAATTTGATCCAAATCCTCATGATTGAGAATTGAACCACCCACATGGCTTGATATAAAGGCATAGAAAGTAGCATCACTTAGTCCTGCAACCTGTTTCTTTGAGCTCCTAGTGGAAACACTTCCATTACCAGTGGAAACAATCATGTTACCACTGTCATCATCACTATCACTTTCTTCATCTGAACTATCATTAATTGATGATGATATGAGTGCTACACTTGCAGAACTTGTTCTTAATTTGCCAGCTTTCTTTAATCTTTGTTCAATAACTTTGAAGTTATTGTACACATCATTAAGCTTCATGGTCTCTAGATCTGGCTTATCTTCCCAAACAGCAACATTGGTGTCAAACTCAGAAGGTAGGCTTCTTAGGAATTTAAGATTGAGATCTTCCTTTTCCACCTCAATTCCAAAAGCAGTGAGTTGAGTAACAATCTTTTGTAGCCTAGTGAATATGCTATCAAGAGATTCATTACTTGTTGAACCAAAGTTTTCATAAGTCTGCTTCAGTAGAGTCTTTTGAGTCTTCTTGGTAGAATCATTACCACCAAACACTTCATAGATCTCATCAAAAAGAGTCTTTGCAGACTTTTATTTGCTAAAGGCCAGAACTTGTTCTCTGGGTAGAGCCATCAATAACAAACCTCTAGCCTTCAAATCATTCTTTAGTTGACTTCTTTCTTCATTAGTGACAGGACCAGTGTTAACTTTTGTTAATGTCTTGTCACCAACCTGCTCTACAGTTGTACCAGGTTTGAATGAATTTCCACACATAATAATCTCCCATAATGCGTAGTCTTGAACCATAAAGAATTGTTCTATCATAAGCCTCCACATCTCAAAGTCATTTATTTTAAGCTTAGGAAGCTTTGCAGCAATGTTTGATTGGCTTGTTTCTGTCTCCAATGTTTCTTTTGAGTCTGCCATAGGGTCTTCTAAATCAAAATATCAAAGCCTTGCTCTGATACCACTTGTCGGATCGTGAACACCTTGAACTTGTGTTAATATTGATACTTTGAGTGATACCACTAAGTATGCGGAATCTACTTAATGATACTTAGAAGATTGATTGTAAATGAAACAGTTGTATGTATGTGAGAACAATGTATGTAACAAACAAATAGCTCCAATATTATTAATGATAATAATACGAGTGATCTATGATATCACTAGGGTTACACCTTGAAGCTCTAGGAAAAACGTATTAGAAAGATATATTCTAACTATAACCTAGGATCTCCTTTTATACAGCAAGGAGTCCTCTTCTACAAGATAAGTATAATACTAATAGAATAAGATATACACAAGATCTTTTCTATGTTTATCTAAGCGCGTTTCTCTAACAGTTATCAAGTAAGCAGTGGTAATGTTTGTTCTTGCAGTGGTAATGAGTTTCCACTGAAAGTACAATCTTCTGCAGTTGTAACATCTTCACTAGCCGTGGTAACTGTTAGTATAATTCCCAACAAATATCTTGGTTTTACTGTGCCACCCAACTCGCATTAATTATCGTAATGCCTAATCTTGGCTTATTTAATCACCCCAAATAACACATCTCAGTCATCAATTTACCCCAAATCATCTTTCAAACCCCTAATTTTTCAATTAACCCCAATTCTCCACCAAAATCATGGCTTCAAACCCAGAAAGCTCAGATCACCATGTATCTTCAGAAGAAGATCTACCACCTTATCCATGGGATCTTGATGGTTCTGACTATGAAAGAGAACTGAAGAACCGATGGGATGCACAAGAAAGACAATAGAATGCTCATAGGAAGGGTGAACCAAGCAATGTACCCATTCCTGCTGAGAGAGAGCTTGTCTCTCCCTTCATCTATACCTCTGATGAAGACTCTTCAGAGGAAGAAAATGAAGATCCAACCTTTCTTCCTCCTTCCACACCAGAGAGATCCCAACCAAGATCAAGTAAGAGGGATCCATCTCTTCCAACATCACAAAATTTGGTGTTGGATCTTTCTACTCCAGGACCTGGTCTTCCATATCAAGAACATATTGGACAGAGCAAGAAGGCTGAGATCATACGTAAGGGAAAGGAGAAGCTGAAGTAGATGATTGAGGAATGTTGCCATGGAACAAAGTTCTTTAGTATTTTCTTGACTTTGATTCATGAGCATCTTCACAATCTTCCTTATCTTCTTTTTACATTTTCATCTTCAGCTTCATCATTGTACTTGTCATAGCCTCAAGTATTTTGTAATAAGTGATAGAAGCTAGTAGTACTTAATTAGCCAAATGTTTAGGAATGGTCATTGTAACTCAGTTGTAACATTGAATGTAAGTTGTAACTTGTTTCTTTGAATGAATGAAAAGATCTTCTTAATTGATCCACTGTGTAAGACCTTCAGCATTTTCAATGTATCAGTAGAAACCATGTTCAGCACTTTGATCACATTCCTTTAACTTCTGCTCTTGGTGACATTAACATGAAACTTACATTCTCAGAACATCTGCAAAACAGTCATCAAACAAGCAAATACACCAAACAACTTGCAAACATATTAGTGGGTTAGTGTTAAAAATTATACACATTATACAAAATATACAAAGTTTACAGTCATCATCCTCCCCTGAGGCATATGCCTCCCCTTAAACTTTGTTGTTAAGGGTTAAGCATACCAATATGGACCACCAAATATTGAAACCTTGGTCCATCAAATGCTTTGGTTAACAAATCTGCCACATTTTCATCTGTGGAACATGTGCCATTCTCCTATGCCATTTATTAGATTCATCCAGGGAAGCTTTAGCTACCAAACATGTTAGATCACCTTCTGGCTTAACATCATTCAGATTGAATGTGTATAAGTTGAAGGTTCTAGGAACTCTCAGCAATACAGTTGTGTCTTCTGGGAGTTTGAAGTCCTTGGAAAGGACAAGACACTCATCTTCAGAGAAGAAAACCTTATTCTTAGTGTCATAAATTTCTGATACAGAGAATAGATTAAAATGCTCCAGTTCCTTCACATAATAAACATTTTCAAAATCTAACAAGGGTGTCTTAATTGTTCCTTTCCCTGTAATTTTTCCATCTCCACCACCAAAGGTTACAGTGCCTCCTCCTTCTATGGGCTCAAAGTCATGCATCTTGTCCTTATTCCCTGACATACTTCTAGAACAACCACTATCAACAATACCAACTTCAGTACTTTTCAAAGGATGTTCCTACAACAACAATAAAAATTATACAATATTAGTACACATTGGAGACTCAAGTCATTGCTGACTTGAGCCTGCCTTGTGGATCATTAGTGATAGGCCATGTAGATGTTTTAGATCCACCATTGTTCTTGGGCCTGTAATGCATATTAGGTCCCTTCTTTGTCCAAGAACAACCTGCTGAGGGCTTCACAGCAGTATTCCATTTCCCACCACCATAATACATTGAGTCAAAGTGATTAGGCCAATAACCATTAGAAAAGAAAGAACTAGTGGGTCGAACATATGGTCTAGTACTGGTTCTTCTCCATGAAGAATGTGATTCAGCAGAATTGGGTTTCTGCTGATGTGGAACATAAGAGGGTATTTCATTAACATTCTTCTACATTTGCCTAGATTTTCTTTGACTAACACATTCACCCATTATTTGCTCATGAAATGTACAATCCTTAATCAAGTGATATTTACTTCCACACACAAAACACTTCTTCCTTTTAGAAGATTTATTCAAACCAAAGGAAGTTCCATAACATGAAAAAGTATTCAAATCACCATGATAAACATAATTTTTTTTAACATAACCAAAAGTATTATTGTGCAAAGAATTTAAAAACAAGTCTTCAGTAGAAACTGTCTTGTTATCAGCAGCAACTCTAGAAGGCTTGTGGGGAGTCTTGGGTGATGTCTTTGGTATGGTCTTGGGGGTGGTCTTGGGAGTGGTCTTGGGCAGGTCAGACTTCTCACTTGAATCACAGCTGACAAATGAGGTGGACCCTTCATCAAATGACTTGTCACTGTCACAACAAGAGACAAAGTCAGCAGATTTAATAATAGGGTCTGGCAAGTCAGTTGACTTTTTGCCATATAGATGGTGTGATCCATCAAAGTCAATAGGTATGGATAGGTCTATAGGCATGTGTTCCCCTCTTATAGGTCCAGGGACAGCATTCATTCCCCCTTCCTTAACATATTTAACAGGTGTTTGATAAGCTAAGGCTGGTTCAGGGTCAAAAACACTAGACATATCAGGATATGTTAACTCTTTAGGGTCTATATATTTCTCATATCCTAATGCCTTTCTAGACCTAACAGATTGGCGACCATCAATTAATTTACTTAAATTAGATGCCCCTTCCTGCCATTTCATACGACCAGCTATCTCTTTATCTAATTTAGCTTGTAATTCTTGTTTTTCCTTTTCTAGATCAGACTTCTCTTTTTCAGTACGTTTTAAGTCTATCTTAGCAACTTCTAAATCACTTTCTAGAACTCTTATTTTTTTCATCATATTTAACTTGATTCTTTTGAAACCAGACTTTTTGTTTCTCTAAAGTTTTTAAAGCCATTTTATAAGAATCTACCTCTATATAACACTCATTGTACTTTGGTTTCAATTCATCAAATTCTTGTTTAAGCTCATTGTATCTTACACTACATCCAAACACACAGTTGTGTACCTGAGAGATTCCCATCAAGGAGATTTGCTCCTTCTTGTCTTTTGAAGGTGAGAATGCCAGCAGATTCACTTGTGAAGAAGTAGAAGCTTCCTCTCCAGTAGGTTCATGGTCAGCCCAATCAATTTGGTGATCCAGAGTCACCATAGCCTTTGAAGGTACAGTCTTGTTATTCCCTGCTTCCACTGGATAAGAGCCATATCTAACTTCATCTCCAGCCTTTCTCTCCTTGCATTCTCTTGAAAAATGTCCCACTTGACCACAAGTGTAGCATTTAACCTTCCTTCTATCAAACCTTGCTGCTTCTCTTCCATTAAAACCAAACTTCCTTCCAGACTTGGCTTTAAACCTCTTAATGTTCATGGAGATCATTGCAAGCTCCCATTTCAAGTGCATCTCCTCCATCTCCAATGGATCCACCTGTTCAAAATCCTCATAAGCAAGAAACTGCTGATGCTCATATTCAGCCACAAATGAATGAATAATATCCTCCAACACACTACTGGATTTTGATTTAGGAGTAAATTGAGTATGGGTTTGAGAAGATGCTCCTAATGAATATGAACTTGAGGCTTGATGCACAGGTTTTGTAGATGCCCCAACAAATGCAGAATGAGTGGATGGACGTATGGGACTTCTAACGTCAGGCTCAAGAGATTTGAGCTTGTTGTAGAGGTCATCAAAGGACATTAAGTCCAATCCACCCTTTGTTTTGAGAGCAATACTGACTTGTAACCAAGATGGTGGCAAAGATCTCAGAAATTTAGCATTACAGTCCTCATTATCGGGTCTAGCCTTTAATTGATTAAGTTGACTTAATATTCGATGAAACCTATCATAACCCTTATGAATTCTCTCTTCTTCAGATATCTGAAATTCTTGGAACTTTTGCTTCAGCATAGACTTATGCAACCTTCTTGATTCATCATTCCCACCAAATCTTGCTTTTATAGCCATCCAAATATCCTTGGCATCCTCCATAAAATGGAAGTCACCATGTGGTCATCAGGTATAGCTTGGAGCAGAATTGTTCTGACTTTACAATAGTAACAACTCCATCGGCACAGCCAGAATCTCTTCAGCAGTTTTGGGACCTACAATAGTAACAACTTCATTGGCATTCTGTAACATGCTTCTTCAGACTATTTCCCTTTTTGACAACCTCCCATAGATTCCAATCAATGTTTGTGATCCAGTTCTGCATCTTCATGGACCACAGATGATATTCTTCAGCATTCTTCAAGTATGGAAACTTAGCATTACTGTTGGAGAGGTTGAGTTGTTGAAGAGAAGTGGTGTTAATGTTCTGGGTTGTATCAACATCATCATCAGATCCAGGCATGTTTGTTGATTTGTTTGGATTATAAAGGTGTAAGATTTGTGTTTCTTAGTATGACAGAGAATCTCTCAAGGCTCTGATACCACTTGTTGAGACTATAAGACCTTGATAGATCTTCTTGAGCACTCTAGAATCGTTAGTAATGTCACTGTAATCAATAACACACTAATAGACAATCTCTGCAACTTGTATTTATAAAGCGGAAACAAAACACAAGCTTGATACTAAGAACTCTTGATCCTCTATGGATCTTTAATTATAATAAGAGTATTCACTAAAAGTTATTCAATACATAATTGTGTCTTCCTTTTATACACAAGGAACCCTAAAACGTTTAACAAGAAACGTATATTCTAAAACTTCTAAAAGATATGCATTATCACTTCCTAAATAAAATCATGCATATCCAAACTACATTTTATAAAATACGGAAATACTATATCCGCAGAAACTAATAATGCTGAAACTAGTCTTCAGCAGATACACTGCTTCAGGAGAAACCAACTCTTCAGCAGGAACCTTTCAGCAGAAACAGCAGCAGAATTCTTACTTCACAGAATTCCCAACACTTCACCCAACCTGTAACAATTCGCATTTTCAGGTTAACTTCTATTCCTGAAAATTTCACTATTCATTTTTACTATTCATTTTTCCGAAATTTGATTTTTATTTCATATTCTCGTATGATAAATCATTTCCATGGCAAAATAAAAGTTTGACACTCATCAGATCATTTTCGCGAAAGTTATTAAGGAACTACACGTTTTAGGGTAAAACGTCATTCAAAAATCCCACGCACAACGAAACTCGACCGCGTTAATTTTCCCCGCATCAGAAAAATGTTTGATACACTCATGATTTATTTGAGAATTAATCATGACTGAGAAAATGTGACCAAATAAACCTCGGCCGTGAGAAATAGAAATTTACGTTTTTAAGCGCTTTTACTTAGCCGTAACCTTAGCCTATACCTGCACCGCATTTCTAAGACAATTTGAGTTTTCACATTTTTGGAAAAAGTCAATATATTTTACCCTCCTCCTTTGACCAAAAATCATTCCTTGATCTTTAGACTTACGGTTTTATGTCTTAAAGACATTAAATACCAACCGACACTAGACTGAGCCCAGTCTAGACATTATAAGTCATTTTAAATCATTATTATCGTACTAGAAAAGTAAGATTTTACTTTTCTCAATTTTACGCAATATTCGTACGTTTTACGTATTACGCGTTTTAGACCCGTGTTTCCAGTTTTAGCAGGGTTTTAGCACCCCAATGGAACCTACCACTCATTTTATATTTTATTATGGAGTATATTGACATGTTTAACCATTCTTTCAAGTTCCACATTTTTACGATACCCGGTTTTACATTTCGTGGCTTAACAACTTACGGTTAGCATTTCCCGGAGTCAAAACTAACCAAATAACTTGGATAATATCATCCAAGGAACACCTCATCCCCCCTAGCTTATGTGAACTGCCAATAGGGGGGGGGGGAGTCACCCTTGGTGTGGCTTGATCTCATGACTTTAGGCCTTGGATGATTACATGTGTTCAAGCTTCCTAAACAAGCTTTGATTAGTCCTATATTGTAACCTCCTCAAAGCCATATAAAAGCCCCCTCCTCTCCTTTGTTGCCGTCCCATAACACACACCAAAACACCTCACACTTAGCTAATTCACTCCTAGTTTGATGCAAGATTCAAGTGCTACAACAACATAGAAACCCTAGCTTGGTTTTAGGTAATCAAACTACTTCCAAACCCTAGAAACTTTGGTGTTTTCTCTTGAGTTTGAATCTACTCAAGTCACCTCAACTTTCATCATCTCTCTTTCAAGAATACAAGGGTAGAAAGATTGCTTGAAGTGAAGTAGGGTGAAGCTTAAGTCAATCAAAGTCCTTACCTTACATGTTACTTACCTTTCTTTATTGAAAGCCAAAAGTTGTAAGCAAAACCCTAACATACTACTTGTTAAATATCATATTCATGCTATTTACATATCATTCATGCTATATTTTGTCTTGTGATTATGTCCATGATGTTTAAAAATGAGTAAAACAAGTATCGTTATATATGTTAACTTATGTTATTTAAACAAGTAAACTAGTGACTTTCTTGGTGAAATCTGATCAAAATGGTATAATTATGATATTGGACATTTGCATATTGTAGTAGAGGACTTAACAAGGAAACCATAGCAATTTGAACCACTTAAAATGAGTACATGAGTAAAAAGTTATGACCATTTGAAGTTACCAAAACTTTGCGGCAAAACTGCCTAAATACCTTCTGTGGCAGAACTTAAACACGCAAAAAGAGGCCCTTCCGGTCCGTTTCACGAAAAAGTTAAAACACGAAAGTTGTCCGGAATCACATTTTCTTTAAAAACTCAGCAGCACGTATCCAGAAAACCAATAATGAATGAGATTTTCTTCAGTTTCTTAACAGCTATTTTATATACCAAAGTTACTAAATAATAGTTATGGTTTAATAAGACCAAGAGGTCTAATGACCTAAATTCAAGACCACAACCATGGCTAAAGCCAAGGTTGAGTCTCAAGACCATGGAACAATGACCAAAGGTCACGGCAAGGCCATGACTAAATGACCATATAAACTTACCTAGGCGAAAACATGAGCTAAAGAGTTGGTGATAACTTAAACATACAATTTGGATCTACTTCATCTAAAGAATCATGAGATCTTACAAGTAATTGTCATACAAGATTTAAGAAACTCATCTTAATAACAATCTTCATGTAAAAATAAACTTTCCTAAGTTTATTCAAATATTGGACATGTAACTTTTCGGATCAAAACTTATACATACATATATATATATATATATATATATATATTGATGACTTATAGCCTATATTTCGCAAGCCCAAATGATAGACATTACTTACACCTAAGCTCATCACGAATGGGCTACCATGACAAATGGTATGGGCCGTGGTATCAACGCTTGGGCTCACGAAGCCCAAAGGCCCAATCTAACTCACCGGATATCCGATAAGGATCATCTATTCAAGGAATAGATATCCTTACCTCGGATAAGCACCATGTGTGCGAAGAGTAAGGAGCAAGAAACACGGTTTCTTAGCCCCTATATATAGAATCATACGATTCTCATTCAAGGTACGATTCACACAATCCCTAAACTCTTCAACCGAAACCTAGATTCGATTACTTACTCTCACGCCGGAGTCTAATCGGGGGAGACAATCCCTCGATAAGCCTAACGGTGTTGTTCTATTTTTCTTAGTACGCAGGTAACAAAGTGCTAAGGAACGAATTGGTATAAGAGCAAAGCCCAACAACCAGGTACGCCCAACTTTTGTATCAACAAGTGGCGCCATCCGTGGGACCCCACAACGAACTAGAATGACGAAACACAAGAATTCGGGCCAGCGAACTCCGCAGTTAGAAAAACGTGACCATCAAAAGAAGAATCGACAAGACTCGACCTCTAAACAGGTGGCTGGGACAACCAGCGCGCCTGATCACCAAGGGGCAGGTACAACCCAGCCTATTCCAACAATGGAATTACCTGTAATCTCTTCAGTGGTCCCAAGCGTTGAGGAACTTCAACGCACCCTCTTCACCACTCCTCATCAGGCTACACCCGCAGTGAACAACACTGCGCCGCCAGGCGCGCCTGAACGAAATCGGGCGTCCCATACTGAGGCAGAGATTCTTGCAACGACTGAGGACATACCCGATCTAACTTTGGGTAATTTCGTATCCCAAAATTATGAAACCCTAACCGCCCTCATGCAGGAAGAGGCGGCAAGAAGAGCAGGTGCGGATCTGCAAACCCGACTTAATTTTGGCCCAGAACGTGAACCATCACCACCACGTCACCCACGAGGAAGACGTACAGAACGTACCAATGTCCATGACAGGTTGGGTACGGTGTCTGATTCACAAAATTCTGGAGACAGCGGTAGGCGCACCAATGTCCATTCCAGACTTGGCAGTCGGGGAATACATGATCGATTAGGCCCTCAGCATTCGCCGAGCCAAGGATCGTCCAATCCCAGAAGTAGGCGGATCCAAGACAGATTGGGTAGAAGAAGATCCCCAAGCAGAGATCCCTCAGGCTCCTCTTCTGAAAGGAGCAGGCGCAAGCGCCGAAGGAGAGATTATCCTTCCTCCAGCGATTCCTCGGACAACGAGGATAAAGAAACAGGGCACTGGAAATCAAAAGGAAGACGTCGCGAAGAAGAGAACGAGGATATGTCTCTCCCATGGCGACGCCATAAAATTGATGCGTTCACACGTCGCATAAGTGATTACTCAGACGACAGGCGCAGGCGCATGCCCGCTAATGTGAAGACATATGATGGAACAGGTGACCCGGACGACCACCTAAAAATTTTCGAGTCAGCCGCAACTATCGAAAATTGGCCACAGCCTGTGTGGTGTCACATGTTTAATTCCACATTAGTAGGAAACGCGCGCACATGGTTTAGCAAACTCCCACGTAGGAGTATAGGCGGCTTTGAGGAATTATGAAAAGCATTCCGCCACAACTTCAACCAGCGAAAGAAGTGCGCTAAAAATCCTGTGGAATTGGCAAGAGTGAAGCAACGTCAAGGGGAATCAACCAGCGCCTTTATGGAACGCTTCAAGGATGAGTGCATACAAGTCAAAGCATGTCCTGAAATACTAAAGATTTCAGGGTGCATGAATGGAATTAATAATCCAGAACACATCCGGAAGCTCAATGATAGAGTTCCACAGTCTTTCGACGAACTAACAAAGCGCACCAGATCCTTTATACAAGGAGAAGCAGCTGCTGCGGACAGCAAGAAAGGATACTCAAATTATAGGCAACAAGAACAGCCGCGGAAACAATCCAATGATCAAAACAACCGCAGCAGGAAGTACCGCAGTGGAAGAGACAATGACAAATATACTCCTCTAACTAAAACTCCAAGGGAGATATTTGCAACAGAAGGTGCGAACTTCCCACGACCACTACCAATGCGCACGGCAGAAGAAAAGCGCCTAGGTGGTGGATACTGCGAGTACCACGGCCAAAAGGGCCATACAACCAACGAGTGTGTCCAACTGAAACAACTAATCGAAAAATTAGTCAGAGAAGGAAGGATGGACCACCTCGTAAAGAACATCAAAGAAGGGAAAGATAGACATAAAAATGGAGGAAAGAAAGAACCCCCAAAGGAAAAGGCTGAGACTATATACATGATACAATCATGGCAGCGCAAGATAAAGCAGAAAGTCAGCCAAAAATTCTCTCCAGAAAAAGAGATATCCTTCCCTACAATAGCCGCGGACAACGCAGTCGTGGAACCTTTGACCATTGAAATACATGCAGGGGGACACGACATCCACCGCATGTATATTGATGGAGGAGCGTCCGCAGACATCATGTATGATCACTGCTTCAAAAGGCTGCGACCTGAAATCCAAAGTCAGTTGACACCAGCTACAATGTCACTAACAGGATTTACAGGAGAAAAGATTTGGCCCATGGGGCAGTTACGCTTATTGGTGGTCGTAGGAGACGAGCAACACTCAACTGCGGCATGGATAAACTTTATGGTAATCAAGTCTCCTTCACCATACAATGGTATAATTGGAAGACCAGGAATATCATCCATGCGCGCAGTACCATCCACAACACACGGAATGCTTAAATTCCCAGTTGAAGGAGGAGTGGTCACTCTCTATAACACAACGGTACCACCAAGAGAATGTATCGCAGTGACAACTGAAGCAGAGAAAATTCCAGAACAGCGCACGGAAAAATCGCCAAATTTAAAGGTCGCTATTCACCCAGACTATCCGGAACAACAAGTTTCGATTGGAGGATCTTTATCTGGCAAAGGTAAAGCAGCCGTATGCGCACTCTTGCAAAAGAACCTAGACATCTTTGCATGGGAACCAAAGCATATGACAGGAGTGCCTCGCTCTATCACAGAGCACAAGCTACAAATCCGACAAGGATACCCTCCAATACGACAAAAGAAGCGCGGCCAGGCTCCAGATCGTGCAAAAGCTATTTTGGAGGAAGTACACAAGTTAGTAGATGCGGGCATCATGCGCGAAGTGTACTACCACGACTGGCTTTCTAACCCAGTCATGGTAAAGAAGAGCGATGGTAGTTGGAGGATGTGCGTGGACTTCACGGACCTCAACAAAGCATGCCCGCAGGACTGCTATCCATTGCCAGAAATAGATTGGAAGGTCGAATCCCTATGTGGATACCCCTTCAAGTGCTTCCTAGACGCATATAAAGGGTACCATCAGATCCAAATGGCAGTGGAAGATGAAGAAAAAACAGCTTTCCACACCAGTCAAGGGGTATACTGCTACACAAAAATGCCTTTTGGCTTAAAGAACGCAGGCGCGACATACCAACGGCTAGTGGATACAGCTTTCGAAAAACAAGTAGGCCGCAACTTGGAAGTTTACGTTGACGACCTTGTTATAAAAAGCCATACAGAGGATGAGTTGGTGCGCGACATCGAGGAAACATTCCGAACGCTGGGGCGGATAAACATGAAACTAAATCCCAAAAAGTGCACCTTCGGCGCGACTGAAGGCATGTTCCTCGGATACTTAATAGAACCCGATGGAATCAAACCATGCCCAGAAAAGACGAAGGCTGTCATTGATCTCCCCTCCCCGCGCACACTCAAAGAAGTCCAGTCACTAAATGGAAAGCTGGCAGAGCTGAATCGCTTCTTATCTAAGTCAGGGGATAAGTCCCTTCCTCTCTTTAAAACACTCACGAAGTGCACAAAAAAGGGAGACTTTCGCTGGACCAACGAAGCAGAGGAAGCTTTCCAACAACTCAAACACCATCTGGCATCTCTTCCCAAACTAGTCGCACCGCGACAAGGGGAAGAACTAATCATGTACTTATCAGCAACCCACGGAGCCGTTAGCGCAGTACTATTGACAGACAGAGACTCCGTCCAGACACCCATATACTTCGTAAGCAAAGCCTTAAAGAAAACAGAGGTTAACTACAGTGCCATGGAAAAGCTGGTCTTGGCTTTAGTGTTCGCCGCCAAAAGACTGCGTAGATACTTCTAAGCGCATCCAATTGCGGTAATCACTGATCAGCCAATTAAACAAGTTATCACTAAACCAGACGCATCAGGACGCTTACAAAAATGGAGTGTAATGTTAAGTGAGTACAACATCTCATACAGGCCGCGCACTGCTATCAAAGGACAAGTCTTAGCTGATTTCATCGTGGAGAAGCCAGAGGGCGACAGCCCAACATCTGCAGCAAAAACGGATCTACAAGAACCATGGACACTGTTCACCGATGGATCCTCATGCGTAGATGGATCAGGCGCAGGACTTATTCTTACAAATCCAGAAGGCATGGAATTCACCTATGCCCTACGCTTCGAATTCACAGCCACAAACAATGAGGCAGAATATGAAGCCCTACTAGCTGGACTACGCATCGCAATCCAAATGGGTGTACGCAACCTAGAAGCAAATGTAGATGCTCGGCTAGTCGCTAACCACGTATTAGGAGAATACGAAGCCAAGGATGACCACATGATCCAATACCTGGATAAGACAAAATCTTTGATCAAAAACTTCGATAGGTTCACAATAAAGCAAGTACCTAGGGGGGAAAACAGAAAGGCGGACGCACTCAGCAAGATCGCATCCACAAGCTTCGCACACCTTTCAAAACAGGTATTGGTGGAAACCCTAAAGAACAAGTCAATCCTTGATATGGAGATATCGACGGTGATAGAAGAACAAGATCCTACGTGGATGACACCTATCATCGAATTTATTAGCAAGGGAACCCTACCCCAAGATAATAAAGACGCTCGAAGAATACGGCGCATAGCGCAACGATTCGAATTCCGCGACAACGTACTCTATCGGCGATCTTTCTTACAACTATGGCTCAGATGTGTTGGACCCCTTCAAGCAGACTATGTACTCCGCGAACTTCACGCTGGGTCATGTAGTATGCACTCAGGGCCACGATCCGTGGTGGCAAGCGCTTTAAGGGCAGGATACTATTGGCCAACAATGCACCGCGACGCACGCGACCTAATCAGAAAGTGCAGCAACTGCCAAGTACATAGACCTATTCCGCGCCGACCACAGCACGAGCTAACACCAATCACCTCACCATGGCCATCTTACAAATGGGGTATCGACATCGCAGGACCTTTTCCCGTCGCAGCGGGAGGAGTAAAATTCCTCATCGTAGCCATAGATTATTTTACAAAGTGGATCGAAGCAAAAGCTGTGGTGAACATTACGGGAAACCAAGTCAAACGCTTTGTCTGGGACAATATTGTCTGTCGCTTCGGCCTACCAGGCGAGATCGTATCAGCCAACGGAAAACAATTCTGTGACAACCCATTCAAAGACTGGTGCACCAATTTGAACATAACACAACACTTTGCTTCAGTCAAACACCCACAAACCAATGGCCTAGTTGAGCGCGCCAATCGCAGTCTGGGCGAAGGAATAAAAGCGCGCCTAGACAAACACAAAGGAAGATGGGTAGATGAGCTCTCGCATGTCTTGTGGGCGCATCGCACGACAATCAAAACCAGTACTGGCGACACGCCATTTTCCTTAGTCTATGGAACAGAAGCCGTCATACCAGCTGAGATAGGAATGCCTACTATACGCACAGCAGAAGTCAACGTCACAACAAATGATGAGGAGCGGCGCATAGACTTAGATATACTGGAGGAAAGACGCGAACGCGCAGCTATACGAGAAGCAAAGGCCAAGGCAAAAATGAAGAAGTATTATGATGCAAAAGTCAAGAACACTTCATTTAGACCAGGGGACTTTGTTTATCGCGCCAATGACGCAAGCCACGCAGAAGACACAGGCAAACTCGGACCCAAATGGGAAGGACCCTACGAGGTCACAGACGCGCTCGGCAACGGCGCATACAGGTTGCGCGATATGGAAGGTCACGACCTGGCGCGCACTTGGAACATCTGCAATCTCAAAAAATGTTACTTTTAGGCTACGCCCTCACACAAACACACAAACACCCTACGAGGTGCCCAATAAGTGTTTGTCTTTCTTTTATTAGGAATTTTATTTTCTATCTTTTCAATAAACTTGCAAGTATTAATAAAATGTTATGGTTTCTAGCTAACTCCATAGCGCACTTTTACTTTATTGCATATATGTCAATATTGTCTATCTTATATTTTTGCCTACATGGCGTGCATGCACCACTTAAAGACCCACGACGGCATAAAGGATAAGTTAACCTACTAATTAACTTGTTGAATAAGAGGGTTGCAAACCCATCAACATTGGATCACGAATCCTTGCTAAGCGCCTTACTCTCGAGATGTTGAGGTAAGATTCGCATGCGCATCCCACGACAGACGCGCATATATCAAGTACACCGTACAAGCTTAGCAATAACGAGCCAAGACACTTGGTCAAATAATATAACTTAGCAAACAATGCAAGTATATTTAAGTCGCGCACTTAAAAGACTTAGTAAAAAATATAACTTAGCAAACAATGCAAGCACTTTAAGTTACGAACTTAGAACAAAATGTATTTTATTCCATATTTATTAAAATTACCAGGAAAATACATACATTTACAAAATAACCTATATACTATGGCGGTGATCATGGCTCTCTTCTGGTGCGGCGGAACTCCCCGCCTCCTTCAGTTTCCTCAAGGTTATAGCATCCTTAAGCGAAACGGTGGGAACACTCACAGGCACGCCATCAGATCGAGGTAGGTGCGCAGCACCGATGCCGCACATCACGGCTTTGCCCTTGATACCCTTCTTTACAGCGACCCTTTGCTCATGACGTTCCAGCACCTCCTTCAAAGGGATTTCCTTCTCCAAAGCAAAGGGCTTGAGAATATCACGGGGCAGCGCAAAAACTGGAAATTGCAGCTGCGAGAGATCAGGCTTTAGATAATAATCTAACTCCTCTTCGGCATTCTCCCCAAGATGACGCTGCAACGTCAGACCCGCCATGAGCACATCAATGGGGTCATCTTGGTCACGCTCCAATTTCCCAATATGGGGCAGCTCAAGAACCTTCAACCCCGCCATCGCCTGCACCAGCTCATCGTAGGCTATTGCGCTATAACCAGGAAGCTCCGCCAAATCCTTCTCGAACAACTTGGCCTCTCGGAGCTCCTCCATGGCCTGCGAACGGCCACGCGCCATCGCGCAGTGGACGACCTTCCCAAAGGCCTCCACCACCTCCGCAGACTCTAGAGTACTTAGAGCTGCCAGACGCAGCCCATGGCTGATCAACCACCTGCATTCACAAAGTAATAACAAGATAAGATAAACAATGGAGTAAAGAGAACAATTTTAAAAGGGTGTAAGAATACCTGCGCTCAGCAATCACAGACATGAGATAAGGATACAGCTCCTCGTCGTACTCAATGCTAAGGGCGCGCAGCTTCTCCTCATACGCCACAAGCGTCTTCTCCATGTTCTCCTTGAATTCTTGAAGCCTAGCATAATGCTCAGATCTTTTCTCCTCAAGGAACGACACAGACCACGACGTCTTGGCCTTTATCTGCTCCAGCTTCGCCCTCGCATATAGCAGATCAGCCAGGATGCTCATCTTGTCCTGGGCGATCTTCTCTCCATACGCCCTTGACTCCCCGAGCTCAACTTGCACGCCCGCCAGCTGCGCGCGAAGTTTTTCCAGCTCCTCCTCCTTCTGGGCTAGAGCACAACTCTCCCCAGCACGCTTTCCCTTCAGCTGCGCCACCAACTCAGCCTGACGGACAGTAGTCGCAGCCAACTCATCAAGCAGTTGCTGCGCCTCACCACCATCAGCAGCCAAGGTATCCCCCTCCTTGTTTTCATTCTGTGGAGAGGAGACTTCATCATCCTTGGCGCCATCATCCCTGCGCAACAAAGACACCAATTACAACAAGTAATAATAGCATAAAGAAGGAAAAGAGAGAGGACCACTAATTTATACTTACAAAAATGGGGAAACGTCATCCACCTTCAATCGAGCGCCAGAGGCCGAAGTCTCCTCTGCGTTCGACTCCGCGTCTCCAATGACGTGGCGGTGCCTCTTCCTCTTATCACTCCCACCAGCCTCAGCCTTGCGCTTCGAACTCTGCGCAACCTCCTCTCTCAGCACTTCCTCAGGCTTCAGAATCCGAATACTATCAGATGACCCTGAATGCGCCTCTTTTTGCGCCACCTCCAATGCAGGCACCACCTTCTCAGTAGGCTCCGCCACTACCTCGGGAGCCACGGTCTGCACAGGCTCCACCACGAGTGGAGGCGTACTCTCAGGGGTGACCGAGGGCAGAGCAGTCAAGTGCCCCGCGGTCGCGTCAAGTAGGGGCGTCTCCCCTTCCTTCAACGGACGAACCCCTATAGTGACCTGCTTTGGCTTATCAAGCCTCACCACTGCGAACAAGTCCATCTCTGCACATATAACAATGAAGCAAGAAAAGCAACGAAAGATTAGTTGGCAAATGCGCGAAGGAAAAAGAAAGAAAAACTTACTAACAAATTACAAAGGATGAACACCCACCCCGGCCATCCTCACTTAGGAAAGTGGGAACCTCATCTGCTGCGCCAAAATACGCGCGACTCAATCCTACATGAACCAAAAACTCCTCCGGATAAGGGTTAATGGCCAATCGATTGGCATTTAACGTCTGCGCGTCAGCAATCCTATAGGAACCGGGTGCGGGACGCCCATCCCTTGGTAGGGTCGCCTGAGTATAAAACTCAAAATCGGAGGGAAAGACCACGTCGTCTACCCAAAAGAAATATTCCCTCCAATTCTTGAGTGCGTCAACCTTTTCCGTGTAACACTGAAACGCCCCCCGGGCGCTTCGCAAAGGATACCCAACCGTTTGACCACGTTGAGTGGTAAAAGGAGCGGAACAAGTCCACGGTGGGTTCTATCGCCAATAAACGGCAGTTTATCTCAAAATTCGACACCTTCGCCGCACCTATACAGTGCAGCTGCGAGATGTGAAGGCGATAGTGATTGAGCAAATCGCTCAGAAATAAAGATATAGGTACGCGGTAGTTCGCGTACTCAAAAAATTTCGTGTATAAACCTATCTTCCCTTCGGGGAAGTCGGCTATACACGCATCGACATCTGGCGCCTCTGGATGAACATCCAAAGGCACGAAATAGTCGGAAGAAAAATGCATTACATCCTCGACAGACATCGCAGAGCGAAACTCATCCAACTGAGCAACAATTTTCATCTTAAACCTAAGCAGACGCACAAATTACCTACGAGGGTTAAAAGGTTTTCTTGCAAAAAACACTCTAGAAATGAAGAAGAAGGTGAATAGTAGCTATGTGTGTTTTTACTGTGTGTGTAAAAATGGGGGGCGGTGACCCTTATATAGGGGTAGTAAAACCCTAATCCCTATCCACGTGGAACCCACTCACAGTGAAATATGTGGCTAGAAGGTGAAGAGGTACATGCACTTTTTCCCGAATCCCAAGTGAAACGTGGACACCACCCCCGATTACCGAGGTAACTATTTTGAACCTGTTAGGTGCATTGCACCTCCAAAAAGGCGGTAACAATTTGTTCATTCTCCCGCCACGCTTACCGCTGCTTACATTAAGTCTAGTACCCGCGGCTACGTGCCGCGCATACTAGACTGGGGGGACATGATGACGTATAGCCTATATTTGGGCCGCAAGCCCAAATGATAGACATTACTTACACCTAAGCCCATCACAAATGGGCTACCATGACAAATGGTATGGGCCGTGGTATCAACGCTTGGGCTCACGAAGCCCAAATGCCCAATCTAACTCACCGGATATCCGATAAGGATCATCTATTCAAGGAATAGATATCCTTACCTCGGATAAGCACCATGTGTGCGAAGAGTAAGGAGCAAGAAACACGGTTTCTTAGCCCCTATATATAGAATCATACGATTCTCATTCAAGGTACGATTCACACAATCCCTAAACTCTTCAACCGAAACCTAGATTCGATTACTTACTCTCACGCCGGAGTCTAATCGGGGGAGACAATCCCTCGATAAGCCTAACGGTGTTGTTCTATTTTTCTTAGTACGCAGGTAACAAAGTGCTAAGGAACGAATTGGTATAAGAGCAAAGCCCAACAACCAGGTACGCCCAACTTTTGTATCAACATATATATTATCAAATACTACAATAGTAGGGAGCCTCATGTGAGGAGTTCATTAAGTAAGCCGTCGAGATGAGTTGTGGATTTACGAATTAAAGTGTCCTGGCTCCTCGAACGTTCACTACATGACTTCTGAATTATGTCGGCCCGAACGGTAGTAAGCGATATATAAACTATACTTGTTTCATAAACCATTTCTTTTCAAAGACTTACACTATACTAAGTACTACATCATGGACTAAATGCAAGACATATATAGGCAATTCTTCATATTCTTTACTCCAATCCTAAGTCGCAACATTCTATTATAGGTTGCTCGTAGAAACCTTCGCGATTCGACCATCACATTCACTACTTGCTATGTAACTTAAGGTGAGTTCATAGCCCCACTTTACATTACTTCAATGTTTTACAAACCCTTGGGGGGAATACAAGCTATTTTAAACCGAACACAATGCTTTGAAACTGTATGCTGCCTGCTTGTTTTATTATTACTAAGTACCATCCTTGCCAATCCTAGGCCCCATATCATGAATCATTTAATCACTAGTATTAGTGAGCGCGAGTATTGTGAATAGGCCTATTGGGATTGACGAATCCCATTTGTTTGACTAGATGAGTTCAAACGAATGCACTATATTTGAAACATTAAGTATGACGGCAAAGTACTTACCGGGGCAACAAAACCGCCGATTGATATTGGTACCCGTTAACGTATTGGTTGCATGAGCTTAGTATATAATAATAACTGTTTTGTTTTCCAACCATGAGCATGAGTCTAATTAACTCATACTACCAACATATTGTGTTCAACCATTAAACAACTCTATGAATATCACTCAACCTTTGTGTTGACCTTTTAAGCATGTATTTCAGGTCCATGATGATCAAGGGTGGCACAGAAGGGCACGGATATACAAGAGGGATATAAATTTTATTATCATTCAAAAACTCATTTAATGTAATTTGTAAACATGGAACCATCTGGGACCTCATTTTGTAATATCTGATATTTATATAATTTGAATGATAAATCTTTTAAAGCGACTCAATAAGAGTTCATTTTTTATCATTGCGACTATTGTGCCGTCGAGTAACACCCAGTTTGAATTCCGCTGCATCCATGAATTGGGGGTGTTACACCGCAGGAAAAAAATGCGGCTGAGCTTAAAAAGCCCAGTGAACAGATGTAAACAAACGAAAACTAATAACAAAAGGAAAAAGAAGGTGAATACGACATAAGTCCAAGCGAACCTGCTGAGATAGAAATCAATAATATGGAAACATAGAATATGATCAAAGGAAATACGGATAATGGATACCAAACACTTAAGGAAATGAAATGAGTCATAAGTGTAAGCAAAAGAAATAAAGCAAGCATAAGTTAATCACAAATAGAGAAGACAAGATAAGGATCATCTAAAAGTAGAACTAACAGAAATGCCCAACAAATACTAATGCGCACATAGGAGTGATCATCTCCAAATGTACTATATGAAAGGGGTGTATTGCACACACACCAAAACATTCACCAAATAATACTAAACAAAGTACCTAGGATGCATCCATACGCCCCCTGCAAAACAGATATATATGCACAAAGCTCTAGGCTATGTAAACATATACAATAATAAATATAGGCCTGAATAGCTATAGCATAATAGGGAACGCTGTAGACAAAAACCCACCTCCACAGACAGTGCCAATACCACTGGTGCATCAGTGGCAAGGCCAAGGACTCCCCATGACTGGCTAATAATTCTAACACATACAGGCAAAACATATAATGGGCATAGAAATAGGGAATGCTATAAGAAAAGAGACTATAGTATGCAAACGAATATCAACTCATATCAAATCACAAAGATCAACAAATAGGAATCATACAAAGGGAACATAACAATGGCTAAACTGAAGGAATCATAATCAAAGTAATAATCAAAAGAGAGAAGGATGGCCTTTACTAAAAAGGCGGAATATCTGTACCTCGAAATCAAATGTAGAAATGAAACAAAGAACAAGAAGGGAAGGCAAATCACTCCTTCTTCACACGATCTACATAATAAAGGTTTACATATTACTTAACTGCTCATTACAGGTTCAACTTATTTTAGGTTGTCAAAATTAGGGTTTACATATGATAAGTGTTTCCAGATTAGGTTTAGGGTTTCTTCTTTACAAAATTATAAGCATTAGGTTAAGATTACCATATTAGGGTTTTAATTTTACTTTCCAAAAATAGACTTTCTATAAATAGAACTTTCCAAAAATAGTAACTTTCCAATTTTAGTAGTTTTATCCAAAATTATGTAACTTTCTATTTTTAGCAGGTTTCCATATTTAGTAAGTTTCCATAAATAGTAAGTTTCCTTATTTAGAATTTTTACATAAATAGTAATTAGGGTTTTATTTGGCAATTATGATAGTTTAGAGTTCAAAGTGACAATATTCCAAGTTTAGGGTTTACCATGAAATTTTACATATTATACCTTTGTCTTACATATTTTACAAATGGTTCAAAGTGACAATATTCCAAGTTTAGGGTTTACCATGAAATTTTACATATTTTACATATTAAACCTTTGTCTTACATATTTTACAAATATAACCTTATAGTTTCATTAATTTCACATTAACCCTTATGGTTTAATTAATTACAAAACACACCCTCTAGATTTTACATGTACAAATCACACCTCAAAGTATACACCCGACATAAGACTCATGAACGAGAGCACCAAACACCACCATGACACAAAATAATACTTATGCAACATATGTATACTTATTTACTGGATTTATGGCAAAATTAAGTAAAATATATGGATTTTTGAGACATATCAGAAGACTAAACTAAAATTCAAAAAAATTCCCCCAAAAGCCCATATGTCTTAAGAGTCTACTTGAATTTTCCCATAATTTATGGCTGTGACATTTCAAAATTTTCATGTCAATAAATTTTAGTATTTTATTATTTAACAATCATATTTTTAAATAATTAACTTTGTCGGAAGTTATTCACGTTTCGTCATAACACGTTCAATCAATTCAACCGTCACAATACTATGCCCACTCTATACTTTTTATTGCATTTTTGGTTCCTTACAATCCTATTTTAAAAGTCACTTTTCAATTTTTCCATTTTTACGTAAACCTTGCACCATTACGTTTTACCCAATTTAAATTTACATATTAAATTTTTTTTAACAACGTGAACCAACCCTTTATTCTATTACTAATTTTTAGAATTCATTATTTTTGTTTCTAGTTGTTTTATCGAAAATTTTCATTTTTAACTAATTCCGCGTCATGCCTTGGATATTTATTTGTTAAATCATTTAAGAAATCAACAATTTCATATTTTAGCTTCAAGAGCTTAATTATTTTATTTTAGTGTCTCTCTAATTTTTCCGCGTTTTAGCCGAAAACCGTGTAAATATTTTCAAAATTTGTAACATTTTAATTAAGTATTTTAAAACAAATATTGTAGTATAAATGTTTTGGGAAAAAAAATAATAAAAATGTAATTTATAAACTTAACATGTAAACCAAACACCTCTTTTCTTTTCATTAGCTCCTACAAAACACACAACCAAACACTCCCCTTGTCTATTTTGCTCCAACAATAAGCCAAACCAAACACTCCCCTATTATTTATTTTCTTACCTGTCTTAAATATGCGACATACACCATCACAGATGTAAAAAATATATATATATATCCTGCTCCTCTCCCTCCTTCCTGCTCACGACATCCCACACCAAACCACCATCACCATTCATAAAAATTCTCCAACTCACTTCCAAACTACTCTAATATCATTCTTACATAAAACCCCATTAATCTTTTCCACTAAAATTCACCATGCATCAAGATTCTTGAATTCTAAATTTATATTAAAATCTTGATTTTAGGGTTTTGGTATAATTAAATGCAAGAAGATCATCAAGGGTATAAAGTTAAGAGTTTTTAAGCAAATTTTGGTGAATCAATTCAAGTTTTGGGTTTTCCTTTGTTTCTCCTTGTGTTCGGCCAATCATCAAAACCACGAGGGTTTGTGGTTTTGATCATCTACTTGTTTATATACTTCTTTTGTAAGTATTTTCTTTGATTTTAATTTGATTTTTGGTTTAGATATATGCATGCATGTTGAAATCTATGATTAGGAATCCATGGGTAAATTGTTAGAATAATGATTGTTGAGTTTTGGATGATTGAGGATAATCAATTAGGTTTAGGTAGTGGAGAATAGGTTAATTTAGGGTTTTTGAGTCTTGAATGGTGTTGAAGAGGTTGAAAGAAATCTATAGGAATATGGCAGAAAATTTGTGTTTGTGTTTGCTAAATTTGTGTGTCATAAACTGAGTTTTTGGTATTTGATACGATAGACGTTGTTATAATGGTTGTGTGGTAAAAATCGGGGCTTCTAACTCCTTATAACGAAAAAGATACGCCATTTTGAAGTTTGAAAAACCATTCGGCAAAATTCTGCACACTTTGGTTTTGGGCAGAATTTTGACCCATTTTGCGAGAAGGATATCTTGGTCATAAAAATAGGTTTTCTGGATTTTCTAGATTCTAAAATATAGTATTTTGAGTATATTTTCCAGAACATAAGGCTGTTTTGATTGTAAATGGGTAGAAGTGGTTCAATTGGGGTTTATGAGATCAAGTGTCAAAACTGAGTTTAGCGTCCAGAATTTCAGTTGTAGAGATGTGTTGTGCAGACGGGTCAAAACTTAATATTTAGTGGGTCTGTTGTAGCCAAACTTTTGCAAAGTCCAGCAGACCCTGTTTTTAGAACAAGTTACATTGGTGCGTCTTTCATAAAAGGTTGGGATTACCTATGGTTTATGGGTTAGCTACTGTAGCTAATAGACATATATAAGTGTGTTATCCTAGAGGGAGAGCAACTAGTTTGACCATTTAACGTACCTTTTGGTGTGTCGACCGACTAGCTAAAAACGTTATAATTTCAGAAAATGTGTAATCTAATAGAAACAATAAGTGGTAAGTCTCATGGATTCCTAGTTATAAAATGTCATGCATACTCTAAATATATGTATATATATATTTGTTATGGTCATCATACGTTCCATATTTTCTATAAGTATCGATCGTGATCGCGTATCATTTAATATAGGTAACGGTTGAATTTCGGCGTCCGTTCCTTCTACGTTGATTTCTAGATTGGCACTACTTCTCGGTGAGTTCATAGCCCCACCTTTTACTTCAATTGTTTTACAAACTCCGTGGGGGAGATATATGCTACTTATTTTTATTAGGATCACAACTGATTTGAAAATTGTATTCTAAACTGAATGTATTATTGACAATAAGTACTACTATTGCCATGAAGTCCCCACATCATGAATCGTTAATCACTATGAGTAGTGAGCGCGAATATTGTGAATAGATCTATTGGGATTGAACTCCCCCGTCCGGAGAGGATGCACTATATTTGAGATCTCTAGGTGCTTGGCAAGGCACCTACCGGGGTAAATTTACATACATATTTCTTAAGGCGTCGATGTCATGAGCTTAGTGTGATAATACGTTTTATGTGTGTATAACAACGTAGCCCATCATTTTCTTAAATTGAATTATATTGTGATCAACTTCTTATTATATAAACTCTATGAATTCACTCAACTTTATGTTGACTTTTTAGCATGTATTCTCTCATGTATTATTTTGCTAGCTGAGTATTGGGAGCAATCAGAGTCGCGTGGATATCAAATATTGAAAGACTTGTTTTCTACACATTCGATGACTTTTTATCTTTAAAATATACATATGTGTCATGTTTTAATTCTTGTAACTTAACTTTTAAATAGAAATTGTTGGGACCTTTGTACTCTGATTTATCAAATCGAATGTGACATTTTATTAAATGTCTCTTTTGAGGTCGTTTTATGTAACTTGTGTGTATGAACTATGAAGTGACACCCAAATTGGTATTCCGCTGCGTTGTAAATTTTGGGGGTGTCACAATGACCCAGTGGAAATCCCTTTCAAAAATCGTTTCCCAAAATATGCCCAGAAAGTTAACTGCAGAAACACCCCAAAAGTTTGCATTTAATAGGCATACCTAGACCTTCCGGAAAAATCCACAAAAATTCCAGGAAGTCCCACATAACCCAAAGATTAGCCCTGTAAATGGAGAGGTCCTAACTCATTCTGGTTTGAAAACTAAAAATCAAAAACTGCCACTGAATTTCAGACCCGTATACTCACCTTTGACACTTAATCACACAAAAATCAAAAACATGACCAATACAACTCCAATTCACTCCAAACCAATTGTAAAACTTAATTAGAACATTAAGGAAGGTTTAAAAACAAAAACCCAGAATTATACACTTAAGAAACTTACGCAATCAAGCACACATATCCAGCATACCAAGCTGTCTCGTTCAGAAATCCTTTTTAGACCACCATAACACATGTTTACGCACCCAAACGCATCCGAGACCTTCATTAATCATAAGGCCTGTATTTAAACATCATTTGAACATGTTCACAATATCCCACAAAGATCACCCCACAAGAATTTTATCAAAACCCTAATCCAAATTCATTATTTCATGTGATGTCTTTTGTGATTTCATGTAACAAAATCATACGTATAACATTTTTATTTTCATATTCAATCCACCTCTTTTAACATGGATATGTTAGACAAAATTGAATATCAAGAAATCAAAAGAAAAAGACAAAAAAATACCTAGTACTTGACTGAAATCATAATCGAATGGAAGGGACCAAAAGAATTCGAGCCACTCCCTTGAACTCTTTTCTCGTACAAAATAATAACCCAAAGAAAGAACACCACAACCTAGCTCTTGTTCCTCTTGTTGTTGTTCTAACAGATGAAGGAGAACCAGAAAAAAATAGGCCGACACTTGTTAAATGAATGTTTAGGTTTAGGGTTCTATTTAGAATACGCTTTGTGTATTTGTGTGTGTAAAAATAATATCCGGTCTTCTTATTATTTTCTTGTGGGTCAAAATTTGGGCTAGGAGGCCCTAGAAACATGTTGGGCTAGTTAGGTTGGCCATGGGTTAGATATGTTGGACTTAAGTTGCGTAGTACAAGGAAAACGGCCCAAATTAAATGTCCATGAAACGAAAATAATTCCCTCGTATTTTATTTAGGTCACACAATTATTTTGGAGTTCAAAATATTCAAAGATTCCTAAAATGACGTTTCGTTGTAGTTTTATGGATTTATGATTACTTGGTTAAATTATATTCGCGTTTTAATTATTCGTATATGTAACTTAGAAAATTTAAAATTATACATAAAATTAGGGTTACGAATTTTAGGGTTTTACAACTCTTCCCTTCTTAAAAGAAAATTTCGTCTGCGAAATTGAAATGAAGTGATTAAACGAAAACGTACCAAATCACGAATTGAAATGAAAACGATTACTCACTCGAAATGGTCTCTCCAAAGAATTTTAACGAATGAAAAAGTTTCTCATGACTCGATCCAGACAAAATAGGATAGCCCCAGGCTTTCCATCAAAATACAAATCATAACGAATCTAATCCAACGAAAGTGAAATGAACATGAAACAGATGATAGTCATAATCTCCCAAGAGATACAAAGTATGGAATAAATACGGAAGTGATGCTAGCTGGTAGAAAACTTCACGAATCTAATCAGGTTCTGAACGAACTAAGAAACTTGCTACTAATTAGAGAAGCATATATCGAATTATCAGACATAACCAGAGTTTCCTAAAGAGATTGGAATCCTATTCGTACTAACGATTAACTACGCATATACCGGAGTATCGAGTCGTATCAAAATATATAATGGGATAGGCAGGATAACCGCAGGAATAAGAATGAATCTAAGGACTAACGTATCACGAACCAAGTCTTCTTATATGCTAACACGTCTAACTCTTCTATACGAAAACATCATTCGGAACACACAAATCTTGGTCTAAAGTTTCAAAGCTCCTCTTCCACAATGATAACTTTTCTATTAATTGTTATAATCAACTCCAAACATTCAATGAGCGGCTTCTCAACTTAATTCAACCGAAGGTGTTCTACATTTCCGTTCATACACTATCTGAGAGGACAAACTTTGTCACTTGCATGCCATCAATCTTAATGAGCAAACACAATCAGACCACACACTTGTCAAATTCTTGCTTAACACTTCTTCCAAGTTTAAATAGTTGTCCTGCTTATCCATCGGTCTGTAGATGAAAGGCATAAATATACTTGAGTCTGGTCCCTCAAGCCTTCATTAGTTCTTCTTGGGACTGTGAGGTAAAAGCAAAAATCTCTGAAACGATCATTGTAGGTGCGCCATGCAATTGAGAAATCTTATGTCGGAGGATTTATGCCAACTTGCTAACCGAATACACATCCTAAGAGGCAAAAGTGAGCTAACTAACTCAAACGATCTACCATAACTCAAATTATGTCATCCTTCTTAATTGTGCGCGGATATTTTGTTCCAAGGTTCATGAAAATTCAAATCCTGCTTCAGATCCCTTATACATCTTAGTACAACCAAGAGGGATAGAAAAAGTAGAACTGTGCCTCAATCGTAACAATTTCTTTCCAGTCTCCTAACAGATCATAGTTTGCCATCATGCTCTTGAGTTTTCCTAATATCTGAAATTGGATTCCATCTTCATTGTGAGATATTTCTTCAAGTCTTGAGAGCAAACACCACTGCCACCAACTCTAAGTCACGCATTGAACAATTCTCCTCAGACGGTTCTAGTTGCATAAGCAATAACTTCCCCGTGCTGCATAAGGGCATAACAAAGTCTCCTTCTCGAAATGTCTCAAAATCGATACTCATCTGAAGGTATGGAAACAAATTCCTATTTCAGCTTTTCCAAAACTCCGTTCTCATCCAAGCTAAGGTTCTCTTCCATTCTCATAAATTCATCAATGGTAATGTAAGTCGTGAACATCTTCCAACCAATGTCATGCTTCCAGAATATACAAATGATCCTCATATTTTGTTGAATCGTTTAGCTCGAGGTTTTTTAGACCTCATCTAGGGATTACACAATAATAATGAACAAGAATGCACAGCGGAATATATATAAACATCATTATTATTGAACAAGGTTTTTCTCAAACAATCTCCATAGCCCCAATATTATTTGATCAAGATAATACTGTTACATCAATGAACTGTAGCAGGAATCAAGTGATTCTTGAGGCTAAACTAAACACTAACCCTAACCCTAGACGTTTTCCCTGCGCCTAGGTTTACACACACATACCTTTAGTGGACTACATAATGGAAGACTTGTACATAAAACCCTACACCCTTGATCTCTTTATATAGTAGAGCTTTAGGGTTTACAAATTACTACAAGGGACTAATAAATAAATATTCTTTAACAAGCAAGTCCCTTGTGTTTTATTCTTCTTTATTTAAAGAATTCTTCCATGTCACTTTAAGTCCTTCATGTTTTCACTCTTCTTGTTTCGTCTCATCGAATCTATAAAACCCAACAATCTTCCCCTATTTGATGATGACAAAACATACACGTTCTTGTACGAACTTCCCTAGACAAAGTAGAAAAGTTGAGATAATTAAATCTCGCCATGAATGAAACAATCTTGTCTTCCCCTTAAGCCATGCCATACCACTCCAACATCTCTTCCCCTTTTTGTTATCAACAAATAGGGAACATATGAAATATGATTTTGACCACCACTAACTAATACCACACATCCAATTCATCCTTCCAATGTCTCAAATTACCCTCCATGAAGTTTTCCGCAACTATAAATGAACTTGAAACACTAGAAATCTAAACCATCAGTAGTAGTACTAATCAGCAATAGTAAGAATCAACAACTTCCCCTTGAGTGGTGCATGTAGATGATTAAACATTCATGCAATAAGCTTCCCCTGAAACCAATATGTTTACATCATCATGATTCTTCAAATCTGTAAGCTCCTTGTAATGATCACTTGTGAAGAAAATCAATTATAACGAATTTGATGAAGAAGTAGAACAACTCAAACTTGTGCCTTATACCTTTTACTAACCATGTGACTACAAACTTATACGAAACCATGTAACAATTCGCAATTTCAGGTTAATTACTATTCCCGGAAAATTTACTATTCACTTTTACTATTCATGTTACTATTCATTTTTACTATTCATTTCTTTCTGAAATTTTCCCGAAAGTTGATTTTTATTTCATATTCTCGAGTGATAAATCATTTCCATGGCAAATTAAATGTTTGACATTCGTCAGATCATTTTCGTGAAAGTTATTAAGGAATTACACATAACTATACGTTTTAAGGTAAAACGTCATTCAGAAATTCTACGCACAACGAAATTCGGTCGCGTTAATTTTCCCAGTATCAGAAAAATGTTTGACACACTCATGATTTATTTGAGAATAAATCATGACTGAGAAAAACATGACCAAAATAAACTTCGGCCGTGAAAAACTGGAATTTTCAGTTTTAAGCGTTTTTACTCAGCCGTAACCTTAGCCTATACCTGCACCGCATTTCTAAGATGATTTGAGCTTTCAACTTATTAAAATAAGTCAACATATTTTTCCCTCCTCCATTGACTAAAAATCATTCCTTGATTCTATAAGTCATTTCGTGATTTTTAGGCTTACGGTTTGATGTCTAAAAGACATTTAATACCAACCGACACTAGACTGAGCCCAGTCTAGACATTATAGTCATTTTAAATCATTTATATCATATTAGAAAAGTAACATTTTACTTTTCTCAATGTTACGCAATATTCGTACATTTTACGTATTACGCGTTTTAGAACCGTGTTTCCAGTTTTAGCAGGGTTTTACCACCCAAATGGAACCTACCACTCATTTTATATTTTATTATGGGACATATGGACATGTCTAACAATACTTTAAAGTTTCATAATTTTACGACACCCGGTTTTACGTTTTGAGGCCTAATCATTTACGGTTGGCATTTCCCGGAGTCAAAACTAACAAAATATCTTAGGATATTATCAAGCCAAGCACACCTCACCCCCCTAGGCCTTGTGAACCGCCAATAGGAGGGGGGAGTCACCCTTGAGGTGGCTTGATCTTGTATCATCTTGGCCTTGGATGGTTACATGTGTTTTTGGCTAAAAATATCTTAAGTAAACTAACCTCCTCATGAGACTATAAAAGCCCCCCCCCCCCCACCCCTTGTTGTTGCCGTCCATACCACACCCCTCAACACTCTCTCCATAGCTTTATTTCCTTCAAAGTTCTAGCAAGGTTCAAGTGAAAGTTCAAGTAGAAACCCTAGTTTGATCATAAGTTACCAAAAATCTTCCAAACCCTAATATACTTGGTGATTTCTCTTGAGTTTAAATCCACTCAATTCACCTCAACTTTCATTACATCTATTTAAAGAATACCAAGGGTAGAAAGATTGCATGAAGTGAAAAAGGGTTGAAGCAAGTCTATCAAAGTCCATTTACTTACTTGTTACTTCCTTTCTTTATTAGAAAGCCAAAAGTTGTAAGCCAAACCCTAACATGCTTCTTGTTAATTTAACATGTTCATATCATTTACATGTTATTCTTGCTATATTATGTCTTGTATAAATGTCCATGATGTATAAAAATGACTAAAACATGTTGTTGTAATCGATTGTTAAGATAAGTTACTAAAACAAGTAAACTAGTGACTTTCTTGGTAAGACCTGATCAAAATGATAAAAATTTGATATTGGATTATTACATATTACAGTAGAGGACTTAACAAGGAAACCTTAGCAATTTGAACCACCTAAAACGAGTATACGAGTCAAAAGTTACGCCCATTTGAAGTTACCAAAGATTTCCGGCAAAACTGCCTAAACCTTCCTGTCTTGCATTCTGAGTTTTTGAAAGTCACCCTTCTGTTCCGATTCATCAAAAAGTTAAAACACGAAAGTTGTCCGGAACGCCGTTTTCATTCAGGAACAAAGAAGCTCGAGACCTAAAAACGCTTTCCGAGTGATAAAATTCTTCAAATTCTAAACAGCCCATTTTTAGGCGAAAGTCACTAGATTATGGTTATACTTTGAAAGGAACAAGAGGTCTTATGACCTATAATCAAGACCACAACCATGGCTAGAGCCAAGGTTGTGTCTCATGACCTTGGAACAAGGAGCAAAGGTCATGGCTAGGCCATGACGAAATGACCATACCAATTTACATAGGCGTAAACATGAAACAATGAATTAGGCGATAACATGAACAAGCAATTTGGATCTACTTCACTTAAAAGGAAACCATGAGATAATACCAAGAGAAAATGGTCATTCAAGACTTATGAAACTACCCCTAATAACAATCTTCATGTACTAATAAACTTTCCTAAGTTTATTCAAAATATAGGACATGTAACTTTTCGGATCAAAACTTATATCTATATATTTTATCAACTACTACAATAGTAGGGAGCCTCATGTGAGGAGTTCATTATGTAAGCCGTCGAGTTAAGTTGTGGATTTACGAATTAAAGTGTCCTGGCTCCTCGAACGCTTACTAACATGACTTCTGAAATATGTCAGCCCGAACGGTAGTAAACGATATACAAAACATACATGTTCATGAATCTTTTCTTTCAAAGACATATAATATACATCATACCACATCATGGACTATAATGCAAGATATATATATAGGCACTACTTCATATTCTTTACACAAATCCTAAGTCGCAACATTCTATTATAGGTTGCTCGTAGAAACCTACACGATCCAACCATCACCTTCATTACTTGCTATCGTACTTAAGGTGAGTTCATAGCCCCACTTTACATTACTTCAATGTTTTACAAACCCTTGGGGGGAATACATGCTATTTCTAAACCGAACACAATGCTTTGAAACTGTATGCTGCCTGATTGTTTTATTATTACTAAGTACCTACCTTGCCAATCCTAGGCCCCTATCATGAACCATTTAATCACTAGTATTAGTGAGCGCGAGTATTGTGAATAGGCCTATTGGGATTGACGAATCCCATTTGTTTGAGCAGATTAGTTCAAACGAATGCACTATATTTCAATATTAAGTATGACGGCAAAGTACTTACCGGGGCAACAAAACCGCCGATTGATATTGGTACCCGTTAACGTCTTGGTTGCATGAGCTTAGTATATAATAATAACTGTTTTGTTTTCTAACATGAGTATGAGTCTAATTAACTCTTACTACCAATATATTGTGTTCAACCATTAAACAAACTCTATGAATATCACTCAACCTTTGTGTTGATCCTTTTAAGCATGTATTTCAGGTCCATGATAATCAAGAATGGAGTGGAAGGGCACGTACCGAAGGAAGGAGGCTATAAACTATTATGTCATTCGTTAAAAACATCAAGGACTTTATATTGATGTATTTTGAAACATGGAACCTTTTGGGACCTTACTATGTAAACTCTGATATATTTGAATAATATGAATGACAACTCTTTTTATTACGACTCGGTTAGAGATCGTTTTCTATTATTATGATTGTTGTGCCGTCGAGTAACACCCAAGTTGAATTCCGCTGCATCATGAATTGGGGGTGTTACAGATTGGTACCAGAGCCATGGTTATAGAGAAACGGGTCTAAGTGAGACCTAAACTATAACTACAATAACAAGCAAAAACATTTTTATAGCCTTCCGCTCTTCGTGCCTTCCATCCTCTAGAAGATTATGGACTTATTACACATGTTATGCTACATGAACATATTTGTATATTGTTATATGCACATTGCCATAGTTTGAGCATTTTCCATAAGCATTTGATTTATTTTGACATCGAAATACTAATTGTAGACATCATGTCCGCACCTCCATCTCCCGATCATCTTCCTGCTATGCCTGAGTATTTACCAATCCTTCCCGAACCTAATGATCCTTACTTTGAAGCAATTGACTACGACGACGAGGAAGAACCTTATGAGGATCTAGACAACGAAATAGATTCGGACGAAGATCCTGAAATGGATATGGACATAAACATCGATGATTACGAAGAGGATCCTGAAATGGATGTTGACATCGAAGGCATCGATGACATTGAGGAAGCGGAGGAACAAATAGTGGTGCCACATCTATCACAATTAACATCTCCACCTCCTGTTTCACCAATTTCATCCGAATCTAACCGTACCACTCCAGCTCAAGTTCCGAATTCTACTCACCAAACCGGCGGAACATCTACATCTACACATATGTTCGTGAACTCAGCTCAATACGAAATCTACTCTTTGAAACAAGCTCTCAACCTAACCCAACTCAAAGTTCAAAGTATGGCAAGTCAAATGCACGACTATATATCCAAGGTAAATTCTGCCAGAATGGATGCCATGAATGCTCGAGACGACCTATATTGGTTTAAGCTTGACATGAGCTACGTGAAGAGTGACTCGACTCATGTTGGGGAAGTAGTCTTAAATCCTTTGACTGGCTTGGATAATGTCAAGGATAGACTCACTTTGGTTGAGAGGGCCCAAGAACAGGATGCGGTACAGATTCACAAACTACTTAACCGCCTAAATACCGCCGAAATCCGGTTAGATGTTGCAAACTTTGACAGGTATCAACTTAGGAATGATTTGTATGGAATGCAAACTCAAATGAGTGCCATACAACAAAGGCTATACCAAAAGGATGTCAAGAATACCGTCCAAATGAAAGTGTAGATGTGTTAGCAACACGCAGAATTAATAATCCGTCCGGACTACGACAACCTCCCAACCGACGTTAGACTAGTGTTATAGTACTAGTTATCTTTAGTACAACGTTGTAACTACTAACTGAAAGTATCAGTTAGTAAGTTTTGAATGAACTTGTAATAAGTTCGATTTTGTAAAGAACGTTATATGAATAAAACTCTTGTTTTATATACTATCATGTGTTATGCCTTTAAAGTTTCAACATTTATTATCCTATCATTCTTATCAAAAATTGTGCTCATCTCACAACTCTCTAATTACAACATATCTTTTGAACAATAGAACCATGGCGCCAAAGAAAAAGACACCACCAACGATGACGCAAGCTGCCATCTGCAAACTGGTAAAGGACAGTATCAATGCAGCACTTATCACAGAACGAGCAGTCGTAGCTGCAGCAGCTGCCACAGCTGCTGGTGCTGCTGATGCTGCAGCAGCCGCCGATGCTGCAGCAGCAGCTGATGAAGCCGCAGCAGCTGATGAAGCCGCCACTGCTGTGGAAGCTGCAATAGCTGCAAGAATTGCCAGTCTTAACCTTGGAGGACCGAACTCAACTACCCCTCCGGTGACTAATGTTACTACAGTACCAAAGGGTTGCTCGTTCATTTCCTACTTGAAATGTAAACCCATCAAATTCAAGGGTACTGAAGGGGCTGTAGGTTTGACCCGATGGTTCGAAAAAGCGGAGTCAGTATTCTTAGTCAGTAAATGTACTGAGGGAGACAAAGTTCAGTATGCCACGAGTACTCTGTTGAATGAGGCGTTGTCCTGGTGGAACTCAATTGCTCAACCCATGGGCATTGAGAATGCCTATAAGATTTCGTGGGATAACCTGAAAAAGATGATGATTAAGGAATACTGCCCTCGCAGCGAAATGCAAAAGCTGGAGGTTGAATTCTGGGATCATACGGTTAGGGGGAAGGATATCATAACCTACAACCGTCGATTCCAGGAATTTAGGATACTTTGTCTAACAATGGTTTCCACAAAGGAAAAATTGTTGGAAAGGTATATCTGGGGACTTCCATCAAGCATACAAGGGAATGTGACTTCGGCAAATCCCAAGGAACTTGATGAAGCTATGCGGATGTCCCGCAGCCTCATGGACCAAGTGGTACGTATGACAGAAACCCGAAAGCAAAACAACCTCAACACCAACAACAACACCAACAACGCCAGCAATACCAATAACCCCAACAATTCCAACTACCGTAACAACAAGAACAACAACAACAAACGACCATGGGATGGTAACCGTGGAAGCAACAACAACAACAAAAACAACAACCAAACCCGAAACAACAACCATCACAATCAGCAGAACAAAAGACAAGAAGCCGCGACGGCTTATGTTGCTGCACCAGCCGGTGGTAAATATGTTGGTACTCTACCACAATGTACCAAGTGCAACTACCATCATGAAGGTCCCTGCTCGGCCAAGTGCAACAAGTGTCAAAAGCCCGGACATATTGCCAAGGATTGTAGAGGCAAGAGGATAGCTACTGGGGCTAACACACAGCCCATAGTTACATGTTTTGGGTGTGGTGAAAGGGGACACTTTAAAAACAATTGTCCTCGAAACCAAGCACCCCAAGGCGGAGGTGCTCGTGGTAGAGCCTATGTCATGGGAAATGGAGAACCACACCAAGACCCGAACGTGGTTACCGGTACGTTCTTACTCAATAATATTCCTGTTAAAGTCTTATTCGATTCTGGTGCTGATATGAGCTTTATATCTACTAGAATTGCGCCTTTACTTGATATTCCATCAATTACTTTAACCACTAGTTATAGTATTGAACTAGCTACCGGTGACTTAGTAAATACCAATACCGTAATCCCAAACTGTACCCTTAATCTCTTAGACCACCCCTTTAACATCAATCTTATGCCAATCGAACTCGGAAGTTTTGATGTTGTTATTGGCATGGATTGGTTGTCTAAACATCAAGCTAACATCATTTGTGGTGAAAGAGTTGTGCACATTCCATGTGACAATGAAACTTTGATCATTCGTGGTGATCAAAGTGGAACCCGAATAAACATCATCTCATGTATCAAAACCATGAAGTACATTGAGAAAGGATGTTATGCTTTCTTAGCCCATGTAACCGAAAAGAAATCCGATGAAAAACGTCTCGAAGATGTTCCTATTGCCCGTGAGTTTCCTGAAGTCTTTCCGGAAGATTTACCTGGACTACCACCAAATCGCCAAATAGAGTTCAGAATTGATTTAATACCAGGAGCGGCGCCAGTTGCCCGCGCACCATACCGGCTAGCACCTTCAGAGATGCAAGAGCTATCTAATCAATTACAAGAACTTTCGGACAAGGGATTTATTCGACCCAGTTCCTCACCTTGGGGAGCTCCAGTTTTGTTCGTGAAAAAGAAAGATGGGTCATTATGAATGTGTATTGACTATCGTGAGCTAAACAAATTAACCATAAAGAACCGATACCCACTACCAAGAATTGATGACTTATTCGATCAATTGCAAGGTTCAACCTATTACTCAAAAATTGACCTACGATCAGGTTACCACCAAGTTAGAGTTCGTGATGAAGACATTCCAAAAACAGCCTTTAGGACACGATATGGTCACCATGAATTCCAAGTGATGCCATTTGGGTTAACAAATGCACCGGCAGTATTCATGGATCTCATGAATCGGGTGTGTAAACCATATTTGGACAAATTCGTGATCGTATTCATAGACAACATTCTCATATATTCCAAAAACGAAGAGGAACACAAAGAACACCTGAGAACAATTTTAGGACTACTCAAGGAAGAGAAATTGTATGCAAAGTTTTCCAAGTGTGAATTTTGGATTCAATCAGTACAATTCCTTGGGCATGTGATTGACAAGACCGGTTTACATGTCGATCCCGCTAAAATTGAAGCTATCAAAAATTGGCCAACACCTACCACACCTACAGAAATTCGCCAATTTCTGGGTCTAGCCGGGTATTACCGAAGGTTTATTGAAGGATTTTCCTCAATAGCAAAGTCTTTGACTAAGCTAACTCAGAAAGACAAGAAATACGTGTGGAATGAAGACGAAGAAAAAGCTTTCCAAACCCTCAAACAGAAACTTTGTAGTGCTCCTATCCTAGCATTGCCAGATGGGATCGAAGATTTTGTAGTCTATTGTGATGCATCGCACCAAGGGTTAGGTGTCGTATTGATGCAACGCGATAAGGTCATGGCTTATGCATCAAGACAACAGAAGGTTCATGAGGAAAATTACACCACTCATGATTTAGAGTTAGGAGCTGTGGTCTTTGCACTAAAAATCTGGAGGCACTATCTATACGGTACTAGATGTACTGTGTACACCGATCATAAAAGTCTACAACACATTTTGGACCAAAAAGAACTAAACATGAGACAACGTCGTTGGTTGGAATTACTAAGTGATTATGACTGCGACATTCGTTACCACCCAGGAAAGGCAAACGTAGTAGCCGACGCCCTAAGCCGAAAGGAACGGGTTAAACCACTACGAGTCCGAGCCTTAGTTTTAACCATAAATTCAAACTTTCCTACTCAAATCCTTCACGCTCAAGCTGAGGCGGTGAAACAAGAAGACATCCAAAAGGAAAAGTTGGATGGCATGATACAGAAGAAATTCGAAACCCGTTCAGATGGAACTCTATGCTTCCAAGGTCGAAGTTGGTTACCACTTTATGGTGGCCTACGAGACTTGATCATGCATGAATCACACAAGTCTAAATACTCCATACATCCAGGATCTGATAAGATGTATCATGATCTTAAGTTACTTTATTGGTGGCCGAACATGAAAGCCGACATTGCAACATACGTTAGCAAATGTCTTACCTGCTCCAAAGTAAAAGCCGAACATCAAAAACCATCCGGTCCATTGCAACAACCAGAGATTCCTACTTGGAAATGGGAAAGAATTACTATGGACTTCATTACCAAGCTCCCAAAGACATCAAGCGGTTATGACTCCATCTGGGTCATAGTTGATCGTCTCACAAAATCCGCACACTTTATACCAATCAAAGAGACTTACAAAATGTAACAACTAACCCGACTGTATGTCAAAGAAATAGTCTCAAGACATGGTGCACCAATATCCATCATATCCGACAGAGATGGTAGATTTACTTCCAATTTCTGGCAATCACTCCAAGACGCCTTTGGAACAAATCTAGACATGAGTACAGCGTATCATCCTCAGACCGATGGTCAGAGTGAACGAACCATCCAAACACTTGAAGACATGCTTCGAGCTTGTATAATAGATTTTGGAAAAGGATGGGATACTCATCTACCATTAGTCGAATTTTCCTACAACAACAGCTATCATACAAGTATTCAAGCAGCTCCATTTGAAGCACTTTATGGTCGAAAGTGTCGTTCACCTGCTTGTTGGGCTGAAGTGGGAGAAGTTTAACTCACTGGACCAGAACTCATCCGCGAAACAACAGATAAGATTGTACAAATCAGAAGTCGACTACAAGCCGCAAGAGATCGACAGAAAAGTTATGCCGACACACGACGCAGACCCCTAGAATTCCAAGTCGGAGATAGGGTTATGCTAAAAGTATCACCTTGGAAAGGTTTGATACGATTCGGTAAACGAGGAAAACTAAACCCAAGATACATCGGACCATTCAAAATCCTAGCCAGGGTTGGCCCTGTGGCGTACAGACTTGAGCTTCCATCAGAACTCAGTAGTGTACACCCCACTTTCCATGTATCTAACCTAAAGAAATGCTTGTCGAATGAATCACTCGTGATTCCACTCGATGAAATTCAACTCAATGACGATCTTCAATTTATTGAGGAACCTGTAGAAATCATGGACCGAGAGGTCAAACAACTATAGCAAAGCCGTATTCCAATTGTCAAAGTTCGTTGGAACTCACGACGTGGTCCTGAATACACATGGGAACGAGAGGACCAGATACGTAAGAAATACCCACATTTTTTACCAACGAAACTTCTACTCCTAACGCAAATTGATCTCCGGGACGGAGCTCTCATATGGGGTGGAGACTATAACAATTCGCAATTTCAGGTTAATTACTATTCCCGGAAAATTTACTATTCACTTTTACTATTCATTTTTACTATTCATTTCTTTCTGAAATTTTCCCGAAAGTTGATTTTTATTTCATATTCTCGAGTGATAAATCATTTCCATGGCAAATTAAATGTTTGACATTCGTCAGATCATTTTCGTGAAAGTTATTAAGGAATTACACGTAACTATACGTTTTAGGGTAAAACGTCATTTAGAAATTCTACGCACAACGAAATTCGGTCGCGTTAATTTTCCCAGTATCAGAAAAATGTTTGACACACTCATGATTTATTTGAGAATAAATCATGACTGAGAAAAACATGACCAAAATAAACTTCGGCCGTGAAAAACTGGAATTTTCAGTTTTAAGCGTTTTTACTCAGCCGTAACCTTAGCCTATACCTGCACCGCATTTCTAAGATGATTTGAGCTTTCAACTTATTAAAATAAGTCAACATATTTTTCCCTCCTCCATTGACTAAAAATCATTCCTTGATTCTATAAGTCATTTCGTAATTTTTAGGCTTACGGTTTGATGTCTAAAAGACATTTAATACCAACCGACACTAGACTGAGCCCAGTCTAGACATTATAAGTCATTTTAAATCATTTATATCATATTAGAAAAGTAACATTTTACTTTTCTCAATGTTACGCAATATTCGTACATTTTACGTATTACGCGTTTTAGACCCGTGTTTCCAGTTTTAGCAGGGTTTTACCACCCAAATGGAACCTACCACTCATTTTATATTTTATTATGGGACATATGGACATATCTAACAATACTTTAAAGTTTCATAATTTTACGACACCCGGTTTTACGTTTTGAGGCCTAATCATTTACGGTTGGCATTTCCCGGAGTCAAAACTAACAAAATATCTTAGGATATTATCAAGCCAAGCACACCTCACCCCCTAGGCCTTGTGAACCGCCAATAGGGGGGGGGGAGTCACCCTTGAGGTGGCTTGATCTTGTATCATCTTGGCCTTGGATGGTTACATGTGTTTTTGGCTAAAAATATCTTAAGTAAACTAACCTCCTCATGAGACTATAAAAGCCCCCCCCCCCCCCACCCCTTGTTGTTGCCGTCCATACCACACCCCTCAACACTCTCTCCATAGCTTTATTTCCTTCAAAGTTCTAGCAAGGTTCAAGTGAAAGTTCAAGTAGAAACCCTAGTTTGATCATAAGTTACCAAAAATCTTCCAAACCCTAATATACTTGGTGATTTATCTTGAGTTTAAATCCACTCAATTCACCTCAACTTTCATTACATCTCTTTAAAGAATACCAAGGGTAGAAAGATTGCATGAAGTGAAAAAGGGTTGAAGCAAGTCTATCAAAGTCCATTTACTTACTTGTTACTTCCTTTCTTTATTAGAAAGCCAAAAGTTGTAAGCCAAACCCTAACATGCTTCTTGTTAATTTAACATGTTCATATCATTTACATGTTATTCTTGCTATATTATGTCTTGTATAAATGTCCATGATGTATAAAAATGACTAAAACATGTTGTTGTAATCGATTGTTAAGATAAGTTACTAAAACAAGTAAACTAGTGACTTTCTTGGTAAGACCTGATCAAAATGATAAAAATTTGATATTGGATTATTACATATTACAGTAGAGGACTTAACAAGGAAACCGTAGCAATTTGAACCACCTAAAACGAGTATACGAGTCAAAAGTTACGCCCATTTGAAGTTACCAAAGATTTCCGGCAAAACTGCCTAAACCTTCCTGTCTTGCATTCTGAGTTTTTGAAAGTCACCCTTCTGGTCCGATTCATCAAAAAGTTAAAACACAAAAGTTGTCCGGAACGCCGTTTTCATTCAGGTAAAAAGAAGCTCGAGACCTAAAAATGCTTTCCGAGTGATAAAATTCTTCAAATTCTAAACAGCCCATTTTTAGGCGAAAGTCACTAGATTATGGTTATACTTTGAAAGGAACAAGAGGTCTTATGACCTATAATCAAGACCACAACCATGGCTAGAGCCAAGGTTGTGTCTCATGACCTTGGAACAAGGAGCAAAGGTCATGGCTAGGCCATGACGAAATGACCATACCAATTTACATAGGCGTAAACATGAAACAATGAATTAGGCGATAACATGAACAAGCAATTTGGATCTACTTCACTTAAAAGGAAACCATGAGATAATACCAAGAGAAAATGGTCATTCAAAACTTATGAAACTACCCCTAATAACAATCTTCATGTACTAATAAACTTTTCTAAGTTTATTCAAAATATAGGACATGTAACTTTTCGGATCAAAACTTATATCTATATATTTTATCAACTACTACAATAGTAGGGAGCATCATGTGAGGAGTTCATTATGTAAGCCGTCGAGTTAAGTTGTGGACTTACGAATTAAAGTGTCCTGGCTCCTCGAACGCTTACTAACATGACTTCTGAAATATGTCAGCCCGAACGGTAGTAAACGATATACAAAACATACATGTTCATGAATCTTTTCTTTCAAAGACATACAATATACATCATACCACATCATGGACTATAATGCAAGATATATATATAGGCACTACTTCATATTCTTTACACAAATCCTAAGTCGCAACATTCTATTATAGGTTGCTCGTAGAAACCTACACGATCCAACCATCACCTTCATTACTTGCTATCGTACTTAAGGTGAGTTCATAGCCCCACTTTACATTACTTCAATGTTTCACAAACCCTTGGGGGGAATACATGCTATTTCTAAACCGAACACAATGCTTTGAAACTGTATGCTGCCTGATTGTTTTATTATTACTAATTACCTACCTTGCCAATCCTAGGCCCCTATCATGAACCATTTAATCACTAGTATTAGTGAGCGCGAGTATTGTGAATAGGCCTATTGGGATTGACGAATCCCATTTGTTTGAGCAGATTAGTTCAAACGAATGCACTATATTTGAACATTAAGTATGACGGCAAAGTACTTACCGGGGCAACAAAACCGCCGATTGATATTGGTGCCCGTTAACGTCTTGGTTGCATGAGCTTAGTATATAATAATAACTGTTTTGTTTTCTAACATGAGTATGAGTCTAATTAACTCTTACTACCAATATATTGTGTTCAACCATTAAACAAACTCTATGAATATCACTCAACCTTTGTGTTTATCCTTTTAAGCATGTATTTCAGGTCCATGATAATCAAGAATGGAGTAGAAGGGCACGTACCGAAGGAAGGAGGCTATAAACTATTATGTCATTCGTTAAAAACATCAAGGACTTTATATTGATGTATTTTGAAACATGGAACCTTTTGGGACCTTACTATGTAAACTCTGATATATTTGAATAACATGAATGACAACTCTTTTTATTACGACTCGGTTAGAGATCGTTTTCTATTATTATGACTGTTGTGCCGTCGAGTAACACCCAAGTTGAATTCCGCTGCATCATGAATTGGGGGTGTTACACACCATAAATATAAGTAGATCACAACCTCTTGACAAAATCCTCAACTAATATGAGACACTTAGCACTACAACCTAACTCCTTAAAGTGATAGCAAATGTGACATTAAGCACCTTCAGTTTGTAGATAATACACCAATTTGCTAGATTCATCAAGTCCTTGAGATATGATAAGAACACGTATCCAAAAAACTCCACTTCAACTTCAAATAAGTGATAAACAATCTTCTTCGTAATCAATTCTTCCAATATGAACAAATACGAGCCTGCTAAAACCTTTAAGAACATAAACCAACTAACCATCTTGTGTGTGTGAAATTAATAACCTGTGTGTGTAATCTAACAAACTGCTCATAATTAACCGAGAGCCAAAGTAGAACCAATCTCATAAAAACCCATCTCGGCTTCCCCTCACTGCTCGTAAATCATGCATATATATTGAACCATAAAACACTTTACTTGTCTCGCAGCAGTACTTTGAATGAACAGTACCTTGGAACAGTACTTTAGTCGAGCAACAGTACTTTAGACGAACAGCAGTACTTTGGAGCAGTTCCTTGTATCAGCAGTACTTTTTAAAACATAGCAGTACGTTGAAGCATAGCAGTACTTTGAACAATAAACGTAGCAGCACTTTCAATCCGAGAGCAGTACTTTAAATATCCAACAAAATATCTAAGAGTATAAACTTATGATACAACTGCTAGGCCTTATCAATCAAACCCATAAACCACCAATAAACAAAGATCAAACCGTAACAAACTCAGTTATTGATGAACCCAACTGTCAAATTCCAACAGTACCTTTGTGAAACGTAGCAGTATTGATTCCGAGCCCCACACACAAAATTAATCAACAGCAGGAACATCTAATCAGTACTAGGTTAAATCACATCGTCCCTCGTTCATAAATTAATATGCGACAAAAAAATATCTGAATGATAATTCATTTAATATTAAATGTCACCGACCCATGATCAACTATTAACCATGAAATCACTCGGCTATCAATCAATATCAGTAACAAAAATTAAGAATAAGCAAACCACACTTTAGCAGATCTAGAATGTATCAACGAATCATGACAAACCTTCTTGATGCGCAAGACGACAAATCGACACTTGATATATCAACAATAACCTTCACCGACCTGGTACTTATACAATTGAAACACACCACTGACCAATCTTTTGCTACGCACCACCGACCCATGTGATAGGGTATAAACAAATCACCATAATAATATGAGGATATCATTCAGTCAACCGACCCATGTTCTAAAATCCTTTAACTAAATTCAGTCCCACATAAACAGAATTACTCAGTAATAATTATCCATGTTATACCTTTATTACTTATATCCACTGACCAATCAAATATATACTTGTAAGCGTCATGTTTGAATCAAAACAATTAATCCCTTATGTAACAATAACCAAATTATAATCTTTATACCACATGCAATAAACGACAAATCAGATGAATATTGGGACCGATCAATTGATTTCAATAACTGCCAATCTACCATGAACACATCGCCAATGACCCAATAATTTTAATGAAGTACTAGGTTTTTATTAATTGAGTAACATGTAGTTCACGACAAAACAGTAAAGAATATAATGAAATCCACTTCTCCACTTGTCGTTGAATCAAAACAGAAAGATCGATAACCTTTTAAAAAAAACGATTAATCATGTTACCTCAAAAGTCGATACCCTTAAAAACCTTTTTCAAATCTGCTTCATCTTCGACAGTAAAACCTTGTAACATCCTAGATAACGAGCTAACCTAGCTCTGATTCCACATGTTGAATCGTTTAGCTCGAGGTTTTTTAGACCTCATCTAGGGATTACACAATAATAATGAACAAGAATGCACAGCGGAATATATATAAACATCATTATTATTGAATAAGGTTTTTCTCAAACAATCTCCATAGCCCCAATATTATTTGATCAAGATAATACGGTTACATCAATGAACTGTAACAGGAATCAAGTGATTCTTGAGGCTAAACTAAACACTAACCCTAACCCTAGACGTTTTCCCTACGCCTAGGTTTACATACACATACCTTTAGTGGACTACATAATGAAAGACTTGTACATAAAACCCTACACCCTTGATCTCTTTATATAGTAGAGCTTTAGGGTTTACAAATTACTACGAGGGATTAATAAATAAATATTCTTTAACAAGCAAGTCCCTTGTGTTTTATTCTTCTTTATTTGAAGAATTCTTCCATGTCACTTTAAGTCCTTCATGTTTTCACTCTTCTTGTTTTGTCTCATCGAATCTATAAAACCCAACATATTTCCAACATATTACGAAAATGATTCTCATGTCTCTTCTTTGTCTCTAAATGTACTAAGATGTCATACTATGACAACTTTGTCTATTTACTCACGAAAGAAATGATTCATCATGTCCATGGAATAGTTAAAACATCAGCTAATACTATTAACATCACTAACCATCATAAGGGTTGTTACAAATACGAAAGGCAATTCCAGAATAACGTCAAGCCATAACTACGTCAAAAGAAAACTCTACGTACTAAAGTGAATCAGACACATCGTCAATTCAAAATCGGAAGAATAATGGTTTTCTAACGGTAATGCGGTTCAGCTTCCAGAGGTCAACACATAATCTTCTGATATCATTCTTCTTCATCGCGAATAAAATTGTAGTACTCCAAGAAGATACACTCAGATAAACAAACCACCTTCTAGTTTTCGGTTGTTGCTCCTCCAGTTTTCTCAATTCAACTGGTGCTAATTAATATAGAGTTTTCAAAAGAAATAGGAAAACATCTTCTTATACAAAGAAGGTTCTGTCTCATCAAACCTCACTGTTCTTAGGCACTTCTCAAAGACGTCCTATGATCCCCATAAGTTCAAGTTATATGATGTAATTATTATCACGTTGGCCAGGCATCATAATACTTGCATCATATAAAAATGCCTTTATGGAAATCATATTCTACCTCGAGTCGTGACTAAACATTTTCTCAGTACAATGTCAAATCAAATTCATAATCGGTGGAAAAATTGGGTGGTTCATTCAAGGATTCATTGGAAGAATTTAGATTGCAAAATGACTCTCAAAGTGAGATTCATCCACGAGAAACAAGAATAGATGCTAGTAAAACTCCACAACCACGAAAGTAACATACGAGTTTCCAGGGTAGTAAGGATAACAAAAGTTTAACAATCAGAAGTCATGGCAAAAATAAATCAGAGTGGTTCAAATGTCAGAGGAGAGACGTAGTATGAAAGTAGTTAGCATCTTGATGCTCAGTCCACCAGTCAATATCAGGATGACAATCGAATTTAAACTTTTCAAGGAAAGACAGATCAACATAGCGAATCTTATCATTCAGAATTGAGGAATAACATTCCTATTCTCGTGGTTGATCACCACAAGATTTCTCATAGGAATACAACTGGATAAGGCAAAATCTAATGGTGTAGGGAAACTTAAATATTTATCAAAATCAAGAGATTTTACAGAACGTGTCAAACACGTCATGATCATAGAAATTCTCAGAGTGCCTATAGAGGCATCTAAAGGGTTAACAAATGAATGAGACGCTGAAATCAAAGAAGATAAAGCTTATGTAATTTCAAACATTACCGCAAAATTCTTAACGCATTCTAAACTTACTTGGTCACTAAACTCATGTTATGCAAAATAATAGGCTTCAAATCTCCAGAAGGAGAAGTCTTAAAAGGCTCAACTAGAAGTAAGGCACGAATCAGAGTGATGTGGAAGCAACAATAGCTAAACAAATTCCCAATAGTCTACCCAATCCTCACCGGGCACAACTTAAGTTTCAGAGTGGAAATCCTAACACAAGTTCTCAAAGGTTGTTTCATAACTCCTATGGTGCAAAACATAGCGGGCCTAATACTCACAGGTCATAGCCTAAGCTCTATGGGTTTTGAATCCGCTGATCAAACCTGTCTCTGATACCAAAATTGTAACACCCCAACCCGAAAAGGGCTAAAGTGTAAGATTTTGGGGTCAAATCAGAACACAAGTAAACAGAGATACATTACAAATACAAGGGTTACAAAATAATACTATGAAAAGAATAAGGGACTAATTACAACTTCCAAACTAGTTACAAACTAAGAACCAAAAGGGAAATCTCTAAGTCTATTCTCTAATCCATGGGGAGCTATCAACAGTGTAGTCCACTAAGAGCTCCTAAGCACTCTTCACCCAACCCAGCTTCCTTCTAAAAACCTGCCGCAGGAAAAAAATGCGACTGAGCTTAAAAAGCCCAGTGAACAGATGTAAACAAACGAAAACTAATAACAAAAGGAAAACGAAGGTGAATACGACATAAGTCCAAGCGAACCTGCTGAGATAGAAATCAAGAATATGGAAACATAGAATATGATCAAAGGAAATACGGATAATGGATACCAAACACTTAAGGAAATGAAATGAGTCATAAGTGTAAGCAAAAAAAATAAAGCAAGCATAAGTTAATCACAAATAGAGAAGACAAGATAAGGATCATCTAAAAGCAGAACTAACAGAAATGCCCAACAAATACTAATTCGCACATAGGAGTGATCATCTCCAAATGTACTATATGAAAGGGGTGTATTGCACACACACCAAAACATTCACCAAATAATACTAAACAAAGTACCTAGGATGCATCCATACGCCCCTTGCAAAACAGATATATATACACAAAGCTCTAGGCTAAGTAAACATATACAATAATAAATATAGGCCTGAATAGCTATAGCATAATAGAGAATGTTGTGGACAAAAACCCACCTCCACAGATAGTGTCAATACCACTGGTGCATCAGTGGCAAGGCCATGGACTCCCCATGACTGGCTAATAATTCTAACACATACAGGCAAAACATATAATGGGCATAGAAATAGGGAATGCTATAAGAAAAGAGACTATAGCATGCAAACGAATATCAACTCATATCAAATCACAAAGATCAACAAATAGGAATCATACAAAGGGAACATAGACTTTCTATAAATAGAACTTTCCAAAAATAGTAACTTTCCAATTTTAGTAGTTTTATCCAAAATTATGTAACTTTCTATTTTTAGCAGGTTTCCATATTTAGTAAGTTTCCATAAATAGTAAGTTTCCTTATTTAGAATTTTTACATAAATAGTAATTAGGGTTTTATTTGGCAATTATGATAGTTTAGTGTTGAAAGTGACAATATTCCAAGGTTAGGGTTTACCATGAAATTTTACATATTTTACATATTATACCTTTGTCTTACATATTTTACAAATGGTTCAAAGTGACAATATTCCAAGTTTAGGGTTTACCATGAAATTTTACATATTTTCCATATTATACCTTTGTCTTACATATTTTACAAATATAACCTTGTAGTTTCATTAATTTCACATTAACCCTTATGGTTTAATTAATTACAAAACACACTCTCTAGATTTACAAGTACAAATCACACCTCAAAGTATACACCTGACATAAGACTCATGAATGAGAGCACCAAACACCACCATGACACAAAATAATACTTATGCCATACATGTATACTTATTTACTGGATTTATGGCAAAATTAAGTAAAATATATGGATTTTTGAGACATATCAGAAGACCAAACTAAAATTCAAAAAAATTCCCCCAAAAGCCCATATGTCGTAAGAGTCTACTTGAATTTTCCCAGAATTTATGACCAAATGGAAATCCCTTTCAAAAATCATTTCCCAAAATATGCCCAGAAATTTAACTGTAGAAACACCCCGAAAGTTTGCATTTAATAGACATACCTAGACCTTCCGGAAAAATCCTCAAAAATTCCAGGAAGTCCCACATAACCCAAAGATTAGCCCTTTAAAAGGAGAGGTCCTAACTCCTTCTGGTTTGAAAACTAAAAATCAAAAACTCCCACTGAATTTGAGACCCATATACTCAGCTTTGACACTTAATCACACAAAAATAAAAAACATGACCAATACAACTCCAAACCAATTGGAAAACTTAATTAGAACATTAAGGAAGGTTTAAAAACAAAAACCCAGAATTATACACTTAAGAAAATCACGCAATCAAGCACACATATCCAGCATACCAAGCTGTCTCGTTCAGAAATCCTTTTTAGACCACCATAACACATGTTTACGCACCCAAACGCATCCGAGACCTTCATTAATCATAAGGCCTGTATTTAAACATCATTTTAACATGTTCACAATACCCCACAAGAATTTTATCAAAACCCTAATCGAAATTCATTATTTCATGTGATGTCTTTTGTGATTTCATGTAACAAAATCATACGTATAACATTTTTATTTTCCTATTCAATCCACCTCTTTTAACATGGCTATGTTAGACAAAATTGAATATCAAGAAATCAAAAGAAAAAGACAAAAAAATACCTAGTACTTGACTGAAATCAGAATCGAATGGAAGGGACCAAAAGAATTCGAACCACTCCCTTGAACTCTTTTCTCGTACATAATAATAACCCAAAGAAAGAACACCACAACCTAGCTCTTGTTCCTCTTGTTGTTGTTCGGACAGATGAAGGAGAACCAGAAAAAAATAGGCCGACACTTGTTAAATGAATGTTTAGGTTTAGGGTTCTATTTAGAATACGCTTTGCGTATTTCTGTGTGTAAAAATAATATCCGGTCTTATTATTTTCTTGTGGGTCAAAATTGGGGCTAGGAGGCCCTAGAAACATGTTGGGCTAGTTAGGTTGGCCATGGGTTAGATATGTTGGACTTAAGTTGCGTAGTACAAGGAAAACGGCCCAAATTAAATGTCCATGAAACGAAAATAATTCCCTCGTATTTTATTTAGGTCACACAATTATTTTGGAGTTCAAAATATTCAAAGATTCCTAAAATGACGTTTCGTTGTAGTTTTATGGATTTATGATTACTTGGTTAAATTATATTCGCGTTTTAATTATTCGTATATTTAACTTAGAAAATTTAAAATTATACGTAAAATTAGGGTGACGGATTATAGGGTTTTACATAACGTAACCCAAATCAACCCATTTAGAGGTAAATGGGTCATAATTGCAACCTCTGCTAAAAAGAAAGTAAACAAAAAATCTGAAGGGGAAACCATACAACTAGTCTCATTGGGGTGCCAAACACATGTATTTCACCGTGAGTCAATCTTTGTTTTCCAAGTAATTGCAAAATTAGATTTTTTTCTCTTTAATCATATATGTTCCAATCAAAAACCACTTAGTGCCCACAAAAACTAAACTACCCGCGAAACACACAACAAAAAAATATTAATCTTATCCGCAAACTTTAAACTAATAATAACAAAAGCTATAAATAGTAACAACAAATAATCAAACTAAAAATCATACCACCAAAGACGGCTTCTCGTAAGCGTCCTCACACCAGCTCGAAGAACTCGTCGCAACCGAAATCACCGGCTTATACTCCTCCTCACTCCGATATCGGTTCGACGATATCCACGCCTTCGTCTCATCATCAGCATCATTATCATCATCATCATAATCTTCAATCATTTTATCAGCCAACAACACCTCATCCTTCAAATCCTCGTCTTTTTCCTGCTGCACAATTTTGTCGAATAGCTGGTGTGCACAGAAGTGCACGTTGATGTTGGTACAACTAAATGGATGCAATTTTCTGAATAAGTGATGCTGATGAAAGTTGTTTTTTAATCATCAATCGTCATTTTGATTTGGGATTAGAGGATGTGGAAGATCGTTGGTTTTGTTTCGTGTGTGTGTTTCTAAGGGTAAAGGTGGAGAAGAAGAGTTGTGAAGAAAGGTCGAGACCCGGTGTGATAGAACATATGCGAGTGTGGTGGTGGTGGTGCGAGTGTGGTAGAAGAAGAAGAAGAAGAAGAAGAAGAAGAAGAAGAAGAAGACCAAATCTATGTGAAAAGTTGAGAGGGATATTTGGGATGGTTAATGAAATATTTGGGAATTTGGGAAGGAGGGCAATTTGATTTTGGGGAAAATTTAGGCGGGGCTTGTGAAAATTTGAGAAGAGGGAAATTTTATTTTGGGAAAAACTAAGTGTTGTACATGTATATGATTTAGTCACTTTTAAATAATGTGTGACAAACTTGACTATATGATTTAATCACTTTTAAATAATGTGTTACAAACTTGAGTATATGATTTAGCCACATACACAATTACTTCATGTGACCATATATGGATTTTGGTCACACTTTTTAATTGTGTGACATATATTTGTCACATACGTATATATATAATGTGACTAATGTTTCAAACTTATTTGTATCCGTCACACGTCCCAAATTATATGTGACTAAATAATCAAAAAAAAAAAAATACAAGATACCTCTAGTCACGAAAATATTCGAATGTGTGACTGTAGCCTTAGTTGGAAAGACGAAATGGTCACATAATTCGGATCAAGTGTGGCTGTTTATTTTATTCTAGTACATTTAGTCACATAAAAAAGTTATTGTGTGGCCGTTCAAAAAACAACATGTGTGACGAAATCTCAGTTTTGTACTAGTGTATGTTTGTATGAAGAAGGGGAGGGATGGTTTTGAGTTTCAAAGAAAAACAAAGAAAACAACCAAAATTTGTTTTGTAATTTTTCATGTTAAGTTAGTAAATAGGAGATTTTTGTTTTTGCGAAGAATTTTTTTGGAAACAAAACGATTTGCACACGATTTTGTGTTTTCCTTGTTTTGTATTAAACATTTTGTAAAAAATATGGGTGTTTCCCTCTAACTAAACACAACCAACCCTTTTTCATCTAGAACATCATTCCAAAGACAAAGGAAGAGTTCAATGTAATGCGATAAAGTTAGGAACCCAACGCGAATTCAATATATATGACGTATTCATAATGACAGACAAGTCGGTGCCCTGTGACAGATTTTGAAATTGAATTACGAAGTATTACGATTTCATTATCTTTGTTAGTAGTTACGAAGTATTAAGATTTCGATACATCTCTATTAGACACATCAGATTCCGATCATATCTCTTTTTAAAAGTGCTTTGTATTGGTTTTTGGTAACGAAGAGTCTGCTTAGAGTTTGTAATCTATATCTATACTATGTATAAAGCATGGATAAGTTTTCTTTAAACTTAAAATTTAACAATGAGTAATGTGTTATATCCAATATACATGTTTATGAATGGTATGTAAATTGGTTTAGAGATGTGATGGGAATGGTTTTGTTATTTGGTTTTCCGTTTGAGTAAACGGTTTATTTCCCGATTTTGACTCATCACGATATGCTTGCCTAACACGCTTCATAAGATCATTTTCGTTTTCCCCACTTCGACGCACACGTTTCAAACATTTGTAGATACCGTTGACCCTTTGACAATTATGGTTCAAAGTTGCCCACTTTTCCATCAACAGATCCTAGGTACGTTTGTAATGAGAAGCTTCGTTGAACTCAAAATGAACCTTGTTCCAAAATGAATCATCCTTTTCGTCATTTTCGACTCGGTTATCCTCGGAAACGCTAACATTACACGATGCTAATAAAGTTTCATCCGCCGTCATTTAGCGAGAATGAGCTCGTACTGGTTCGGGTTCATCTTCCTCGTCGGGTATCTCAATTGTGTTACGTTTTTTAGATCGTTTTCCTTTTCTTCGAACTTTTGTTCGCTATGGGACGACGTGGGCCCGGTTCGTGGTGGCATTGATTATGTTTCTTGTGGTGGATTTTGTTGAAGATTTTGAAATTGTTGGTTAAGCAATTGTCTTTTGCTATTCTTGATATAGTTGTTCAACGGTTGATGTAGGCATAGAGAATTGGGTACCAAACAGAGGATATTGAGAAGAAGTCAATTGTCGGAGGAAAGGTGTCGGAGGGCTAGACGAGGATGATTGTTGCGACATATTGAGAAAATTTTAGAAAAATTGGTCGGGGTGTTCAGACATATTTTTTGTAAGTGAAAATGAAATTATGTTTAGTGTGTAAAGAAATGAATGTGAAAAGTAAGCAATTGTGTGCAAAAATGGTTGTATCTTTGGGTTTTGATAGAGTGGTAAAATGTAATGGTTTTAGTAAAAAAAAAAAATAAGAAATAAAAATTTGAATTGATTGTGCTTATAGCGAATGTGAATGTAGTCACTTGGTGTTGGGCACTAGCAGTTGGTAACGAGCAAACGTTGCCCGCCGTTTGCTGTGCCATGTGGAAATGGAAAGACCCAATAGCCATCACACCATTCCTTATAAGATTCGTTACTTTAGGGGTTCTTGAGATTTGCTTGCTTATATTATGGTTAAAATTTTATAGTATTTGATTCAATGTTTTTTTTTTTTTTTTTTTTTTTTTTTTTTTTTTTTTTAATTGAAAATCAAGAAATCATTAGCGATTTAAGATGAGGATGGGTAAAAGGACAAAATTACCCATCACGTGACTTATCGGACTAAGTGTAAAAGAACCAGTTTGTTAAAAATACAGGGATGGATAGTGTAATTATTAAAGTTGAAGGACGAACAATGAAAAGTTTAAAAATCACAGGGACTAAAATTGTAATTCTCTAAGCATTATTTCTGTATCATTTGTCCACATGCGATACATTTCTACAACATTTAACAAAGACACTTTGGAGAAAAGTGTATGATGGAAATTTCTACTGGGCATTCATTGCTTGGAAAGTCATACATACTTGAGCATTATTTCTGGCATCCAATGAGATTGTGACATGACTCGTTTCCACTCGAACAAAAAGTTAAGAAATTCTATAATTAACCATAGTCATTTTTCACTCAGTATCTACATCAATCATATCTTTTCCTAACTTGATCATACTCATTTCAAACATATCATCAATGGCATCTTCATCTTCAGCTTCTTCTTCTTCCCGGTCGTGGAAGTATGATGTATTTCTTAGCTTTCGAGGAGAAGATACCCGCAAGACCTTTGTGGATCATATTTACAAGGCTCTTGAAGACCGACTGGTTCGCACTTACAAGGATGATATTACACTTCCAAGGGGTGAATCTGTTGGTCCAGCCCTGTTGGAGGCTATCCAAGAATCGCATATTGCTGTCATCGTTTTCTCCAAAAACTATGCTGATTCTTCCTGGTGCTTGGATGAACTTGTTCATATTATGAAATGCAGGGATGAGATGGGACTAACTGTTATCCCAGTTTTCTATGACGTTGATCCATCGGAAGTGAGGTATCAGAAAAGGAAATTTGGAGAAGCTTTTTCCAAACAAGAGATGAAGAATGTTACAAAAGCTGAATCATGGAGAAAAGCCCTTATTGATGCAAGTAACATTTCTGGATGGGAACCCAAGAATGTTGCCAATGGGTAATTTTCTTTTTCTTAACAAATTTATATATATACTTGGAGCATCTCAAAATTTTGTCTTTTTTAAGCTCCTAAGCTTAATCGTGTAGCTCGGGACGGATCAAGCTTAATTTTTTAGCTCCATCTCGATCAGTTCATGCTTTCAACGAGACAAACTCAAATAGCTCGGCTTGTTTAAACTTATACCGTCTATCTAGGTGTATTAGGTTTTATCCTTTGAATTTGAAACACCCGAAGTTTATGCCATTTTTTTATATATCATTCCCTTCAAAACATATAGAGTTCATAACAATTAGAGTTTACATCATAAAGGTATTAAGGGTCAACCCATAATAAATGTACATGTAACAAAAAAATACTATTTAACCCAAACACAATCCAGGACTACATAATTCCATTGCATGACACCAAAGTGTTCTTAAATTCGAAATGGTTATATTTACAAACCTGACATCCGCAATCAGCTAGTTGGTCAAAAAAGGCATTTCAAATTGTATCGAAGAAGCGAATAAGAGTACGTAGCCCGTTTTACCCATTCGACGAGCTTCACCTCTATTTTTGCATAATAGCTTTCTCACATTCTTTATTTATCCTGCTAGTTTCACCTACATAAGAATCATAACATAATATAGAATGGTAAGTCCACCACTTAGTTAGTAAACGGGATCTAGTAAACTGTAAACAACATAAAGGCATCTACTATCGTGGTTTAAAGAATAGGTTGAAAACACATGAATAGGTTTATAGACCCCGGTTGAGTGAAACTTGATGGTTCAATCCAGCCGGTCAAACCCAAACCAGGTTTTAGACCACTGGTCAAACCAATCTTCACATAACAAATTGCTTTAGCTGCTAATTAGTAAAGCTAGTTGCTTAGGTGAACCAAAAGTCAAAACCTGCAACTTTCCCAGTGCTGTCTACACCCCTTTATCACACAACTTACAAAAAAATCTTAATCACAAACTTGAAGCTAATTTTTAATTTTTACATTTTCTCACCAACCCAGTTAGATTAACAGCTAAACAATAGACAATTGAACAAAACCAAGAAAAATCAGTTACACTACTAAAAATTCTGAACCAACAAACACCATGTTCAAAGATCATAGGGGAATAATGGTCATAACGACTATTTGTGATATTGAGTTTTCAAATGTGACCATACATGCTAATTATCCATTTATATTTATCCACTTTGCAGACATGAGGCAGCTGTCATCAAAAAAATTGTCGATGCAATTTCAGATAAGTTGCTTTCGTCAAACTCAGATATTGACGAAGAGCTTGTTGGAATGAGGGACCGCGTAAAAGATTTGATATCAAGATTAGATATTGGGACAGGTGGTGTGCAAATGGTTGGGATATGGGGGGTTGGAGGCGGTGGTAAGACTACTCTTGCCACTTCTGTTTATATGGAAATCAAGGACCGTTTTCAAGGTCACTGCATTGTTGACAATATTCGTGAGGAATCAAGCAAATCTGGTTTAAGGAATTTGCAAGGAGACATGTTATCGGCTGTTTCTAAAACAAAAGTGGAAGTACACAGTGACGTAGAAGGAAAACATATGATAAAAAGCATGTTAGGTCGTAGTCATGTGTTGGTAATTCTTGATGATGTCGATCATCTCGACCAATTAGAGGCGTTAGCTGGCTCACATAATTGGTTCGGTGGTGGAAGTCGAATAATAATCACAACTCGAGATGAACATTTGTTAAGAAAGCACAAGGTGGACCATGTCTCTCCTGTCAGACTTTTATCTCGGGACGAGGCTATCAGGCTCTTTAATAGTCATGCTTATAATGAAGAAAATCATTTGAGAGACTACGAAAAACATTCATTAGCAGTGGTATCTTATGCTGCTGGGCTCCCATTAGCCCTTAAAGTTATAGGTTCTTTTCTGTATGACAAAGATGAGAAAGAGTGGATGAGTACCTTGGAAAGACTAAAAGAAATTCCAGAAAGTGAGATTGTCGAGAAGCTCAAAATTAGCTATGATGGGCTTAAAAATGTGGAGAAAGAATTATTCTTGGATATTGCATGTTTCTTCCGGGGAAAAACATCAACTCTTTTTAATCCAATAATGGAGATATTTGAAGCTTGTGGTTTCCACCCTGACATAGGGATAAAGGTGTTGATACAAAAGGCTCTCATAACTATTGATCCACATGGTGGTTTTGATATGCATGATTTGGTACAAGAAATGGGACACTACATTGTTAGAGGAGAACATCCTAACAATCCTGAAAAACATGGCAGAGTTTGGAAAGATGAAGAAATCAAGAACATGTGTCTTGGGGGTACAACAATGGTAAAAGTTAAACCATCTTTTCAAAATATACGTACTTTATATCTGCAGTAGGTAATTGATGCACACATACTGATAGAAGTTGAACTCCCACTCAACCCTTGCACTGTTTCTCCTTTATTGTAGGAAAATGATAAGACTGAAGTGATATATACATATTCCGACATTGACTACTCGAAGATAGTTCCAAACATGAAGAAGCTAAGGTGGTTAATTGTACGCAAGTGCAGTTCTGAAGCACCTACATCTCTTTCAAATGAGTTGCGGTATATTGACTGGTATAAATATCCTGGAAGTCGATTCCCAGACAGTTTTCAACCAACTAATCTTGCTGTTCTGAAAATGGTTCGAGGCTTGCAAAAAGAACTGTGGAAGGGTTGGAAGGTAACTTGATCAGTTCATCCTTTAATTAACATATAAACTATTCATTCAACTATTTAACATTCATCAATAGAATTACTGGAGTTAATGGTAATCGATGTTGATAAATGTCAAAATCAACCTTTAATTTTTATTTTGTAAACGATTAACCCCTGAATTAACAAGCTTAATGTTTTAACATACTTTCAATTTAGTGTTGATACAAATTAACTATTAAATCTATTAAACTTTGGAAAGTGATATACAAAATAAGATAAGTGATATGCACACCATAAACATTTGCATTATAAATGTTATTTTATGGTGTGTACATTAATTGTTGTGGTGTGAATATCACTTCTTTAAACTTTATATATTTAATCGTTTATATCAAATTTTAATTAGTGCTAACACTTTTTACTGAGAAAACCTATTATTGTTAGTTTAAGTTTTATTTCATATCTAACAAACAAATGTATTTACATCCTTTGTTATCTCGTTGGTGGAACAAAGTGTTTAATTAACATAGAACCTATTTTTTCATGTATTGGTTATTTTATGGGTAAATGTAAGCACCTCATATATTTTTTGTCCATAAAGCCATTATACAATACGGAGTATTTATTTTGGTCAAAAGCGTACAAAAAGATTGACTTTACTTGACTATTGACACTGACATTACTACGCCCGGTCAAACTTGTTACTTTATGTAACTCATAAAAGCACAAACAAAAACTGGTTTTGTACTTCTGTTTGTACTTTTAAATTAATTTAATTTTTATATTTTTGGGAGCTTCACCCGTGACACGACAAGTATGATAAAATTAATTTAATTTTTAGTGAATAGTGATCATAAACTCTGGTATTAATTAATGGGAGGTGATTTGCACACTCCCACAATTGATTGGGACACTCAAATTATAAGTGTTTTGACATTTATACCCTTACAGGGTGAAAATAAATAAAAATGATGTAAGGGTATAAATGTCAGAACACTCATAATTTGAGTGTCCCAATCAATTTTGGGAGTGTGCAAATCACCTCCCTTAATTAATGGGCTTAGCATCACTGCTGTAACAGCAGGTATCATAGCAGCAGTAAAGGGTATTTTTTTTTTTCATTTTTACACTTTCACCCTCCAAGATTTTAAGTTATACATGATACACCCCTGAGCTATAAAACCACAGCAGAAAACTTCCCTGCTGTTTACAGCAGGGATGATTTTCCCTTAATTATATTCTAACTTGTGTATATTTGTATTCATTAGCATCTACCACACCTGAAAGTGCTTCAACTCAGCTTTATGGAGGACCTAGTCAGCACACCAGATTTTGATGGACTCCCCTCTCTTCAAAAATTGGAACTCATTAAATGTAACAAGTTAGAAGAGATTCACCCATCACTTGGAAATCATAAAAGTCTCAAATACATATGGGTTGACTGTGACAACCTTCAAAAGTTTCCAAGGATTGACCATATGAAAAAACTCGAGAATCTAAACATCATCGTTTCTCACCATTTGAATTTTGAGATCCCAGAAATCCAATCAGACATGGAAAACCTAGTAAAGTTGTTTTTGGGTGGCCATAGGATGCAAGTTTTTCTGTCATCAGTTGCAGTACATTGTCCCAACCTTTTCTCACTAAACGTGACTGAATATGATTTTCTCTATCGCAGCGGTTCGGATCATTTTTCAAAATTAGATTTCAAACTCTCTCAATTTACTGTGCTCGTACACCTTGACCTTTCATGTTGCAATTGGCTTGAAAAATTGCCCGAATTCCCACCAAGTATAGTTATTTTTGTAGCAAACGGATGTAAAAGCCTTACAGACGTACGAGATTCTATCAGAAATTGTAAATGGTTATGTCAAGTGTCAGTTACGAATGGGAGTATTCTGAATGATGGTGACCGATTACTACAATCCATGCTTCAGGTATGTATGCATACTTCTCTGTTTTTTGAATATAAATATTTTAAATAGAAAATATTATTAGGTACAGCATTTAATAAATGTGTGTAAAATATTAGGGAAAGGCTATTGAGAATCACTCTATGGTTCTACTACTTGAAGGCCTTCAGATTCCAAGGGAGTTTCGACCTCGTCTTCGTGCTGGGACCGAATGTACATTGCAACTTCCAGAGAACTGGTGCAATGATTTTTGTGGATTTTTAATGTGTGCTGTTATAAACGAGGATTTTTTCAGGCTAAGAGGTCCAAAGATAACTATGAAGAAGGTGAGGGGTGATTCTGAAGATGATGTGGATTGGGTGGAGAGTGTTGATGATAAAATGACATGGGTGTGGTATGTTTCATTTGGCTCATTAAGACATACTGCGGCATGGTTGGATGAAACATGCAAGGCGCTTTCCTTTTCCATAAATTCAATATGGTTATGTAGTGGGTTTGGAGTAAGTCTGGTTCGCTGGACAAGTGGAAGTGGTCCAACAGATACATCACCACCAGAATATTATTCTGAATACAAAAAAAAGAAATATGATTTTAAACCTAAATTCTTGTTTAAATATGATTTAACTTGTACTTTCAAGATCCCCTCAATAATATGATGGCTGAGGCCCTTGCCAGTAGGGTTTGTTATGTATATTTCATAATTTTATGCTTTCATGAATATGATGGAATTTAGTATGGATAGATGGTAAGCAATTGGTTCTCAGTACTCTATGTGGACCAACTGTTTGATTAAATGCTCATATAATCAATCCTGGTTGTTTTTTAGCTGAACTAGCATGGAGGATTTCTTTCTTTGCAAATCCTTTATAGTTTTTATGTCTTGGTATGTACAACATGATGAAGTCACACATTTTTCGAAATTATACCTTAAATCTGCATTGAGTCAGGGGTAAAGAGGCTCCCATTGTCTGATTGTGACAATAAGGTGCATTTGAAATCCAAAACTCAGTTTTGCCACTTTCGATCGTAAAGAATTGTATATTCTTAAAAGTATTATGTTTTGATGCAAGTGCCTAGACTGGTAAGAAAATCTGGATTAGACATCCAAATTTGAATCAGGCTTCAATTGTAAGATTGAAGGGATCTCCAAGCCTAACCGGTTCTCACAATGCCACTTACCTCATTCAGCTGCCATAGCAGATATACGTGTGATCTTTAGCACTCGTTGACAGAAAGCCTTTGTTTGCCTATGAGGATCATGTCATCAGATGCGAATATTAACAGAGATGCATAGTGATACTACTTGATTCATTACAATACGTAAAAAGTCATTGATCTCCTTTACTGAAATCGTCAAACTGACCTGAACTCTGTTGCAGTTTCGAGTACTTATTAACATTTATTATAAGTATATAGCATAGAATATATTGATCATATATTTTTTTAACTTTTTTTTAATTGAATTTTCACTTTTTCTGAGAGATAGTGGCGGTGTTTTTTTTCTTCAAATAATTTCTTCACAGGCCAAACATGGGGCGGACAAAGAAAATGGGCCAAGTGGTACCGAAAGTCCAAAACGACACCAAAATGCGCCGTTTCAAACGGCATTTAGTATCTATACTAATATTAAATGGTACTTTAGCCCATGACATCTTTTAATGGGTCACTTGCATACCACAAGACCAAAAAAGCTTTAAGTTCTTTAAAACTACAATTCTAAACCAAATTCGATTTAAATCTAAAAATGTGAGCTCATGTTTTTTTTTTTTTTTTTTTTTTTTTTTTTTTTTTTTTTTGTCTTCAAATATATGTTAAATAAATTATTATTACAGTTTTGGTAATAATCAAATATATACGTAGTAAGCTTATAAATTCACACCAAAAAAAATAAATATAATTTGAACCAGGTACATTAAATAATTTAGTTTTCCTTTTCGTAATTTAAAAGTTATGTAATGTCTTTGTTCCTTCCTACTCAAATAATTTATCTAACTATTATTTGTTCCACGTCTCGCCCACTTCTTGACCTCTTCATCCCTTCATATAACACATATTACAACACTCACAAACAAAACAAATAACTCACACAAACACTCTCACTATATCTCTCTATACAAAGTTAGAAAACATGAAAACCAAAGGAGGAAAGTTCACATTTCCATCAAAACCAATCATCCTCACAATATTTTCCCTTCTGGTAGTCCTTCTAGTAGTCTTTCTTAGATCATCATCATCGCCACAATCTCATCAACCTTTATCTTCTTGCCCTCCAATCAAACATTTACCTATAGATCAGACCCAAACATGTAACAAGATATCTCCAACAACTGCCGAGACACTTGTGCATTATGTTACTTCTAACATAACCCCACAACAAACTTACAAAGAAATATCGGTAAGTTTGAGGGTATTGACCAAGAAATCACCTTGTAATTTCTTAGTCTTCAGGCTAGGTTATGACAGCCCGATGTGGGGCATTCTGAATCAGGGTCGTGCCAGTTATTGATGTTTTTTTTATATGCACGTAAGCTGCTTGATGAAATGTCTGATCATATGCATCACGAAAATGTGGAAGTGAATATCATAATTTGAGAACTTTGGGTGATGAAGGGGATCATGTGGCTGAGATTGTTGGTTTAGTTGCCTGTTCTCATATTGGTGTGTTGAATTTGGGTAAAGAGATTCATGGTCTTACTAGTTGGACGTGTTGTCATGATTATGATATTCTGAAAAACGCGTTGATTACAATGTATTTGATCAAGGTGTAAGAGTGTGATTACTTGGAACTCAATTATATCGGCTTTTGCACACTCAGACAAGTCCAAGGAAGCCTTATTTCTATTTAGAGAAAAGTTGCTTTCTAAAATTGAGCCCAAGTACGTGACATTAGCAACCACACTTCCTCTGTGTGCTCAAATGGCTGGCTAATCTGCTACATGGTAAAGTATTCCTTTGTTAGATCATAGAGCATGGGATTCGAAGATTGGCTAAAAGGCTGTTCGATAGCTGGTTATGGGATTTAAGGAAAGGGATCAATGGCTGTTTTGTCAGCTTGTAGTCATTACGCTCTTTTTGACCAAGGTCAAACTTTATTACTGTAAAAGGTATGTCTTTAGTGTATAATATTATTCCTCGTTTGGAGCATTTTTGTTGTATGGTTTATCTTTACAGTAGAGCTAGATGATTAGGTAATAAGAACAATGCCTTATGACCCGACACCTGCTATCTGGACCACTGTTATTGGAGGATGTCAGATTGTTGGAAAGAATAAGCTACGGAAATATGCTGCCGAAAAACTGTTGGAAATAACGCCTCGTAGTTTGGGATATTATGTTTTGGTGGCAAACTTGTATGCTGAATATGGGTGTTGGGAAAAACTAGCTAAAATCAGAGTTTTGATGAAGGATTTGGGTGTGAATAAGGCTTCAGGCTGTGCATGGTTAGATTTAGGGTATTGTTTTTGGTGGTGGATGATACTTAGAACATGAAATATTAGCTTTATGTTACATAACCAAGTTGTGAGTTTATCTTCTTACTACAGTATTTAAATACACCCTCAAATCCAAGAATGAATAAAAATACATTTTTTTTTTTTTAATTTTTTTTTTCAGTATACATTTAGGAACATGAGTCTTTAAGTTGTCAAAATCTTTCTATGTACGATTTATTTATAAAAAGGACTTGAAAATGCTCGACCAAAGTGTTTCTGGTTAACACAAACCTGAACCAGCTTTGTCAACCCCTACAAAATTACCTGTTTTGATCCATTACAGACCCTGCCATCCCGTACAAAAATTACCAATTAGAATACTTACCTAACTGGATTTACAACATTCTGCTGTTTTGTGATTAATCTTACTTTTATGTGTGCATCTCCCCATTGACTGAAGGGTCCAACATCTGCACCTTTATGTCCATTCAACTCTACTTTCTTGAGTTTGATTAATCTTAGGGGTCGTTTGGTTTGTTGCTAGGAATGACAATGGGTATCGGATTTGGTATGTGGCAGAATGACAATGAATATGAAAAAGTGTATCATTACGATTGTTTATGTTTGGATGACAAAATATGGTATGAAAGCAAGTTGACACGATAAAGGACGTGTGTTTGATTGTTTGGTGCATTGGTAAGAGAAAGATGAGGAAGATGAACGCCGGTGGTGGTTGAAGCCGACAGTGAACTGTGGTGGTTTATATTTGCAGATGGGTCATCGTGGGTGGTGGGGTATGTGGCTGTGCATCTATAAAACAAACCGATCAAGGTCTTTGTCGATTCACCTCTTTATCTTTATTTCATATGGATTCTTGTTATTTGGTTGCTTATACTTGTGGTTAAAATTACGTTTTTTAATTTGATTTAAGGTTTTCTAGATTTTTATTAAAAAAATGAAAATCAAGAAATAATTGAAGATAAGGATGGGTTAAAAAAAAAAAAAAAAAAAAATCACCTAACCTGCACCTGAATACTTAATGATATTTTTTTAACGAACTAATTGTTAATGGACTGGCGTGTCAGAAATGGACAACCACAAAGACACTTTGGAGAAAAGTGTATGATGTCATTGGCATCCAATGTAATTGTGGCATGATTTGTTTATACAGACCACTAACAGTGCATTCATTGCTTGGAAATTTCCTTGATTTCTACTCATAAGAAAAAGTTAAGAAATTCTATAATTATTTTTTACTCTGTATCTACATCAATCTGTTTTCTAACCTTTAGCATACTCATTTCAAACACATCATCAATGACATCTTCATCTTCAGCTTCTTCTTTCCGGTCGTGGAAGTATGATGTATTTCTTAGCTTTCGGGGAGAAGATACCCGCAAGACCTTTGTAGATCATCTCTACAAGGCTCTTGAAGACCGACTGGTTCGCACTTACAAGG